>CM055121.1:309759964-309775402 GCA_029206835.1 Rana muscosa | reverse complement strand
AGAATCCCCCTCAAGTGCGGAGCTCAGCGGGGGGGGGGGGGATATCTCTCCATTGATCTCCGCTGAGCCGGCGGATGACGAGTCCTTCTCTGCTCACTGAGAGGGGAGGGGCTTGTCGAGCGCCGCTGCTTTTCTATGGAGGGATCGGACGAAAACGGATCGGATCAGATCTCACCCGATCCGATCCGCCATGGGGGGATGGGGACGTATCGCCATCCGTCTGATTTTGGCGGTTCGGATGTCAGGGGACATGTCACCGCTGACATCCGACGCTCCATAGAGTTGTATGAAGCGGCTGTTCAGTAGACATGGGAGCCGTCAAAAAATTTGTAATTCGTAATTCATGTACGGAATTTAATTCGGATTTGTACTTTTCTAATACATCGCGGTTATCGGAACTATTCGAAATCTCAATTTTTTTACTTTGGTTTTTGACACGTGGCACTGGCTATAGTCTCCGCCCCTGAATGTCATTTTGAGAGGTCGTATAGTGTGGTGAGGGAGGAGCAGAGCAGAGCGTGGTATTGTTGGATTTGTGGTTATTTTTGGGTGGTTTGGTGATTTTGGTGAAATTAGAATGTCTGGGAATGAGAATGGATGTAGTCGAAATTCGTTATTTGGTAGTTTGGATTCGGATAATTTGGAGCCGAAATTCGTAAACGAAATTTTGTATTTCGTACAGAATTTGTATTCATAAAAATTCGTAATTCGGATTCGTACGAAAATAATCGCACTTGTCTACTGTTCAGGCCCGCTGAAAAACCTGACCGGTCCGCCCGCGTGAAGGGACCTTATAGAGTGTGATGTGTATTCTATGTGACGTTATGGATCACAGGGATCGGCATTGTGGTAATATTCACGTTTATCGAGATTTCCGTACATTGGAGGGTTCCACCGTTATTGTTCAGTAGGTTAGCGACGCACCTTTTTTTTTTTTGTGATGTGGGAACAAAGATCAGTGATTAGTGGACTTTTACTGACACTTTTTTATTTCCCCTCCAGTAGATTATAGTAGTGTGGTGATCACTTATTATACTAAAGATCGGCATGTGGCATCAATAAACATCAACAGATTTCAGTTGTGCCCCCCCCCACCCCCTCCCATGGACAATGTGCCTGTCTGCTGAGTTCATCTCCCCATCCCTGCACTCTGGCACTGATGGGCCCTGATTGGCACTGATAGGTGGCACCGATTGGCAGAACTAATGGCACTGATAGGATGCACTGATTGGCAGAACTAATGGCACTGATAGGCTGCACTGATTGGCACAAACAGGCAGCACTGATTGGCAGCATTTAGTGGCACTGATGGGCACTGAAAGGCAGAACTGATAGTCAACACTGATAAGCACTGATAGGCAGCACTGAATGGCACTGACAGGTGGCACTGACAGGCAGCACTGATGAGCACTGATTGCCACTGATTGGCAGCACTAATTGGCACTTATGGGCACTGACTGGTGGCACTGATTGGAGGCACTGATTATCACTGACAGGAGGCACTGATAGGCGACACTGATTGGAATCACTGATTGGCACTGATGGGCACTGATAGGTGGCATTGGTTGGCACTGACAGATGGCACTGATTGTAACTAACTGGTACTGATTGGCACGGATTGGAAGCACTGACAGAGGAGAGGGGGTATCACACTGAGCGGATATTGGGACTTGTAAGATCCACTCAGTGTGTGACTCCGTCATCTATTGTAACTGCTTACAGGGAGAGAGAGGAGCTTCATAATTCTGCAGTGATATGGGGGTGGGCGGGACTGAGCAGCTATCGAACATCAGCCATTATTGGGCTGTTTAAGAAAAGGGGCGGGGCCACATACGTAGCGGTCCGCCCATTCCTCCTCCTATTGGCTGGGGTTCGATAGCTGCTAGGCCCCGCCCACCCCCGACGTCAACACTAAATTCTGACAGCTCCTCTCTCTCCCTACAAGCAGTTACAATAGATGACGGAGTCACACACTGAGCGGATCTTACAAGTCCC
The DNA here is from genome assembly GCA_029206835.1 of Rana muscosa. NCBI lineage: Eukaryota > Metazoa > Chordata > Amphibia > Anura > Ranidae > Rana > Rana muscosa. Next base: position 309,773,407 of record CM055121.1, on the reverse strand, counting down.
CAATATCTGCTCAATGTGATACTGTCTCAGCACGGCAATTCACAGCAGCCCAGCGGGCAGATCCCAGGAGAGCATGGGGCTACACAAACACTGCACGGGGGATTAGGGTGTGCCCAGGTACACCCCGTGCGCACGCCTATGATCCTTCCTGAGGACTGGTGCCCAGACCTGGACAGCATAGTCCAGGTGCGGCCGGACCAGAGTCTTGTATTGCGGGAGAATTATCCTTTTATCTCTGGAGTTAATCCCCTTTTTATTGCCAATATTCTGTTTGCTTTGTCAGCTGCAGCTTGGCATTGCTGAGCCTGTCATCTACTAGGACCCTCAGGTCCTTCTCCATCCTAGATCCCCCAGAGGTTCTCCTTCCCCAAAACCTGAGCTCCTCCCTCCCCCATACCTGGACTCCTCCCTCCCCGATACATGGGCTCCTCCCTCCCCCATTGCTGAGCCAATCATCTACTAGGACCATCAGGTCCTTCTCCATCCTAGATCCCCCAGAGGTTCTCCCCCCATACCTGAGCTCCTCCCTCCCCCAAACCTGAGATCTCCCCTCCCCCATTGCTGAGCCTATCATCTACTAGGACCCCCAGGTCCTTTTCCATCCTAGATCCCCCCAGAGGTTCTCCCCCCATACCTGAGCTCCTCCCTCCCCCAAACCTGAGCTCCTCCCTCCCCCAAACCTGAGCTCCTCCCTCCCCCATTGCTGAGCCTATCATCTACTAGGACCCCCAGGTCCTTTCCCATCCTAGATCCCCCAGAGGTTCCCCCCCCCCATACCTGAGCTCCTCCCTCCACCATACCTGGGCTCCTCCCTCCCCCATTGCTGAGCCTATCATCTACTAGGACCCCCAGGTCCTTTTCCATCCTAGATCCCCCCCAGAGGTTCTCCCCCCATACCTGAGCTCCTCCCTCCCCCAAACCTGAGCTCCCCCCTCCCCCATTGCTGAGCCTATCATCTACTAGGACCCCCAGGTCCTTTTCCATCCTAGATCCCCCCAGAGGTTCTCCCCCCATACCTGAGCTCCTCCCTCCCCCAAACCTGAGCTCCCCCCTCCCCCATTGCTGAGCCAATCATCTACTAGGACCCTCAGGTCCTTCTCCATCCTAGATCCCCCAGAGGTTCTCCCTCCCCAAAACCTGAGCTCCTCCCTCCCCCATACCTGGACTCCTCCCTCCCCGATACATGAGCTCCTCCCTCCCCCATTGCTGAGCCTATCATCTACTAGGACCCCCAGGTCCTTTTTCATCCTAGATCCCCCCAGAGGTTCTCCCCCCATACCTGAGCTCCTCCCTCCCCCAAACCTGAGCTCCTCCCTCCCCCATTGCTGAGCCTATCATCTACTAGGACCCCCAGGTCCTTTTCCATCCTAGATCCCCCAGAGGTTCTCCCCCCAGTCTATAGATTGCATTCAGATTTTTGTCCCCCAAATGCATTATTTTACATTTTCCTACATTGAACCTCATTTTCCATATAGTTGCCCCTCCCCCCCCCCCCCATTAATTTGTTCAGATCTTCTTGCAAGGTTTTCACATCCTGCGGAGAAGTTATTTCCCTGCTTAGCTTAGTATCTTCCGCAAATATAGAGATTGAACTGCTTACCCCATCCTCCAGCACAGAACCCTGGGGGACCCCACTACCCACCCCCCGACCATTCCGAGTACCCCCCATTTATCACCACCCTCTGAACTCGCCCTTGTAGCCAGTTTTCAATCCATGTTCTCACCCTATAGTCCATGCCAACGGGCCTTACTTTATCTAGATACACCACGTCTACGGGCCTTCCTTTATCCAGATACACCACGTCTATGGGCCTTCCTTTATCCAGATACACCACATCTACAGGCCTTCCTTTATCCAGATACACCACGTCTACGGACCTTCCTTTATCTAGATACACCACGTCTACGGGCCTTCCTTTATCTAGATACACCACGTCTACGAACCTTCCTTTATCCAGATACACCACATCTACAGGCCTTCCTTTATCCAGATACACCACGTCTACGGGCCTTCCTTTATCTAGATACACCACGTCTACGGGCCTTCCTTTATCTAGATACACCACGTCTACGGGCCTTCCTTTATCTAGATACACCACGTCTACGGGCCTTCCTTTATCCAGATACACCACGTCTACGAGCCTTCCTTTATCTAGATACACCACGTCTACGGGCCTTCCTTTATCCAGATACACCACGTCTACGGGCCTTCCTTTATCTAGATACACCACGTCTACGGGCCTTCCTTTATCCAGATACACCACGTCTACGGGCCTTCCTTTATCTAGATACACCACGTCTACGGGCCTTCCTTTATCTAGATACACCACGTCTACGGGCCTTCCTTTATCCAGATACACCACGTCTACGGGCCTTCCTTTATCTAGATACACCACGTCTACGGACCTTCCTTTATCCAGATACACCACATCTACAGGCCTTCCTTTATCCAGATACACCACGTCTACGGGCCTTCCTTTATCTAGATACACCACGTCTACGGGCCTTCCTTTATCTAGTGTGACAGCAGGAAGGTAAAGTCACCTGGTTGCATCCAGGGGGGTAGATATATTTCGCCCAGATTCAGGCTTTACGCCGACTTATACAACTAGGTGGAGAGTTGTATAAGCCCAGCTAAGGCTAGTGGGCTCATGGATGACTCATACCTCTAGGGAGAGTGTGGGGCGTCGTGCAGACAGGGAGTTGATGAGACCAGCTGAACCTTGTCAGCTCATTTAGGCCTCTATAAGAACTCCCAGCTTCATTAGATGTTAGCTCATGCCTGGAACCAGACCTGTGTGGACTGTCTAGGGAGAGTGAACCCCTGTGCGGTGAGAAAAAGCCTGTGTGGCTATTTGCTTGGACATTTAAAACCAGGGACTTAGGGACTAGGACAGCACTAGGCTGATCCCAGTTGTTAGTTAGGAAACCTGTATGTTTAGTCAGAGGTCAAGTTGACCAGGATTTATTTTGTTTATGTTTCTTTTGCTTTGCTGTGTTTTGTCACTGTAAATAGAAAATAAACCGCACCTTTTTGATTTTGAAAACCACAACCTCCGTTTGCTGGGCCTGTTTTTGTCTGGGGAGCCCATCCCGGGGGTCACACACACCCGCTGCCGAGCTAACCCCCTCACAGTTGGTGGAGAACCAGTGGCAGTTTTTTTTTAAGCCAGCATGGAGGAGATACTGAAACAGCTGGCTCTAGCAAATGCCAATCAACAGCAGACAAATGCAGGTTTGCAAAGGAGCCTTGCAGCCCAGCAGCAAGCTCATCAACAGAGCCTTGCAGCCCAGCAGCAAGCTCACCAACAGAGTCTGGAGGCTCAGCAACAAGCCCAGCAGCAATCTGAGGCCCGCTTCATAGACCTGTTACAGAAGCAAGAGCAGAGACTACAACAAATGGAAGCAGTAATGCAGCAACGTCCGCAGACCAGTGAGGAAAGCCGTCCCACTAATACCGCGTCCTTTGGGGTGAGTCGTTTATTGACAAAAATGACTGGAGAGGATGATCCAGAGGTATTTTTGACCACATTTGAAAGGACCGCTGAAAGAGAAAAGTGGCCTGAGGAGCAGTGGGCTGGACTGGTGGCTCCTCTGTTAACTGGTGAATCGCAGAAAGCTTACTATGACCTAGAGCCTAACCAAGCAAAAGACTATGTGATGCTAAAAGCTGAAATTTTGGCAAGGCTGGGTGTCACCCAGGCTGTCCGGGCTCAGCGTGTGCATAACTGGACTTTCCAGCTTGGAAAACCCCCCAGGTCTCAAATGTATGATCTCATTCACCTGAGCAGAAAGTGGCTACAGCCAGAGACTTTGTCCGCACCAAAGATTGTGGAACGTGTTGTAATGGATCGGTTTTTGAGAGCTCTTCCTACTGCCATCCAAAAGTGGGTAAGCCATGGAGACCCAGAAACGGCCGGTAAACTTGTGGATCGGGTAGAGAGATACTTGGCTGCAGAGAACCTGACGGCCTCTTCCAGAGACACTCAGACTTTCCACCCTAAGACCAGACCATCCCCAGGGGCGGATAAGAGGATTCCAAGGGGTGAGGGTGGAGAGAGTGAGAGGGTGGGAGCTCTACCCCAAGTTTGGCGAGAACAGCCTGGGAAATCAGCGGCTCAAGAGGCGGCAAGAAGGATCGTTTGCTACCGCTGCCGGCAAGCGGGACATATTGCAGCCAATTGCCCGGTTGTGGAGGAACCCATGCAGTGTGACTTTCTGACGGGCAGACGTCAGTCGCTGTGTGCGACAGTCGCATGCACTGCCATTCGAGGAACTGAGAAACATTTATGCAAAATGTGTGTTAATGGTAGAAATGTTGTGGTATTGCTGGATTCAGGTAGCCTTGTGACCCTGATAAAGGCTGAGTTAGTTAAAACAGAGGTCTTTGGGAATAGCAAGGTAGCTGTTATTTGTGTGCATGGGGACACCCGAGAGTATCCAGTGACTACAGTGTGTTTCGAGACCCCCAAAGGTACCCTCTCTCATCAAGTGGGCTTAGTATCTCAGTTACCGCATGACGCCATTGTGGGAAGGGATTTTCCGAAGTTCTGGGAACTGTGGGATGATCCTGAGCCCCCCACTGGTGCCCCTATGTACCAGGAATGTGATAGCCAGAACTCCCCTGAGAGTGGTGAGGACTCTCCGGAATTTCCCTTATCAGTATTGGCAGGGGAGACTCAAGAAACTGGAGAGGAGCCCACCTCCTCAGACGAAAACCTACCGTCTGTGGAGTTTTCTGATCTTGAGGTTCACAGGGAAAACTTTGCCACAGAACAGTTGAAAGACCCCGCCCTAATAAAGGCACGGGAAAACGTAGTGAAAATAGATGGCGAGTTAGTGAACCCAGATAATACCTGCACTTACCCATACTTCAGCGTAGAGAAGGACCTACTGTATCGGGTGGCAAAAAGGGCAGAAGAAACCGTTGAGCAGCTTGTGGTGCCCAAACCTTACAGGAAGTTGGTGTTGGAGTTGGCCCATGGGCACATTCTTGGAGGTCATCTGGGGACAGAGAAAACCCGAGAGAGGGTATTACAGAGATTCTATTGGCCGGGGGTGATGAAGGACATAGAAAATTATTGTTCCTCCTGCCCTGTGTGTCAGAGGTCGGCCCCGATGCCACATTTCCGTAGCCCGCTGGTCCCTCTACCCATCATTGAGGTCCCGTTTGAGAGGATCGCCATGGATTTGGTAGGGCCTATAATCAAGTCCGCTAGGGGGCACCAGTACATATTAGTTATAATGGACTATGCCACCCGTTATCCAGAAGCGATCCCTCTCCGAAATACCTCGGCCAAGACCATAGCCAAAGAGCTATCTCTTGTGTTTAGCCGGGTGGGTATTTGTAAAGAACTGCTTACGGACCAAGGTACACCCTTTATGTCCCGGGTTATGAAGGAGCTGTGTAAATTGTTCAAAGTGACGCAATTACGTACATCTGTGTATCACCCCCAAACCGATGGGCTGGTTGAAAGATTCAACAAAACCCTAAAACAAATGTTGAAGAAAGTGGTGGATAGAGATGGAAAGGATTGGGACTGTCTACTTCCTTATCTGATGTTTGCTATTAGGGAGGTGCCCCAATCCTCTACGGGATTCTCCCCCTTTGAGTTACTGTATGGGAGACACCCAAGAGGGCTGTTGGATATTGCCAAGGAAACTTGGGAAAGTGAGAGTTCTCCCCACAGGAGTGTGATTGAGCATGTCGCCCTGATGCAAGACCGAATTGCACAGGTAATGCCCATCGTGAAGGAACATTTGGCCCAAGCGCAGTTAGCACAGCAGAGAGTGTACAACCGTGGAGCCAAGACCCGTACCTTTTCCCCGGGGGATAGGATACTGGTACTTGTCCCTACGGTTGAAAGTAAATTCCTTGCCAAATGGCAAGGCCCCTATGAGATAATGGAAAAAGTGAGCGAAGTGAATTACAAGGTCAGACAACCAGGAAGGCGAAAGCCCGAACAGATCTATCACGTTAATCTGTTGAAAGCCTGGAGGGATAGAGAGTCCCTAGTCACAGACACTTGGTCACCAGCTCAAACTGGTTGCGTGATTCCTGAGGTTGGAATAGCAGCCACCTTGTCACAACCCCAACAACAGGAGGTTAAGGAGTTTGTGCTTCGCAACAAGGAGGTATTCTCTGAGCTGCCGGGACAAACATCTGGGGTAGAGCATGACATCATTACCCCGCCCTGTGAAAGGGTGAAGTTAAAACCCTATCGGATCCCAGAGGCCCGACGGGAGGCAATACGGGAGGAAGTACAGAAAATGCTGAACTTAGGGGTGATAGAGGAGTCCCAAAGTGATTGGTCTAGTCCCATTGTGTTGGTGCCTAAACCGGATGGGAGCTGGCGATTTTGTAACGATTTTCGTCAGTTGAACAAAGTTACAAAATTTGACACCTACCCCATGCCACGTATAGATGAGTTGATCGACCGGCTGGGAACAGCCCGATACATGACGACTCTTGACCTCACAAAAGGGTATTGGCAAATCCCCCTGGCCAAGTCGGCCAAAGAGAAAACCGCATTTGTAACCCCAGACGGGGCGTTCCAATATAAAAGAATGCCGTTCGGGTTACAGAATGCGCCGGCCACATTCCAGCGGAAAATGGACCAGATGCTGAGGCCCCATCGGGAGTATGCTGCGGCTTACCTGGATGACGTAATTGTCCATAGCACAGATTGGGCCTCACATCTGCCAAAAGTGCAAGCAGTCCTGGACTCTGTTCGGGAAGCGGGGTTTACGGCTAACCCCAAGAAGTGTACCATTGGGCAGGAGGAGGCCAAATATCTTGGGTACACCATTGGGAGGGGAGTAATAAAACCCCAACTCAACAAAGTCGAGGCCATCCAGAGTTGGCCACGTCCCAACAGCAAGAAGCAGGTACGAGCCTTTCTGGGAATCGCTGGGTATTATCGGCGATTCATTCCCCACTTTGCTTCTAAGGCTGTGCCCCTAACCAACCTGACGAAGGGGAAAGGGTCGGTCATGATTAAATGGACCCCCGAGGCTGAGGCAGCATTCCAATTCTTGAAACAAGCCTTATGTAGCCAGCCAGTGTTGTACTCACCCGACTTCTCTAAAGACTTTGTCGTACAAAGTGATGCGTCAGATGTGGGGTTAGGAGCAGTATTGTCCCAGGTCTGGAACGGGGAAGAGCACCCAGTCATTTACCTCAGCAGGAAGTTGAAGTCCCATGAGGTAAATTACGCCACCGTTGAAAAGGAGTGTTTAGCGGTGAAGTGGGCTCTAGATTCCCTTCGGTACTACCTGCTAGGTAGGCACTTTGACATGGTTACGGATCACGCTCCGTTAAAGTGGATGGCTCAAAACAAGGAAACAAATAGAAGAGTGAATAGGTGGTTCCTGGCCCTCCAGGAATTCAACTTCACAGTAAAGCATCGCCCTGGCGTTCAAATGGGGAATGTGGATGCTTTGTCTCGAGTACATGAATGCCTGATTGCTGGTGTTCCAACCCCGAGGTTAAAACAAGAGGGGGGGGGTATGTGACAGCAGGAAGGTAAAGTCACCTGGTTGCATCCAGGGGGGTAGATATATTTCGCCCAGATTCAGGCTTTACGCCGACTTATACAACTAGGTGGAGAGTTGTATAAGGCTAGTGGGCTCATGGATGACTCATACCTCTAGGGAGAGTGTGGGGCGTCGTGCAGACAGAGATGAGGAGACCAGCTGAACCTTGTCAGCTCATTTAGGCCTCTATAAGAACTCCCAGATTCATTAGGTGTTAGCTCATGCCTGGACCCAGACCTGTGTGGACTGTCTAGGGAGAGTGAACCCCTGTGCGGTGAGAAAAAGCCTGTGTGGCTATTTGCTTGGACATTTAAAACCAGGGACTTAGGGACTAGGACAGCACTAGGCTGATCCCAGTTGTTAGTTAGGAAACCTGTATGTTTAGTCAGAGGTCAAGTTGACCAGGATTTATTTTATTTATGTTTCTTTTGCTTTGCTGTGTTTTGTCACTGTAAATAGAAAATAAACCGCACCTTTTTGATTTTGAAAACCACAACCTCCGTTTGCTGGGCCTGTTTTTGTCTGGGGAGCCCATCCCGGGGGTCACACACACCCGCTGCCGAGCTAACCCCCTCACACTAGATACACCACGTCTACGGGCCTTCATTTATACAGATACATCATGTCTACGGGCCTTTCTTTATCTAGATACACCACATCTACGGGCCTTCCTTTATCTAGATACGCCATGTCTACGGGCCTTCCTTTATCTAGATATACCACATCTACGGGTCTTCCTTTATCCAGATACACCACGTCTACGGGCCTTCCTTTATCTAGATACACCATGTCTACAGGTCTTCCTTTATCCAGATACACCACGTCTACGGGCCTTCCTTTATCCAGATACACCACGTCTACGGGCCTTCCTTTATCTAGATACATCATGTTTACGGGCCTTCCTTTATCCAGATACACCACGTCTACGGGCCTTCCTTTATCTAGATACACCACATCTACGGGCCTTCCTTTATCCATATACACCACGTCTACGGGCCTTCCTTTATCTAGATATACCACGTCTACGGGCCTTCCTTTATCTAGATGCACCACGTCTACGGGCCTTCCTTTATCTAGATACACCACGTCTACGGGCCTTCCTTTATCTAGATACACCATGTCTACGGGCCTTCCTTTATCCAGAAACACCACGTCTACGGGCCTTCCTTTATCCAGATACACCACATCTACGGGCCTTCCTTTATCCAGATACACCACGTCTACGGGCCTTCCTTTATCTAGATACATCATGTTTACGGGCCTTCCTTTATCCAGATACACCACGTCTACGGGCCTTCTTTTATCTAGATACACCACGTCTACGGACCTTCCTTTATCTAGATACACCACGTCTACGGGCCTTCCTTTATCTAGATACACCATGTCTACGGGCCTTCCTTTATCCAGAAACACCACGTCTACGGGCCTTCCTTTATCCAGATACACCACATCTACAGGCCTTCCTTTATCCAGATACACCACGTCTACGGGCCTTCCTTTATCTAGATACACCACGTCTACGGGCCTTCCTTTATCCAGATACACCACGTCTACGGGCCTTCCTTTATCCAGATACACCACGTCTACGGACCTTCCTTTATCTAGATACACCACGTCTACGGACCTTCCTTTATCTAGATACACAACGTCTACAGGCCTTCCTTTATCTAGATACACCACGTCTACGGACCTTCCTTTATCCAGATACACCACGTCTACGGACCTTCCTTTATCTAGATACACCACGTCTACGGGCCTTCCTTTATCCAGATACACCACGTCTACGGACCTTCTTTTATCTAGATACACCACGTCTACGGGCCTTCCTTTATCTAGATACACCACGTCTACGGACCTTCCTTTATCCAGATACACCACATCTACAGGCCTTCCTTTATCCAGATACACCACATCTACAGGCCTTCCTTTATCTAGATACACCACGTCTACGGACCTTCCTTTATCTAGATACACCACATCTACGGACCTTCCTTTATCTAGATACACCACGTCTACGGACCTTCCTTTATCTAGATACACCACGTCTACGGGCCTTCCTTTATCCAGATACATCATGTCTACGGGCCTTCCTTTATCCAGATACACCACGTCTACGGGCCTTCCTTTATCTAGATACACCACGTCTACGGGCCTTCCTTTATCCAGATACACCACATCTACAGGCCTTCCTTTATCTAGATACACCACGTCTACGGACCTTCCTTTATCTAGATACACCACGTCTACGGACCTTCCTTTATCTAGATACACCACGTCTACGGGCCTTCCTTTATCTAGATACACCACGTCTACGGACCTTCCTTTATCTAGATACACCACGTCTACGGACCTTCCTTTATCTAGATACACCACGTCTACGGGCCTTCCTTTATCCAGATACACCACATCTACAGGCCTTCCTTTATCCAGATACACCACGTCTACGGGCCTTCCTTTATCTAGATACACCACGTCTACGGACCTTCCTTTATCTAGATACACCACGTCTACGGGCCTTCCTTTATCTAGATACACCACGTCTACGGGCCTTCCTTTATCTAGATACACCACGTCTACGGACCTTCCTTTATCTAGATACACCACGTCTACGGGCCTTCTTTTATCTAGATAAACCACGTCTACGGGCCTTCCTTTATCCAGATACACCACGTCTACGGGCCTTCCTTTATCTAGATGGCAACTCACCTCCTCATAGAAGGTTAATAGATTGGTTTGGCAAGAACGATTCTTTATGAATCCATGCTGATTACTGCTAATACCGTTCTCATTACTAAAATCCTGTATATAGTCCCTTATCATCCCCTCCAAGAGCTTACATACTATTGATGTTAGGCTGACTGGTCTAATTCCCAGGGATGTATTTTGCCCCTTTTTTAAATATTGGTGCTACATTGGCTTTTCTCCAATCAGGTGGTACCATTCCTGTCAGTAAAAATTAGGAACAATGGTCTGGTAATTACTTGACTGAGTTCCCCAAGTACCCTCGGGTGCAAGACATCTGGTCCCGGAGATTTATTAATGTTACGTTTCCCAAGTCTAATTCTAATTCTGTCTTCTGTTAGCCATGGAGGGGCTTCCTGTGACGTGTCATGAGGATAGACACTGCAGTCTTGGTTACTGAAGCCCCCCGATTCCCTCGTGAAGACTGAGGAGAAGAATAAATCCAATACCTTCCCCCATCTCCCCCTCCTTTGTAACCCGATGTCCTTCCTCATTCTTTATGGGCCCAATATAATCTGTCCTCCCTTTTTTACTGTTGACATACTTAAAGAATTTCTTTCATGTTCTATCTTAGCCACCCTAATTGCACCCTTACATTTTTTGTTGCATTCTTTGTAAAGTTGGAATGCTGATGATGATCCCTCAGCCTTGTATTTTTTGAAGGTCTTCTCCTTTGCTTTTATATGCATTTTTACATTGGAGTTAAGCCACCCAGGACTTTTGTTCACGCTTTTAAATGTATTATCCAATGGGATGCATTGGCTAATGCCCTTATTTAGTATGCTCCTAAAGCAAACCCATCTCTCCTCCCTGTTCTTTGTTGCTAAGATTTTATCCCAATTTATGCCTTCTAGCATGTGTAATGTAACCACACCCACTTTTTACCACGTGTAATGTGACCACACCCACTTTTTACCACATGTAATGTAACCACACCCACTTCTCCCACACATGGAGCAGATCAGTGTAGGATTGTCACTCTTACCTGTCTGGAGATCCAGCACTGCGACCAATCACCATCTTTACATTGAGAAGTGGGAGGGATCCGTGTTCCAGCAATGCACCAATAAACTTCACCTGAGCCCCCCCAATGTAGAAACTCCCTGTACCCCGATAACCCTCATGCCTGCTGAAAGTCTCAGTACCCCTGTGACCCCCGGAGCACCCCATGACGGTTTCTTCACTACAACATAGACTGGTGGCACGCCTCTCCCTCAATGTAATGGGGGGGGGGTAGTTCCACCATCTCTGGTTTCCCCCGCTGCACTCAGTGGTTCTTCCCATCCCCCCTGTGCCTTGTAGTAACATAGGAGATGTCAGATCTAACCACTGAGTGCAGCGCGGGGGACCAGAGATATGACACTCCCAGAAAGTCATATTCTGCAGAGTTTTCAGGTGACAGATTCCTGATCCCCCCCACTGCACTCAGTGGTTCCTCCCGCTGGCCCCTGTGTCCTGTAGTGATATAGGGATGGCAGATCTAACCACTGAGTGCAGCGCGGGGGACCAGAGATCTGAAATTACCGAAAGGGTTCAATGCTGCAAAGTCTTCAGGTGACAGTCCCCTGGGGACCAGCGATCCGACACTCCCAGAAGGGTTAGATTCTGCTGAGTCTTTAGGTGGTGGTTCCATGCAAATACCTCCCCCCTCACATTGTACATAGTGGTTCCTCCCACTGGCCCCTGTCTCCTGTAAGTTTGCAGGGACTGGCAGATCTGACCACTGAGTGCAGCGGGGGGGGGGGGGGGACCAGACATCTGACACTCATGGAAGGTTCAGATCCTGCAGAGTCTTCAGGTGGCAGTTCCCTGGGACCCTCCCCCCCCCACTACACTCAGTGGTTCCTCCCACTGGCCTCTACTTCTTGTAACGACATAGGAGACATTGGATTTAACCACTGAGTGCAGCAGGGGGACCAGAGATCCGACAATCCCAGAATTCTGCAGAGTCTTTAGGTGGCAGTTCCCTGCAAACCCCTCCCCCCCACAGCTGACCTCGAACCCCCATGTGCACCCCCCATCTATACCCCCCATGTGAACCCCCATATATACCCCCTATGTGAACCTCCTCCATGTGAACCCCCATATATACCCCCTATGTGAACCCCCCATGTGAACCCCCATCTATACCCCCATGTTGACCCCCCCATGTAAACCCCATCTACACCCCCTATGTGAACCCCCATTTGCACCTCCTGTTCTGGAAGTCCTGATGCTCGCTCCGGGGCGCTAACTCCCTAAAGGGAGGAGGATAAGGGGGATGAGGAGGAGGATAAGAACAATGAGGAGGAGGAGGATGGGGTAAGGATAAAGAGGAGGAGGATGAGGAAGAGGATGATGATGATGATAATGATGAGGAGGAGGAGGATGATGATGAGGAGGATGATGAGAATAAGGGTGAGTAGATTGATGTTGAGGAGGATGGGGATGATGAGGAGAAGGAGGATAAGAAGGATGATGAGGAGGATGATGAAGAGAAGAATGATGAAGAGGAGGAGGATGATGTGGAGGATGATGATGATGATGATGATGATGATGATGATGATGAGGAGGATGATGAAGAGAAGAATGATGAAGAGGAGGAGGATGATGTGGAGGATGATGATGATGATGATGAGGAGGAGGAGGAGGAGGAGGAGGAGGAGGATGATGAGGAGGAGGATGATGATAAGGAGGAGGAGGAGGATGAGGAGGAGGAGGAGGAGGATAAGGAGGAGGAGGAGGAGGATGAGGATGACGATGAAGAGGATGATGAGGAGGATGAGGATGATTCCCCATACTTCTTCCAGGACCGGTCCCCTTTATCTGGAACAATCCTCCGTCATTAATACACAAAATTCTGCAAAACGTCCTTCTAAAATATTCTTCATCTTTCTCTTTATTCCCAATAAATATATAATATAATGTTCAGGTTACACAGATCCATATACAGTACAAACCAATAGTAGATCTTATTCTCTTCACTGATTGGCTAGAATCATAGTAAAGCACAGGCAGTGGTGGAGCGGAGCGATGTTCATAGTGGAGAGCCGTGTCAGCAATGCATGCTGGACCGTCCACAAAGAAAGCCCAGCCCCCGCTCTGTGCAAATGGTGTCAGGAATGAATTCTACTAGGCTTTTTTTTCTCCAGGTTGAATGTTATTCATTCATACAGAATAGAGTGA
>CM055121.1:309754964-309757464 GCA_029206835.1 Rana muscosa | reverse complement strand
GTGGAGAACCAGTGGCAGTTTTTTTTAAGCCAGCATGGAGGAGATACTGAAACAGCTGGCTCTAGCAAATGCCAATCAACAGCAGACAAATGCAGGTTTGCAAAGGAGCCTTGCAGCCCAGCAGCAAGCTCATCAACAAGCCCAGCAGCAATCTGAGGCCCGCTTCATAGACCTGTTACAGAAGCAAGAGCAGAGACTACAACAAATGGAAGCAGTAATGCAGCAACGTCCGCAGACCAGTGAGGAAAGCCGTCCCACTAATACCGCGTCCTTTGGGGTGAGTCGTTTATTGACAAAAATGACTGGAGAGGATGATCCAGAGGTATTTTTGACCACATTTGAAAGGACTGCTGAAAGAGAAAAGTGGCCTGAGGAGCAGTGGGCTGGACTGGTGGCTCCTCTGTTAACTGGTGAATCGCAGAAGGCTTACTATGACCTAGAGCCTGACCAAGCAAAAGACTATGTGATGCTAAAAGCTGAAATATTGGCAAGGCTGGGTGTCACCCTGGCTGTCCGGGCTCAGCGTGTGCATAACTGGACTTTCCAGCTTGGAAAACCCCCCAGGTCTCAAATGTATGATCTCATTCACCTGAGCAGGAAGTGGCTACAGCCAGAGACTTTGTCCGCACCGGAGATTGTGGAACGTGTTGTGATGGATCGTTTCTTGAGAGCTCTTCCTACCGCCATTCAAAAGTGGGTAAGCCACGGAGACCCAGAAACGGCCGGTAAACTTGTGGATCGTGTAGAGAGATACTTGGCTACAGAGAACCTGACGGCCTCTTCCAGAGACTCTCGGACTTTCCACCCTAAGACCAGACCATCCCCAGGGGCGGATAAGAGGATTCCAAGGGGTGAGGGTGGAGAGAGTGAGAGGGTGGGAGCTCTACCCCAAGTTTGGCGAGAACAGCCTGGGAAATCAGCGGCTCAAGAGGCCGCAAGAAGGATCGTTTGCTACCGCTGCCGGCAAGCGGGACATATTGCAGCCAATTGCCCGGTTGTGGAGGAACCCATGCAGTGTGACTTTCTGACGGGCAGACGTCAGTCGCTGTGTGCGACAGTCGCATGCACTGCCATTCGAGGAACTGAGAAACATTTATGCAAAATGTGTGTTAATGGTAGAAATGTTGTGGTATTGTTGGATTCAGGTAGCCTTGTGACCCTGATAAAGGCTGAGTTAGTTAAAACAGAGGTCTCTGGGAATAGCAAGGTAGCTGTTATTTGTGTGCATGGGGACACCCGAGAGTATCCAGTGACTACAGTGTGTTTCGAGACCCCCAAAGGTACCCTCTCTCATCCAGTGGGCTTAGTATCTCAGTTACCGCATGACGCCATTGTGGGAAGGGATTTTCCGAAGTTCTGGGAACTGTGGGATGATCCTGAGCCCCCCACTGGTGCCCCTATGTACCAGGAATGTGATAGCCAGAACTCCTCTGAGAGTGGTGAGGACTCTCCAGAATTTCCCTTGTCAGTATTGGCAGGGGAGACTCAAGAAACTGGAGAGGAGCCCACCTCCTCAGACGAAAACCTACCGTCTGTGGAGTTTTCTGATCTGGAGGTTCACAGGGAAAATTTTGCCACAGAACAGTTAAAAGACCCCGCCCTAATAAAGGCACGGGAAAACGTAGTGGAAATAGATGGCGAGTTAGTGAACCCAGATAATACCTGCACTTACCCATACTTCAGCGTAGAGAAGGACCTACTGTATCGGGTGGCAAAAAGGGCAGAAGAAACCGTTGAGCAGCTGGTGGTGCCCAAACCTTACAGGAAGTTGGTGTTGGAGTTGGCCCATGGGCACATTCTTGGAGGTCATCTGGGGACAGAGAAAACCCGAGAGAGGGTATTACAGAGATTCTATTGGCCTGGGGTGATGAAGGACATAGAAAATTATTGTTCCTCCTGCCCTGTGTGTCAGAGGTCGGCCCCGATGCCACATTTCCGTAGCCCGCTGGTCCCTCTACCCATCATTGAGGTCCCGTTTGAGAGAATCGCAATGGATTTGGTAGGTCCTATAATCAAGTCCGCTAGGGGGCACCAGTACATATTGGTTATAATGGACTATGCCACCCGTTATCCAGAAGCGATCCCTCTCAGAAATACCTCGGCCAAAACCATAGCCAAAGAGCTATCTCTTGTTTTTAGCCGGGTGGGTATTTGTAAAGAACTGCTTACGGACCAAGGTACACCCTTTATGTCCCGGGTTATGAAAGAGCTGTGTAAATTGTTCAAAGTGACGCAATTGCGTACATCTGTGTATCACCCCCAAACCGATGGGCTGGTTGAAAGATTCAACAAAACCCTAAAACAAATGTTGAAGAAAGTGGTGGATAGAGATGGAAAGGATTGGGACTGTCTACTTCCTTATTTGATGTTTGCTATTAGGGAGGTGCCCCAATCCTCTACGGGATTCTCCCCCTTTGAGTTACTGTATGGGAGACACCCAAGAGGGCTGTTGGATATTGCCAAGGAAACTTGGGAAAGTGAGAGTTCTCCCCACAGGAGT
>CM055121.1:309727464-309749964 GCA_029206835.1 Rana muscosa | reverse complement strand
CTGTATACCTGGGGAGGGAACACACAGCAGCCTCAGGAGAGAAGATGTGCGGATGACGTCTGCATGGAGGAGGCTGAAGAAGGAAATACATTGTAGCAGAAAGAGATCTATAGAGGAGAAACAAATTTACCGACCAATCAGAGCTGATCCCTGGGTGACGGGGGATCTGCCTTCCTCTGGATCAACTGGGGGCATTAGATAGTATATACCCCCCCTCCCCCCCCAAATACTGGGAATCATCAAATCTTCTCCAATCATTCTATAAAGGAAGGTAATGTCCAGTATGGGGGCGGGGAGATCACCCTCCACACCCCTGACTGACACCCTCACTGTAGGTGGGCCCCGCCCCCCATATCATACAGAACGGGCAATTGGTGATAAAAAAGAGCGAACATAATAAAAGCCCCAAAACCAGCAAATCTGACCTTCCAATTCTATAATCTATGATAAGAGCAGAGACCTCTGATGACATCACAATATAACATGTGATCAGAGCAGAGACCTCCGATGACATCACAATATAACATGTGATCAGAGCAGAGACCTCCGATGACATCACAATATAACATGTGATCAGAGCAGAGACCTCTGATGACATCACAATATAACATGTGATCAGAGCAGAGACCTCCGATGACATCACAATATAACATGTGATCAGAGCAGAGACCTCCGATGACATCACAATATAACATGTGATAAGAGCAGAGACCTCCGATGACATCACAATATAATCTATGATAAGAGCAGAGACCTCCGATGACATCACAATATAACATGTGATCAGAGCAGAGACCTCCGATGACATCACAATATAACATGTGATCAGAGCAGAGACCTCCGATGACATCACAATATAACATGTGATCAGAGCAGAGACCTCCGATGACATCACAGTATAACATGTGATCAGAGCAGAGACCTCCGATGACATCACAATATAACATGTGATCAGAGCAGAGACCTCCGATGACATCACAATATAACATGTGATCAGAGCAGAGACCTCCGATGACATCACAATATAACATGTGATCAGAGCAGAGACCCCCGATGACATCACAATATAACATGTGATCAGAGCAGAGACCTCCGATGACATCACAGTATAACATGTGATCAGAGCAGAGACCTCCGATGACATCACAATATAACATGTGATCAGAGAAGAGACCTCCGATGACATCACAATATAACATGTGATCAGAGCAGAGACCTCCGATGACATCACAATATAACATGTGATCAGAGCAGAGACCTCCGATGACATCACAATATAACATGTGATTAGAGCAGAGACCTCTGATGACATCATAATATAACATGTGATCAGAGCAGAGATCTCTGATGACATCACAATATAACATGTGATAAGAGCAGAGACCTCCGATGACATCACAATATAACATGTGATAAGAGCAGAGACCTCCGATGACATCACAATATAACATGTGATCAGAGCAGAGACCTCCGATGACATCATAATATAACATGTGATCAGAGCAGAGACCTCCGATGACATCACAGTATAACATGAGATCAGAGCAGAGACCTCCGATGACATCACAATATAACATGTGATCAGAGCAGAGACCTCCGATGACATCACAATATAACATGTGATCAGAGCAGAGACCTCCGATGACATCACAATATAACATGTGATCAGAGCAGAGACCTCCGATGACATCACAATATAACATGTGATCAGAGCAGAGACCTCTGATGACATCACAATATAACATGTGATCAGAGCAGAGACCCCCGATGACATCACAATATAACATGTGATAAGAGCAGAGACCCCCGATGACATCACAATATAACATGTGATTAGAGCAGAGACCTCTGATGACATCATAATATAACATGTGATCAGAGCAGAGATCTCTGATGACATCACAATATAACATGTGATAAGAGCAGAGACCCCCGATGACATCACAATATAACATGTGATCAGAGCAGAGACCTCCGATGATATCACAATATAACATGTGATTAGAGCAGAGACCTCTGATGACATCATAATATAACATGTGATCAGAGCAGAGATCTCTGATGACATCACAATATAACATGTGATAAGAGCAGAGACCTCCGATGACATCACAATATAACATGTGATAAGAGCAGAGACCTCCGATGACATCACAATATAACATGTGATCAGAGCAGAGACCTCCGATGACATCATAATATAACATGTGATCAGAGCAGAGACCTCTGATGACATCACAATATAACATGTGATCAGAGCAGAGACCTCCGATGACATCATAATATAACATGTGATCAGAGCAGAGACCTCCGATGACATCATAATATAACATGTGATCAGAGCAGAGACCTCTGATGACATCACAATATAACATGTGATCAGAGCAGAGACCTCTGATGACATCACAATATAACATGTGATCAGAGCAGAGACCTCCGATGACATCACAATATAACATGTGATCAGAGCAGAGACCTCCGATGACATCACAATATAACATGTGATCAGAGCAGAGACCTCCGATGACATCACAATATAACATGTGATCAGAGCAGAGACCTCCGATGACATCATAATATAACATGTGATAAGAGCAGAGACCTCCGATGACATCATAATATAACATGTGATCAGAGCAGAGACCTCCGATGACATCATAATATAACATGTGATAAGAGCAGAGACCTCCGATGACATCACAATATAACATGTGATCAGAGCAGAGACCTCCGATGACATCATTGGTCGCCATTTTTTTGTCCCGCGGTCATTTGGCACTCTCCCCAGACCCCGCCGACCACTCACTGCAACCCGCGTCTTTTCTGCCTGGCGTCACATACCAAGTCTCTGTGGCCCCCTTCAGACCCGGGGGAGGGGTTTGCGGCATAAAGTGCGTTTTTGTTTACTGCGCAATACTGAAATGCTTGAAAACGCACCGCCATTCATATAGAAAGGCAACCGATCACATTAATAATAAAAAAAAACATGGCTGATTTATGGCGAACGCAACGCACGTTACTGTGCGAAACGCGCGGACAGGTGCATGCGCCTTACAGCACAATCGCACACCAGTCCAGTCTGAAGGGACCCCAGAATCCATGACTCCTCCCCCTCCTAGCAACCAGTCAACGTCTCCCTTACCCGCCTCAGCAACAGGAACGGGAGAAGCTGATAGGCTGGTAGAAGAGAAATACAGGAAAGAGAGAGATACATTGTAACAAAAGTCATCCTAATCCCCAATCCCCCGCTGATCCCCAATGATCCCGATCCCCCACTGATCCCCGATCCCCCGCTGATCCCCGATCCCCCACTGATCCCCGATGATCCCGATCCCCCACTGATCCCCGATCCCCCGCTGAGCCCGATCTCCCACTGATCCCCGATCCCCTACTGATCCCTGATGATCCCCCACTGATCCCCTATCCCCGCTGATCCTCGATCCCACCCCCACTGATCCCCACTGATCCCGATCCCCCGCTGATCCCGATCCCCCCGCTGATCCCCCATCCCCCACTGATCCCCGATGATCCCGATCCCCCACTGATCCCCGATCCCTCGCTGATCCCTGATCCCCCACTGATCCCCGATGATCCCGATCCCCTACTGATCCCCGATCATCCCCCACTGATCCCCTATCCCCGCTGATCCCGATCCCCCCGCTGATCCCCCATCCCCCACTGATCCCCGATGATCCTGATCCCCCACTGATCCCCAATCCCCCGCTGATCCCTGATCCCCCACTGATCCCCGATGATCCCGATCCCCCACTGATCCCCAATCCCGATGATCCCGGATCCCCTACTGATCTCCGATCCCGATGATCCCGATCCCCTACTGATCCCCGATGATCCCCCACTGATCCCCGCTGATCCCGATCCCCCACTGATCCCCGATCCCGATGATCCCGATCCCCTACTGATCCCCGATCCCGATGATCCCGATCCCCTACTGATCCCTGATCCCGATGATCCCGATCCCCTACTGATCCCCGATGATCCCCCACTGATCCCCTATCCCCGCTGATCCCGATCCCCCACTGATCCCGATCCCCACTGATCCCTGATGATCCCCGCTGATCCAGATCCCCCACTGATCCCCGATCCCCGCTGATCCCGATCCCCCACTGATCCCCGATGCCCCACTGATCCCCGATCCCCGCTGATCCCTGATCCCCCACTGATCCCTACTGATCCCCCACTGATCCCCGATGAGCCCTGCTGATCCCGATCCCCCACTGATCCCCGCTGAACCCCAGATGATCCCGATCCCCCACTGATCCCCGATGATCCCGATCCCCTACTGATCCCCGATGATCCCCGCTGATCCCGATCCCCCACTGATCTCCGATCCCCCACTGATCCCCGCTGATCCCGATCCCCCACTGATCCCCGCTGATCCTGATCCCCCACTGATCCTCGATCCCTGCTGATCCCCAATGATCCCGATCCCCCACTGATCCCCGATCCCCCACTGATCCCTGCTGATCCCGATCCCCCACTGATCCCCGATCCCCGGGGATCCGTTATGATCCGCGATGATCCCGATCCCCCACTGATCCCCAATCCCCCACTGATCCCGGATCCCCGATGATCCCGATCCCCCACTGATCCCCAATGATCTGGATCCCCCACTGATCCCGGATCCTCGATGATCCCAATCCCCCACTGATTCCCAATCCCCGCTGATCCCCGATGATCCCGATCCCCCACTGATCCCCAATGATCCGGATCCCCCACTGATCCCGGATCCTGGATGATCCCAATCCCCCACTTATTCCCAATCCCCGCTGATCCCCGATGATCTCGATCCCCCACTGATCCCGGATCCCTGATGATCCCGATCCCCCACTGATCCCCCTCTGATCCCGATCCCCGATCCCCCACTGATTCCTGATCCCCTGCTGATTCCCGATCCCCCACTGATCCAGATCGCCCGCTGATCCCCGATCCCCCACTGATCCCCGATCCCCCACTGACCCCTGATCCCCCACTGATCCCCGATGATCTCCCACTGATCCTGGATCCCCGATGATCCCGATCCCCCACTGATCCCCGATCCCCGCTGATCCCTGCTGATCCCGATCCCACACTGATCCCCGATCCCCCACTGATCAACGCTGATCACAGATGATCCCGATCCCCCACTGATCCCCGATCCCCAAAGATCCCCGATGATCCCGATCCCCCACTGATCCCAGATGATCCCGATCCCCCACTGATCCCGATCCCCTGCTGATCCCCGGTCCATGCTGATCCCCGCTTATCCCTGATCCCCCACTGATTCCGATCCCCCGCTGATTCCCGATCCCCCACTGATCCCGATCCCCGCTGATCCCCGATCCCCCACTGATCCCCGATCCCCCACTGATCCCGATGATCCCCCACTGGTCCCGAATCCCTGATGATCCCGATACCCCACTGATCCCCGATCCCGCTGATCCCGATCCCCCACTGATCCCGAATCTCCGATTATCCCGATCCCCCACTGATCCCCGATCCCCCACTGATCCCCGATCCCCGCTGATCTGATCAACCGCTGATCCCGAATCTCCGATGATCCCGATCCCCCACTGATCCCCGATGATCCCCGATCCCCCACTGATCCCGATGATCCCTGATGATCCCCCACTGGTCCCGGATCCCCGATGATCCCGATCCCCCACTGATCCCCGCTGATCCCGATCCCCCACTGATCCCGGATCTCCGATGATCCCGATCCCCCACTGATCCCCGATCTCCCACTGATCCCCGCTGATCCGATCCCCGATGATCTCGATGCCCCACTGATCCCCGATCCCTGCTGATCCCGCTCCCCCACTGATCCCCCACTGATCCCCGATCCCCGCTGATCCCCAATATCCGCCGATCCCTGATACCTGCTGATCCCCGATACCCGCTGATCCCTGATCCCCTGCGGAGGTTTGCGGCAGAACACGCGTTTTTACTGCGCATTATCAAAACGCGTGATAACTGTTCATATAGAAAGGCGACAAATCACATTAGTCATTTAAAAAAAATGGCTGCTTTACAGCCGTTCTAAATGAACGCAACGCACAAAACGCACGGACCAACGCCTGCGCCTTAAAGCGCAACCTCACAGCGGTCAGGTCTGAAGGGGCCCCGGGGTCCAGCCTGTCCCCCCCATCAACCAGTCAACGTCTCCCTTACCCGCCTCAGCAACAGGAACGGGAGAAGCTGATTGGCTGGTAGAAGAGAAATACGGGAAATTGGAGAGATACATTGTAACAAAAGCGGGAAATAATTCCGATCCCCGCCAATGAATAATAGAACGTCCGTGGAAAATCAAACCAGCTGGATCCGGGGAGTCCGGGAGGCGCCCGCTGTGCCACCATTGGGGTGATTCGAGATTATTTGATCCCTTAGATTGTGAGCTCCTGGGGGGCGGGGACTCATGTGAATGTACAATATATATGTAAAGTGCTGCGTACATTGATGGCGCTATATAAGTACCTGTAATAAATAAATAATAAAATATTTGAGGGGGGAGGGGTTAAGCCGGTCCCGGTAGTCCACGAGGCGCCCTCCATGACACAATTTGGGTATTTCCATTCTTTAAGCCAGATCCCCGAAGTCCGCAAGGTGCTCGCCATGACATGATTGGGGTAATTCCAGTCTGGGGGGAGTTAAGCCGCTCCCGGAAGTCCGCGAGGGGCTTGCCATGACACAATTGAGGTAATTCCAGTTTGAGGGGGGAGGGGTTTAAGCCGGTCCCGGGAGTCCGCAAGGGGCTTGCCATGACACAATTGAGGTAATTCCAGTTTGAGGGGGGGGAGGGCTTTAAGCCGGTCCCAGGAGTCCACGAGGCGCCCTCCATAACATGATTGGGGTAATTCCAGTTCGATATTTGGGGAGGGGTTTAAGCCGGTCCCGGGAGTCCACGAGGTGCCCTCCATAACATGATTGGGGTAATTCCAGTTTGAGGGGGGAGGGGTTTAAGCCGGTCCTAGGAGTCCATGAGGCGCCCGCCATGACCCAGTTGGGGTGATTCCAGTTCGATATTTGGGGGGGGGGTTAGCCGGTCCCGGGCAGTGGCTTCAAGGCGTGGGGTATGGGGAGCGCCCGGACGCTGTGGGGGAAGTGTTCCGGGGGGAGACACTGCAGGACCTTTTGCATAGCCATCAGGTACAAGGTGGCGGGCGTGTCGCCCACCAGGTAGCGGAACTTGTCCTCCCCCAGCAGCGGAGTCCAGAATTGGGGGTTCTCCTTCAGGATCTTCCTCATCTTGAAGTGGGGGGAGGGGGAGAAGAGCAGCAGGTAGGACAGGCAGAGTTTCTTGGAGTCCACGTTGACCTTGGAGCTCCAGAGCTGCTCCAGGATGATGTCCAGGGGGGTCTCCCCTTTGCGGTCCAGGAGGCGGGGGGACGCCCCGTTGCCCAGGAGGATGAGGACGGTCTCGGCGCTCAGCAGGTCGCAGGCCAGGTGCAGCGGGGTCTTCCCGTCGGAGAGGTGGAAGCAGGAGGCCCGGTTGATGTAGGAGGAGTTGAGGTCGGGCAGCTTGTGGGAGATCTCGATGATCATGACCAGGATGTCCCGGCGGTCGTAGGTGACGGCCAGGGCCAGGTGGGGGGCGGCGGGGGGGCAGCAGCAGAATTTGATGCCCGGCACTTTGAGGGCGTCCTCGGGGAAGTGGGCGAGGAGGTACTGGGCGTAGCGCTGGTGGTTGTGCACCACGGCGTACATCAGGGCGTCGGAGGGGGAATAACATCTCAGGGAGGCGTCTTCTTCCCAATGGAAATACTCCATGGTCCTCATCTCCTCCAACTTCCACACCGGCTCCTGGTCCCTCACCGCCTGGTACAGAAGATACGAGTAATATTTACATTGATCGTCCTGGACCCTCACCTGATTGCTGCACATCGCGCCCCCGACCAAGGCCCCCCGCCCCCGACAAAGGCACAGATCACCCCAGGGAACCTCCAGGCCCGATCTTCAGTCCTCCATGGTGAGGGAAGGAGGCTGCGGGGGGCTGCGGCGCCCTTCATGCAGGTTCATGGTGCAGCGCGAGCCTCCCGACCGCCTTCAACGATTGTGAGACCCCGGCATGCGGCTTCCTTGGAGGAGAAGCATCTGATGGCCTCCCCCTCCCCTCCCTCCCTAACCTCCGACAAGAGGAAAGCCTCCCCTCCTCCTCCCGTCTTCTGATCAATCCTCCTCAGCTGCAGTCCTCAACATTGGGGATGTCCACCCCTCCCCCACCGCAGCACAGCGCACACTCTTCTGGGGCCCTACAGGGGTCATCCAAGGAACACCCAACCTACACACACACCATGCAATCTCTGTACAATCTGACCATGCACCATGCAATATTAACGTACAATCTCTTTACAACCTTACCATACACCATGCAATCTGACCGTACAATCTGACCATACACCATGCAATCTGACCGTACAATCTGACCATACACCATGCAATCTGACCGTACAATCTGACCATACACCATGCAATCTGACCGTACAATCTTTGTACAATCTGACCATACAGCATGCAATCTGAACGTACAATCTGACCATACACCATGCAATCTGACCGTACAATCTCTGTACAATCTGACCATACACCATGCAGGTTCATTGGTGCAGCACGAGCCTCCCGACCGCCTTCAACGATTGTGAGACCCTACAATCTCTGTACAATCTGAAAATGCACCATGCAATCTGAATGTACAATCTCTGTACAATCCAGGGTTGCCAACTTTCAATAAATTTACGAACAGTTTGTAAAATCCGTAATTTTTGTATCTGTCTGTGAATGTCCACTATGAACATTCAGACTGCATATCCATAATGGACATTTGTGGGCAGATGCAAAAATTACAGATTTTGCAAACTGTTTGTAAGTTTACTGAAAGTTGGCAACCCTGGTACAATCTGACAATGAAATCTGACTGTACAATCTCACCATACACCATGCAATCTGACTGTGAATCGCCACAGACTGAGGGGCTCAGCATTGATGGGAACAGAGTGAGGGGCTCAGGATTGATGGGCACAGACTGAGGGGCTCAGGATTGATGGGCACAGACTGAGGGGCACAGACTGAGGGGCTCAGGATTGATGGGCACAGACTGAGGGGCTCAGGATTGATGGGCACAGACTGAGGGGCTCAGGATTGATGGGCACAGACTGAGGGGCTCAAGATTGATGGGTACAGACTGAGGGGCTCAGGATTGATGGGCACAGACTGAGGGGCACAGGATTGATGGGTACAGACTGAGGGGCTCAGGATTGATGGGCACAGAGTGAGGGGCTCAGGATTCATGGGTACAGACTGAGGGGCTCAGGATTGATGGGTACAGACTGAGGGGCTCAGGATTGATGGGCACAGACTGAGGGGCTCGGAATTGATGGGCACAGACTGAGGGGCTCATGATTGATGGGCACAGAGTGAGGGGCACAGGATTGATGGGCACAGACTGAGGGGCTCAGGAATGCTGGGCACAGACTGAGGGGCTCAGGATTGATGGGTACAGATAGAGGGGCTCAGGATTGATGGGCACAGACTGAGGGGCTCAAGATTGATGGGTACAGACTGAGGGGCTCAGGATTGATGGGTACAGACTGAGGGGCTCAGGATTGATGGGCACAGACTGAGGGGCTCGGGGTTGATGGGCACAGACTGAGGGGCTCGGGATTGATGGGTACAGACTGAGGAGCTCAAGATTGATGGGCACAGACTGAGGGGCTCGGGGTTGATGGGCACAGACTGAGGGGCTCAGGAATGATGGGCACAGACTGAGGGGCTCAGGATTGATGGGTACAGACTGAGGGGCTCAGGATTGATGGGTACAGACTGAGGGGCTCAGCATTGATGGGTACATACTGAGGGGCTCAGGACTGATGGGTACAGACTGAGGGGCTCAGGATTGATGGGCACAGACTGAGGGGCTCAGGATTGATGGGCACAGACTGAGGGGCTCAGGATTAATGGGCACAGACTGAGGGGCTCAGCATTGATGGGCACAGACTGAGGGGCTCAGGATTGATGGGCACAGAGTGAGGGGCTCAGGATTGATGGGCACAGAGTGAGGGGCTCAGGATTGATGGGTACAGACTGAGGGGCTCAGGATTGATGGGTACAGACTGAGGGGCTCAGGATTGATGGGTACAGACTGAGGGGCTCAGGATTGATGGGTACAGACTGAGGGTCTCAGGATTGATGGGTACAGACTGAGGGGCTCAGCATTGATGGGTACAGACTGAGAGGCTCAGGACTGATGGGTACAGACTGAGGGGCTCAGCTTTGATGGGCACAGACTGAGGGGCTCAGGATTGATGGGCACAGACTGAGGGGATCAGATTGATGGGTACAGACTGAGGGGCTCAGGATTGATGGGTACAGACTGAAAGGCTCGGGATTGATGGGTACAGACTGAGGGGCTCAGGATTGATGGGCACAGACTGAGGGGCTCAGGATTGATGGGTACAGACTGAGGGGCTCAGAATTGATGGGTACAGACTGAGGGGCTCAGCATTGATGGGTACAGACTGAGGGGCTCAGCATTGATGGGTACAGACTGAGGGGCTCAGGATTGATGGGTACAGACTGAGGGGCTCAGCATTGATGGGCACAGACTGAGTGGCTCAGCATTGATGGGCACAGACTGAGGGGCTCAGGATTGATGGGTACAGACTGAGGGGCTCAGCATTGATGGGTACAGACTGAATGGCTCAGCATTGATGGGTACAGACTGAGGGGCTCAGGATTGATGGGTGCAGACTGAGGGGCTCAGGATTGATGAGTCCAGACTGAGGGGCTCAGGATTGATGGGCACAGACAGAGGCTCAGGATTGATGGGTACAGACTGAGGGACTCAGCATTGATAGGTAAAGACTGAGGGGCTCAGCATTGATGGGCACAGACTGAGGGGCTCAGGATTGATGGGTACAGACTGAGGGGCTCAGGATTGATGGGCACAGACTGAGGGGCTCGGGATTGATGGGCACAGACTGAGGGGCTCGGGATTGATGGGTACAGACTGAGGGGCTCAGGATTGATGGGCACAGACTGAGGGGCTCAGGATTGATGGGCACAGACCGAGGGGCTCAGGATTGATGGGTACAGACCGAGGGGCTCAGGATTGATGGGTACAGACCGAGGGGCTCAGGATTGATGGGCACAGACAGAGGGGCTCAGGATTGATGGGCACAGACTGAGGGGCTCGGGATTGATGGGTACAGACTGAGTGGCTCAGGATTGATGGGTACAGACCAAGGGGCTCAGGATTGATGGGCACAGACAGAGGGGCTCAGGATTGATGGGCAAAGACTGAGGGGCTCGGGATTGATGAGTACAGACTGAGTGGCTCAGGATTGATCGGCACAGACTGAGGGGCTCGGGATTGATGGGCACAGACCGAGTGGCTCGGGATTGATGGGTACAGACTGAGGGGCACCGCATTAATGGGCACAGACTGAGGAAACACTCTGCGGCACGGAGGAGGAAACACTCTGCGGCACCGAGGAGGAAACGCTCTCCGGCACAAACATTACATTTTGGATTGGACGGTGAATTATTAATGGGGCAATTTGCAGCTCTGATCCCCCGGGGACCGAAATCCGCTTATTTATCACTGCAACCATTCCATTGGGTCCTGATATTTAAAGGGACAGCCGGCTCAGAAATACGATTTTATTATTATAGGAGGATCATGGCCACCTACCACTATGTGCCAGACCTCACCATGTGTCAGATCTCCCCATGTGCCAGATCTCACCATGTGCCAGATACCACCATGTGCCAGATCTCACCATGTGCCAAACCTCACCATGTGCCAGTCATCACCATGTGCCAGAACTTACCATGTGCCAGACCTCACCACGTGCCAGTCATCACCATGTAACAGACCACCATGTGCCATGTATCACATGACTTTCATTGGTTGGGTACTGGTGAGATCTTCCGGCTATCACATGACTTCCATTGGTTGGGTACTGGTGAGATCTTCCGGCAATCACATGACTTCCATTGGTTGGGCACTGGTGAGGTCTTCCGGCTATCACATGGCTTCCATTGGTTTTGTACTGAAGAGGTCTTCCAGCTATCACATGACTTCCATTGGTTCTGTACTGGTGAGATCTTCCGGCTATCACATGACTTCCATTGGTTGGGTACTGGTGAGATCTTCCGGCTATCACATGACTTCCATTGGTTGGGCACTGGTGAGGTCTTCCGGCTATCACATGACTTCCACTGATTCTGTACTGGTGAGGTCTTCTGGCAATCGCATGACTTCCATTGGTTCTGTACTGGTGAGGTCTTTCGGCTATCACATGACTTCCATTGGTTCTGTACTGGTGAGGACTTCCGTCTATCACATGACTTCCATTGGTTCTGTACTGGTGAGATTTTCAGGCTATCACATGACTTCCATTGGTTCTGTACTGGTGAGATCTTCCGGCTATCACATGACTTCCATTGGTTGGGTACTGGTGAGATCTTCCGGCAATCACATGACTTCCATTGGTTGGGCACTGGTGAGGTCTTCCGGCTATCACATGACTTCCATTGGTTTTGTACTGAAGAGGTCTTCCAGCTATCACATGACTTCCATTGGTTCTGTACTGGTGAGATCTTCTGGCTATCACATGACTTTCATTGGTTGGGTACTGGTGAGATCTTCCGGCTATCACATGACTTCCATTGGTTGGGCACTGGTGAGGTCTTCCGGCTATCACATGACTTCCACTGGTTCTGTACTGGTGAGGTCTTCTGGCTATCGCATGACTTCCATTGGTTCTGTACTGGTGAAGACTTCCGTCTATCACATGACTTCCATTGGTTCTGTACTGGTGAGATTTTCAGGCTATCACATGACTTCCATTGGTTCTGTACTGGTGAGATTTTCAGGCTATCACATGACTTCCATTGGTTCTGTACTGGTGAGATTTTCAGGCTATCACATGACTTCCATTGGTTCTGTACTGGTGAGATTTTCAGGCTATCACATGACTTCCATTGGTTCTGTACTGGTGAGGTCTTCCGCCTATCACATGACTTCCATTGGTTGGGTACTGGTGAGATCTTCCGGCTATCACGTGACTTCCATTGGTTGGGTACTGGTGAGGTCTTCCGGGTATCACATGACTTCCTTTGGTTCTGTACTGGTGAGGACTTCCGGCTATCACATGACTTCCATTGGTTCTGTACTGATGAGGTCTTTCGGCTATCACATGACTTCCATTGGTTCTGCACTGGTGAGGTCTTCCGGCTATCACATGATTTCCACTGGTTCTGTACTGGTGAGGACTTCCGGCTATCACATGATTTCCATTGGTTCTGTACTGGTGAGGACTTCCGTCTATCACATGACTTCCATTGGTTCTGTACTGGTGAGATTTTCAGGCTATCACATGACTTCCATTGGTTCAGTACTGGTGAGGTCTTCCGGCTATCACATGACTTCCATTGGTTCTGTACTGGTGAGGTCTTTCGGCTATCACATGATTTCCATTGGTTCTGTACTGGTGAGGACTTCCGTCTATCACATGACTTCCATTGGTTCTGTACTGGTGAGATTTTCAGGCTATCACATGACTTCCATTGGTTCTGTACTGGTGAGGTCTTCCCATTATCACATGACTTCCATTGGTTCTGTACTGGTGAGGTCTTCCGGCTATCACATGACTTCCATTGGTTCTGTACTGGTGAGGACTTCCGGCTATCACATGACTTCCATTGGTTCAGTACTGGTGAGGTCTTCCGGCTATCACATGACTTCCATTGGTTCTGTACTGGTGAGATCTTCCGGCCATCACGTGACTTCCATTGGTTGGGTACTGGTGAGATTTTCAGGCTATCACATGACTTCCATTGGTTGTGTACTGGTGAGGTCTTTCGGCTATCACATGACTTCCATTGGTTCTGTACTGGTGAGGTCTTCCGGCTATCACATGACTTCCATTGGTTCTGTACTGGTGAGATTTTCAGGCTATCACATGACTTCCATTGGTTCTGTACTGGTGAGGTCTTCCGCCTATCACATGACTTCCATTGGTTCAGTACTGGTGAGGTCTTCCGGCTATCACATGACTTCCGTTGGTTCTGTACTGGTCAGATCTTTCGGCTATCACATGACTTCCATTGGTTGGGTACTGGTGAGGTCTTCCGGGTATCACATGACTTCCATTGGTTCTGTACTGGTGAGGACTTCCGGCTATCACATGACTTCCATTGGTTCTGTACTGGTGAGATCTTCCGGCTATCACATGACTTCCATTGGTTCTGTACTGGTGAGATCTTCCGGCTATCACATGACTTCCATTGGTTCTGTACTGGTGAGGACTTCCGGCTATCACATGACTTCCATTGGTTCTGTACTGGTGAGGTCTTCCGGCTATCACATGACTTCCATTGGTTCTGTACTGGTGAGTTCTTCCGGCTATCACATGACTTCCATTGGTTCAGTACTGGTGAGGTCTTCCGGCTATCACATGACTTCCATTGGTTCTGTACTGGTCAGATCTTTCGGCTATCACATGACTTCCACTGGTTCTGTACTGGTGAGGTCTTCTGGCTATCGCATGACTTCCATTGGTTCTGTACTGGTGAGGTCTTTCGGCTATCACATGACTTCCATTGGTTCTGTACTGGTGAGATTTTCAGGCTATCACATGACTTCCATTGGTTCTGTACTGGTGAGATTTTCAGGCTATCACATGACTTCCATTGGTTCTGTACTGGTGAGGTCTTCCGCCTATCACATGACTTCCATTGGTTGGGTACTGGTGAGATCTTCCGGCTATCACGTGACTTCCATTGGTTGGGTACTGGTGAGGTCTTCCGGGTATCACATGACTTCCTTTGGTTCTGTACTGGTGAGGACTTCCGGCTATCACATGACTTCCATTGGTTCTGTACTGGTGAGATTTTCAGGCTATCACATGACTTCCATTGGTTCTGTACTGGTGAGGTCTTCCGCCTATCACATGACTTCCATTGGTTGGGTACTGGTGAGATCTTCCGGCTATCACGTAACTTCCATTGGTTGGGTACTGGTGAGGTCTTCCGGGTATCACATGACTTCCTTTGGTTCTGTACTGGTGAGGACTTCCGGCTATCACATGACTTCCATTGGTTCTGTACTGGTGAGATCTTCCGGCCATCACGTGACTTCCATTGGTTGGGTACTGGTGAGATTTTCAGGCTATCACATGACTTCCATTGGTTCTGTACTGGTGAGGTCTTTCGGCTATCACATGACTTCCATTGGTTCTGTACTGGTGAGGTCTTCCGGCTATCACATGACTTCCATTGGTTCTGTACTGGTGAGATTTTCAGGCTATCACATGACTTCCATTGGTTCTGTACTGGTGAGGTCTTCCGCCTATCACATGACTTCCATTGGTTCAGTACTGGTGAGGTCTTCCACCTATCACGTGACTTCCATTGGTTCTGTACTGGTGAGGTCTTCCGGCTATCACATGACTTCCATTAGTTCTGTACTGGTCAGATCTTTCGGCTATCACATGACTTCCATTGGTTCTGTACTGGTGAGATCTTCCGGCTATCACATGACTTCCATTGGTTCTGTACTGGTGAGGTCTTCCGCCTATCACATGACTTCCATTGGTTCAGTACTGGTGAGGTCTTCCGGCTATCACATGACTTCCATTGGTTCTGTACTGGTCAGATCTTTCGGCTATCACATGACTTCCATTGGTTCTGTACTGGTGAGATCTTCCGGCTATCACATGACTTCCATTGGTTCTGTACTGGTGAGGACTTCCGGCTATCACATGACTTCCATTGGTTCTGTACTGGTGAGGTCTTCAGGCTATCACATGACTTCCATTGGTTCTGTACTGGTGAGTTCTTCCGGCTATCACATGACTTCCATTGGTTCAGTACTGGTGAGGACTTCCGGCTATCACATGACTTCCATTGGTTCTGTACTGGTGAGGTCTTCCTGCTGGGAAGGCGGAGTCTGGGAGGGTGGTGTCTGGGAGGCGGAGTCTCGTGGGCGGTGTCTGGGAGGGTGGTGCCTCGGTGGGCGGTGTCTCAGAATGCGGAAGAGTCTCAGAGGGCGGTGTCTCAGAAAGCGGAGAGTCTCGGAGGGCGGTGTCTCAAAAGGCGGAGAGTCTCGGAGGGTGGTGTCTCAGTGGGCGGTGTCTCAGAAGGCGGAGTCTCGGAAGGCGTTGTCTCAGAGGGCTGTGTATCGGTGGGCGGAGTTTCGGTGGGTGAAGTCTCGTGGGCAGAGTCTTGTGGGCAGTATCTCAGAAGGCGGTGTCTCGGTGGGCAGTGTTTATGAGGGCGGTGTCTCAGTGGGTGGAGTCTCAGAAGGCGGTGTATCGGTGGGCAGAGTCTCGGTGGGCAGTAGATTGGGGAGGGATGGA
The DNA here is from genome assembly GCA_029206835.1 of Rana muscosa. Taxonomy (NCBI): domain Eukaryota; kingdom Metazoa; phylum Chordata; class Amphibia; order Anura; family Ranidae; genus Rana; species Rana muscosa. The sequence continues at coordinate 309,733,609 of CM055121.1, read as the reverse complement.
AAGGAAGACCATAGTCGGGTTTCTGTAGAAGAATCACACCCATCTGTGGGGGGGTTTGAAGGTCGGGATAATATATTTGCCGTGGAGGCGACACATCACCGTCCTCTGAAGAACAATCTACCACAGATCTCTGCCGGTGTAACTCCATTATAAATCAATTGTTTCGGGGGAGGGGAGGGACCTCTGAAAGGTCTTTTATTGGTTTCTCAGATTCCTCCACTTCCTCAGTAACAACAATTTGTTACACACGGTGTCACCGGGACAGGAAGTGGGGAGAATCGCCTTACCGGGGACATAAAACCCTGACAATGACTGGGGGAGGGGCTCACTCTTCTTGTTGCTTACAGCAACCAATCAGATTGCAGGAGTCATGTTTCCAGCTATAATTGGTTGTGTGTCCCTCCCCCAGTTACTGTGAGGGACCCCCTGTCATGGTTATACGTCACTCCACTTCCGGTCCTGGTGACACGGCCTGTGATTGGCCGCTCTGGACTCCACATAACACTCCAGACGGCGGTGGGCGGGGACAGACGGCGCCACGCCTTATTGTTTGTGTCTCGGTGAGGATAGGCGGTACCTCGTGACGTCTAACGGTGGGCGGGACTATTCGTTATACGTCCAATCGGCGGAGGGGGGCGGAGATATTGCGTCACGGAGGATGATTTGTCAGCTTTGACGCCCCGTCAGAATTGGTAACGGAAGTGACGTTACGTCGCCGCCATCTTGCTACACCCGCACTCCTCTACAATAAGGATACTCTGAGAAGGGGGCAGCGGACATCTTATTACACCCATCGGAGTTTTGCATTTCACACTTATTTTACCTGTAAACGGAGCTTATAAGGTGACATTCAGGATTTATAAATCGATCGGACTGTTTTGATTATTAAATTAGATCAGTAAACATGTGAGGTCAGAAGGCTCGCCGCTGCTTTTAAAATTCAGCATCTAAACAATCCGACGGAATTATAAATCCTGAATGTGATCTTATAAGTTCAGTTTACCGGTAAAATAAGTGTGAAACGCCAAACTCCGGTGGGTGTAACAAGATGTCCGCTGCCCCTTCTCAGAGTCCTTACAATAGACGAGTGTGGGGTGTAGCAAGATGGCGGAGATGGAACGTCACTTCCGTTATCATATCTGACAAAACAGCTGATTGTAGTGCGTCAGGCCTGGGGGGCGGAGTATGGAAGTGGGAGGAGCTTAGAGCGGCCAGTCAGAAGAACCGACAGAGAGAAACACACCGACACCGGAACCGAGAGAGAGACCGGTGAGTGGGGGAGGGGAGCGGCCTACCGACCGAGTGTGTGACGTCATCTCCGTCCCGTGACCCCATAATATGCCCCCCCCCGTATACCTAATGTAGTTCTGGGGGGGGGGGGGGTGTAGTTCAGGGGGGGAGACTGTCGGGGGTGTAGTTCGGGGGGGGGAGACTGTTGGGGGGGTGTAGTTCAGGGGGGCGGAGACTGTTCGGGGGGGGGAGACTGTTGGGGGGGGTGTAGTTCAGGGGGGGGGGAGACTGTCGGGGGTGTTCTGGGGGGGATGTAGTTTGGGGGGTGTAGTTTGGGGGGGGGGGACTGTCGGGGGTGTAGTTTGGGGGGGGAGACTGTTGGGGGGGTGTAGTTCAGGGGGGGAGACTGTTGGGGGGGTGTAGTTCGGGGGGAGACTGTTGGGGGGGTGTAGTTCAGGGGGGGAGACTGTTGGGGGGGTGTAGTTCAGGGGGGGGAGACTGTCGGGGGTGTAGTTCAGGGGGGGACTGTTGGGGGGGGTGTAGTTCAGGGGGGGGGGGAGACTGTCGGGGGTGTAGTTCAGGGGGGGACTGTTGGGGGGGGGGGTGTAGTTCGGGGGGGAGACTGTTGGGGGGGTGTAGTTCAGGGGGGGAGACTGTTGGGGGGGTGTAGTTCAGGGGGGGAGACTGTTGGGGGGGGGGGTGTAGTTCAGGGGGGGGAGACTGTCGGGGGTGTAGTTCTGGGGGGGGTGTAGTTTGGGGGGGTGTAGTTCAGGGGGGAGACTGTTGGGGGGGGGTGTAGTTCAGGGGGGGGAGACTGTTGGGGGGGTGTAGTTTAGGGGGGGAGACTGTTGGGGGTGTAGTTCGGGGGGGAGACTGTTGGGGGGGTGTAGTTCAGGGGGGGGGAGACTGTTGGGGGGGTGTAGTTCAGGGGGGAGACTTTCGGGGGTGTAGTTCAGGGGGGGACTGTTGGGGGGGGGTGTAGTTCGGGGGGGAGACTGTTGGGGGGGGTGTAGTTCAGGGGGGGAGACTGTTGGGGGGGTGTAGTTCAGGGGGGGAGACTGTTGGGGGGGGGGGTGTAGTTCAGGGGGGGAGACTGTCGGGGGTGTAGTTCTGGGGGGGGATGTAGTTTGGGGGGGTGTAGTTCAGGGGGGGAGACTGTTGGGGGGGTGTAGTTCAGGGGGGGGAGACTGTCGGGGGTGTAGTTCAGGGGGGGGGGACTGTTGGGGGGGTGTAGTTCGGGGGGAGACTGTTGGGGGGGAGACTGTTGGGGGGTGTAGTTCAGGGGGGGGAGACTGTTGGGGGGTGTAGTTCGGGGGGGGGGAGACTGTCGGGGGTGTAGTTCAGGGGGGGGAGACTGTTCCGGGGGGGAGACTGTTGGGGGGGTGTAGTTCAGGTGGGGAGACTGTCGGGGGTGTAGTTCTGGGGGGGATGTAGTTTGGGGGGGTGTAGTTCAGGGGGGGAGACTGTCGGGGGTGTAGTTGGGGGGGGGAAACTGTTGGAGGGGAGACTGTTGGGGGGGGGGTGTAGTTCAGGGGGGGAGACTGTTGGGGGGGGGTGTAGTTCAGGGGGGGAGACTGTCGGGGGTGTAGTTCTGGGGGGGATGTAGTTTGGGGGGGTGTAGTTCAGGGGGGGAGACTGTTGGGGGGTGTAGGTAAGGGGGGGGAGACTGTTGGGGGGTGTAGTTCAGGGGGGGAGACTGTTGGGGGGGTGTAGTTCGGGGGGGAGACTGTTGGGGGGTTGTAGTTCAGGGGGGAGACTGTTGGGGGGGGTGTAGTTCAGGGGGGGAGACTGTTGGGGGGGTTTAGTTGGGGGGGGTTTAGTTGGGGGGGGTTTAGTTGGGGGGGGTTTAGTTGGGGGGGGTTTAGTTGGGGGGGGTGTAGTTCGGGGGGGAGACTGTTGGGGGGGGTGTAGTTCGGGGGGGGTGTAGTTCGGGGGGGGGGACTGTTGGGGGGGTGTAGTTCGGGGGGGGGACTGTTGGGGGGGGGGGGTGTAGTTCAGGGGGGGAGACTGTCGGGGGTGTAGTTCTGGGGGGGATGTAGTTCGGGGGGGGGGGGGACTGTTGGGGGGGGGGGGTGTAGTTCAGGGGGGGAGACTGTCGGGTGTAGTTCTGGGGGGGAGACTGTCGGGGGTGTAGTTCTGGGGGGATGTAGTTCAGGGGGGGTGTAGTTCGGGGGGGAGACTGTTGGGGGGGGGGTGTAGTTCGGGGAGGGAGACTGTTGGGGGTGTAGTTCTGGGGGGAGGGGGAGACTGTTGGGGGGGTGTAGTTCTGGGGGGGGGAGGGGGAGACTGTTGGGGGTGTGGCTACATCTATAGGCACTGACCTCCCATTAGCTGCCACCGCAGAACATTTCCAGCTGATGAGGTCACAGGAATAATGGAAGTAATAGAAGATAATTGGGGTGGGGAATGGGGCACAGTTGGGATCTCTGGTGGGAATTTGGCGTGGTGACGCGGCTCTCTGGTGGGAATTTGGCGCGGTGATGCGGCTCTCTGGTGGGAATTTGGCGCGGTGACGCGGCTCTCTGGTGGGAATTTGGCGCGGTGACGCGGCTCTCTGGTGGGAATTTGGCGCGGTGACGCGGCTCTCTGGTGGGAATTTGGCGCGGTGACGCGGCTCTCTGGTGGGAATTTGGCGCGGTGACGCGGCTCTCTGGTGGGAATTTGGCGCGGTGGCGCGGATCTCTGGTGGGAATGTGGCGCGGATCTCTGGTGGGAATTTGGCGCGGTGACGCGGCTCTCTGGTGGGAATTTGGCTCGGTGACGCGGCTCTCTGGTGGGAATTTGGCGCTGATCTCTGGTGGGAATTTGGCGCGGTGACGCGGCTCTCTGGTGGGAATTTGGCACGGATCTCTGGTGGGAATTTGGCGCGGTGGCGCAGATCTCTGGTGGGAATTTGGCGCGGTGACGCGGCTCTCTGGTGGGAATTTGGCGCGGTGACGCGGCTCTCTGGTGGGAATTTGGCGCGGATCTCTGGTGGGAATTTGGCGCGGATCTCTGGTGGGAATTTGGCGCAGATCTCTGGTGGGAATTTGGCGCGGATCTCTGGTGGGAATTTGGCGTGGTGACGCGGCTCTCTGGTGGGAATTTGGCGCGGATCTCTGGTGGGAATTTGGCGCGGTGGCGCGGCTCTCTGGTGGGAATTTGGCGCGGTGGCGCGGCTCTCTGGTGGGAATTTGGCGCGGTGGCGCGGCTCTCTGGTGGGAATTTGGCGCGGTGACGCGGCTCTCTGGTGGGAATTTGGCGCGGTGACGCGGCTCTCTGGTGGGAATTTGGCGCGGTGACGCGGCTCTCTGGTGGGAATTTGGCGCGATGACGCGGCTCTCTGGTGGGAATTTGGCGCGGTGATGCGGATCTCTGGTGGGAATTTGGCGCGGTGATGCGGCTCTCTGGTGGGAATTTGGCGCGGTGACGCGGCTCTCCGGTGGGAATTTGGCGCGGTGACGCGGCTCTCTGGTGGGAATTTGACGCGGCTCTCTGGTGGGAATTTGGCGCGGTGGCGCAGATCTCTGGTGGGAATTTGGCGCGGTGACGCGGCTCTCTGGTGGGAATTTGGCGCGGTGACGCGGCTCTCTGGTGGGAATTTGGCGCGGTGACGCGGCTCTCTGGTGGGAATTTGGCGCGGTGACGCGGCTCTCTGGTGGGAATTTGGCGCGGTGACGCGGCTCTCTGGTGGGAATTTGGCGCGGTGACGCGGCTCTCTGGTGGGAATTTGGCGCGGTGCCGCGGCTCTCTGGTGGGAATTTGGCGCGCTGACGCGGCTCTCTGGTGGGAATTTGGCGCGGTGACGCGGCTCTCTGGTGGGAATTTGGCGCGGCTCTCTGGTGGGAATTTGGCGCGGTGACGCGGATCTCTGGTGGGAATTTGACGCGGATCTCTGGTGGGAATTTGGCGCGGTGACGCGGCTCTCTGGTGGGAATTTGGCGCGGTGACGCGGCTCTCTGGTGGGAATTTGGCGCGGTGACGCGGCTCTCTGGTGGGAATTTGGCGCGGTGACGCGGCTCTCTGGTGGGAATGTGACGCGGCTCTCTGGTGGGAATTTGGCGCGGTGACGCGGCTCTCTGGTGAGAATTTGGCGCGGTGACGCGGCTCTCTGGTGGGAATTTGGCACGGTGACGCGGCTCTCTGGTGGGAATTTGGCGCGGTGACGCGGATCTCTGGTGGGAATTTGGCGCGGTGACGCGGATCTCTCTCCTCCCCCACAGATCTCCTTCCTGCGGATCTTTCCTCTACTGGGTGATAATGGGGAGGATCTTCCTGGATCACATCGGAGGGACACGCCTCTTCTCCTGCGCCAACTGTGACACCATCCTGACCAACCGCTCGGAGCTCATCTCCACCCGCTTCACCGGAGCCACGGGCCGCGCCTTCCTCTTCAATAAGGTGAGTCTGGGAAAGGGGGGGGGGGTCATGTGATCAGGAAACGCTCTGAATTCATTGTGACGAGTTCTCCTCTAACTGATACATTGTTACTCTGACATCCGACGAGTCCTATGGAAGAGTTCCTGCATCCTTCCCTCCCCCCTCCCCCCTCATCCCCCCCCTCCCCCTCCCAGGAGCTTACACTCTACAGTCCCAATGATGTCAGAGGGTTTATATTTTATTTCAGGTACCGAATACCAATACCGGGCTTTACATACAAACAGATACAGTGAGGGGGGGAAAGTATTTGATCGGCTGCTGATTTTGTGACAAAGAAACGATCGGTCTCTCATTTTATTGGTCGGTTTATTATAACAGTGAGAGAACAACAACAATAATATCCAGAAAAACACATTTCATAAAAGTTATAAATTGACGGCTCCGCGGTGTATCCTGACTGCGGGAGATCGGGAGGCGAGTGCTGGGTAGCCAGCTGCACCAAATCCCGGGAACCAGTATGAGCCGGCTTCAGATGCCCACAGTAGCAATGGCCGCT
>CM055121.1:309623778-309727364 GCA_029206835.1 Rana muscosa | reverse complement strand
GGGGGAGGGGCTGCCATCCTGAAAAGACCAGTTTTCTGGCAGTCATGCCCATCCAATGGCTTCAACCATTTTGGAATCGCTGACCTGGAAGAAGTATGGGGATGGGAATCTCTGACCTCCCTCTGATGGTCTAATCCATGGGGGGGGGGGGGGGGGGTTCAGCCTGCGGCCCTCCAGCTGCTGCAGAACTACAAGTCCCATGAGGCACTGCAAGCCACTGACAGTTACAAGCATGACTCCCAAAAGGCAGAGGAATGATGGGACTTGTAGTTCTGCACCAGTTGGAGGGCCGCAGGTTGAGCCCCCATGGTGGACGGTCCTGGTTGATGAGTCGGTGAGTATTGTGGATACAGACAGCCAGGCGCCTGGCATTGCTTTAGGGGAACACGGGGGTCGGAGTTGGGCTTTTCCCCTCCTCCTCCCTTCATAGCGATGCGCTCCTAGTCCATCCATCCTGATCCGTGTATTCCCAGCCGGAAGGTGCACATCCCGCTGTCAGTATCCATGAGAAGGGAGAGGCTCTGATTTCCTCATAATATGGTGCCGGCAGTGCGGGGAGGAATATTTCCTGCCTGTGGGGTGAACACAGCGAGGCACGAGGCTCCGGGACTTTGTTTTGGAGGAATAAAACCCAATAAAAAGATGAGATGCTCAGCATGGAGCTCCGGCGTTATTACTTAAAGGAGCACTCCACCTTCTCCTACATATCACCCTGAACATGGTGCCGGAGGACGGGGGGGGGGGGGGGGAGGAGAATAAACACATTGAGGTCTATGAGTGGTCAGATGTTGGGCTTCACCAATATGGAGGAGGAAACAAGGCCCTCTGCTGCTCTACTTTCTACTGTAATGATGATATTATGCTGCATCACACCGTCCAACCAGCAGGGGGAGAGCAAAGCCAAGCAGCCCAGAGACTTCTATGCAGAGCACAGTGCATCATGGGAGTTGTAGTTTGAGACAGCAACCATGTAATGGGGCCAGTGAACTCTTTACACAACATTTCCAAGATGTACTGAGGAGCAGGGGGAGGGGTGAGACAGCCTTTACTGGACTTCAGACTGCTATAGGCCGGGCAGAAAAGGTAGTAAAGTGCTGCTGGGAGAAGGGGGGGGGGGGGGGGTTAATAAGCTCAAATGTAATTTGGAGGTCCATGTTCAGGTGTTTCGTCAGATTTGGCGACCCGTCAGAATTGGTAACGGAAGTGACGTTTCGTCACCCCCATCTTGCTACACCCCGCACTCCTCCATAGAAAGGATACTCTGAGAAGGGGGAAGGCGGACATCTTGCTACACCCCAAACTCCTCCATAGTAAGGATACTCTGAGAAGGGGGAAGGCGGACATCTTGGTACACCCACCGGAGTTTTGCATTGTACACTTATTTTGAACAGTAAAGTGAGTTTATATAGAGATATACAGGACTCAGAACTCCGTCTGGTTAGATATTACATTTTAAAAGCAGCGAACTTCTGTCAGATTAGTAAACCTGTGAGATGAACACGCTGGCCGCTGCTTTTAAAATTCAACATCTAACCAGTCAGATGGAGTTCTGAGTCCTGTATATCTCTATATAACCTCAGTTTACTGTTCAATATAAGTGTACAATGCAAAACTGCGGTGGGTGTAACAAGATGTCCGCCTTCCCCCTTCTCAGAGTATCCTTACTATGGAGGAGTTTGGGGTGTAGCAAGATGTCCGCCTTCCCCCTTCTCAGAGTATCCTTACTATGGAGGAGTGCGGGGTGTACCAAGATGTCCGCCTTCCCCCTTCTCAGAGTATCCTTACTATGGAGGAGTTTGGGGTGTAGCAAGATGGCGGCGAGGGAACGTCACTTCCGTTACCAATTCTGACAGCTCGCCATTGTGACAGATCTAGCCGGGACAGAGGCTTTTGGAGAGGACTGAATGCGAGCCTCTTGCCTTCTGATTATGGGCCAGGGCCCCAAGGCAGGAATGCGGATGGGTTATCCCGGCAGACAGACCTGGAACCTTGAGACTACTTTTCCAACATCCTCGAGTTGACCCGTTTGGGGTCCCACTGTGGCTGTTGGACTGTTTCCTTTGAATCTATTACACAGTGGGGGGTCTTCTGCCCTGTCTTAAGGCTAACCCCCCCCCCCCCCCCTCCAGACGGCTCCATGGTCTGGAAGGAATGCATTGTTCTGTGTTTGACTGTTTCTTTATGTACTTTAATTACCCCCTGGGGCTTCTGTGTCAATACACATCTCAGTTCTCCTATTCAAGCTATCGGACCAATCCCTGCTGACCCTGTTTCAAGTCCTCATTTGCATGGCCAAGAGAAGCTAATTGCGAACTACAATGTACTTTACAATTGACCAATAGGAAAGTGGTTGTTGGGGGCAGGGTGTTCAAAATGCTGTATAAGTGTGTGTGTGCATCCAATAAAATGAGATTCCGGTTTGAACTTACATACAGCCTGCCTGGTGTTTGTTCTGAGCTATCACAAATGGATTAGAATGTCACATAGCTGTAGCTTGAATCCTGGAGCATCGGATGACCGAACCATCAGACGTTGCGATCTGCAATATGATCCAATCGTAGCAGAGGAGTGACGGGAGAGTGGAACCGAGCGAGCAAGGGGCTCATTACAGCCATATCTGACAAAACACTGGCGCTTCCTGTTATAGAGTGACAACACTCTGTTCCTGAATGGTACTTGTGTGTTGTCACCACATGATCCTCTGATGGAGACTCCCCGGTATCAGCACACGTAGAGTTGCCACCTCATCCCTTTAGGCCGGGTTCACACTGGGGCGACATTGGGAGCTCATGTCGCATGACGTGTGAAAATCAATGTTTCCCTATGAGAGACGTCTTATCTGGTCCGACACATGCCAGTCCGACTTTGAAGATGCTCCCTGTACTACTTTGGTCCGACTTCAGCCCATTGACTATCATTGAAGTCGGACCGCGGTCTTGCATGATCCGACTTTGGCATGCGACTTGTGCTCTGCTGATCTTAAGGGGGAACTCCACACCAAATTTTATATAAAAAAACGGCATGGGTTCCCCTCCAGGAGCATACCAGGCCCTTCAGTCTGGTATGGATTTTAAGGGGAACCCCCTAAGCCGAAAAAACAGCGTGGGTATTCCCCAAAAACCAAACCAGACCCTTATCCGAGCACGCAGCCCGGCAAGCTGCAGGAAAAGAGGGGGGGGATGAGAGAGCGCCCCCCCCTCCTGAACCGTACCAGGCCGCATGCCCTCAACATGGGGGGTTTGGGGCTTTGGGTCAGGGGGGCGACCTGCGGCCCCCCCACCCCAAAGCACCCTGCCCCCATGTTGATGAGGACAGGGCCTCTTCCCAACAACCCTGGCCGTTGGTTGTCGGGTCTGTGGGCGGGGGCTTATCGGAATCCGGGAGCCCCCCTTTAATAAGGGGGCCCCCAGATCCCGGCCCACCCACCCTATGTGAATGAGTTTGGGGTACATTGTACTCTTACCCATTCACCTGGTGGAAAAAAATGTCAATAAAAAAAACACTACACAGGTTTTTAAAGTAATTTATTACACAGCTCTGGGGGTCTTCTTCCGACTTCAGGGGTCTCCGGTGTCGTCTCCGCGCTCTCCGGTTCTTTCTTCCTTCTGCCGGGCCTCCGCTATCTTCTTCCAGCTCTTTTGCTAGCGGGGCCCGGTCTTCTCCGTCGCCTTCTTCCCTCTTTGATGTTGACACGTCGCTTCCTCCCACTGTAATGCTGGGTGTGCGGTGCGCTCCAATTTATATAGGCCTCTCATGACGTCACAGTCACAAGCTCTGGGTGACCCCGGAGCATGTGACTGTGACATCATGGGAGCATGTGGCCACCCGGAGCATGTGACTGTGACGTCATGGGAGGCCTATATAAATCTGAGCGCACCGCACACCCAGCATTACAGTGGGAGGAAGCGACGTATCAACATCGAAGAGGGAAGAAGGCGACGGAGAAGACCGGGCCCCGCTAGCAAAAGAGCTGGAAGAAGATAGCGGAGGCCCGGCAGAAGGAAGAAAGAACCGGAGAGCGCGGAGACGGACACCAGAGACCCCTGGAGCTGTGTAATAAATTACTTTAAAAACCTGTGTAGTGTTTTTTTTTACATTCTTTTCTACGAGGTGAATGGGTAGGGGTACGATGTACCCCATACTCATTCACATAGGGTGGGGGGCCGGGATCTGGGGGCCCCCTTATTAAAAGGGGCTCCCGGATTCCAATAAGCCCCCCACCCGCAGACCCCGACAACCAATGGTCAGGGTTGTCGGAAAGAGGCCCTGTCCTCATCAACATGGGTCGCCCCCCTGCCCCAAACCCCCCATGTTGAGGGCATGCGGCCTGGTACGGTTCAGGAGGGGGGCCGCTCTCGTCCCCCCCCCCTCTTCTCCTGCGGCCTGCGTGCTCGGATAAGGGTCTGGTTTGGATTTTGGGGGGACCCCACGCCGTTTTTTTGGCATAGGGGTTCCCCTTAAAATGCACACCAGACCGAAGGGCCTGGTATGCTCCTGGAGGGGGAACCCATGCCGGTTTTTTATTTAAAATTTGGCGTGGGGTTCCCCCTCAGGATTCATACCAAACACAGTGCCTGCTATTGGCGGGATCCCCGTTCACTGAAAGTCGGACATATGTCGGCTTCATGTCGCAGGGCAAAGTCGGATCCAAAGTAGGACGGCTGTCGTGTCGCACTCGTGAAAACCCGGCCTTAAACCCGAACACATATGAATTACACACCCTCTGTGGCTAATGTAATGCAGATGAGGCACCAAGTGAGTTTAATTACCACCCTAATCAGCCACATAACCTGTGGAATTAATATGTGTTCGGGTTTAAAGGGATGAGGTGGCAACTCTAAGCACACGTCGCACAGACACGGCTCACTGGTGTCCCCGTCAGGAACCGGCCTGAGAAATTCTGGAGTGTATGGAGTCAGGAAGTGGCTGCAAAGAGGCTGCAGGAGATCAGCAGCACAAATGAAAACCCAGCAATCCTGTACAATAGGTGGTGATTGAGCAAATTGTCCTGTAGTCGGGTTATTTCTACTTCAAATATTTTACCCACCTGAGGATCAATAACCCCCCCCCACATATTTGGTATATCCAGAGCCACAGATTGGAGGGGGGGAGGGGGCCCTCCTGTACCAATGAAAGCCCAGCTTCAGGATATTAGTACCCCTCCCCCTCTAACTGACCTCTTATATGAGAACATCAAAACCTGAAGCTGCAGTCACATGACCATCCTTGTCTTCCTGGGGTCCTTCCTTATGTGTCCTCATCACTGCCTGTGGTCACATGACCATCCTTGTCTTCCTGGGTCCTTCCTTATGTGTCCTCATCACTGCCTGTGGTCACATAACCATCCTTGTCCTCCTGGGGTCCTCCTGGGGTCCTTCCTTATGTGTCCTCATCACTGCCTGTGGTCACATGACCATCCTTCTCTTCCTGGGGTCCTTCCTTATGTGTCCTCATCACTGCCTGTGGTCACATAACCATCCTTGTCCTCCTGGGGTCCTCCTGGGGTCCTTCCTTATGTGTCCTCATCACTGCCTGTGGTCACATGACCATCCTTCTCTTCCTGGGGTCCTTCCTTATGTGTCCTCATCACTGCCTGTGGTCACATAACCATCCTTGTCCTCCTGGGGTCCTCCTGGGGTCCTTCCTTATGTGTCCTCATCACTGCCTGTGGTCACATGACCATCCTTCTCTTCCTGGGGTCCTTCCTTATGTGTCCTCATCACTGCCTGTGGTCACATGACCATCCTTCTCTTCCTGGGGTCCTTCCTTATGTGTCCTCATCACTGCCTGTGGTCACATGACCATCCTTCTCTTCCTGGGGTCCTTCCTTATGTGTCCTCATCACTGCCTGTGGTCACATGACCATCCTTCTCTTCCTGGGGTCCTTCCTTATGTGTCCTCATCACTGCCTGTGGTCACATGACCATCCTTCTCTTCCTGGGGTCCTTCCTTATGTGTCCTCATCACTGCCTGTGGTCACATGACCTTCCTTCACTTCAGTTTACTTCCTGGGGTCCTTCCTGAGGTGTCCATGTCACTGCCTGCAGGATGCGGACCTCTCCTATTGGTGGAGGGGAGACTTCCAGGGGCGGGGCTCTTTCTCTAATTGGTAGTGAGGAGACCAGGAAGACAACCAGCAGAGAGGAATGTAAGGTCCTGTCAGGACAGAGGAGGGGATGAGGCGGAGGGTAGATTTGTACTGGTGGGGGGTATATGGGATGGGGCAGGGGTAGATTTGTACTTGTGGGGGGTATATGGGATGAGGCGGGGGTAGATTTGTACTGGTGGGGGGTATATGGGATGGGGCGGGGGGTAGATTTGTATTGGTGGGGGGTATATGGGATGGGGCGGGGTAGATATGTATTGGTGGGGGGGTATATGGGATGGGGGTGGGAGTAGATATGTATTGGTGGGGGTATTGGGATAGGGCGGGGGGTAGATTTGTACTGGTGGGGGGTATATGGGATGAGGCGGGGGTAGATTTGTACTTGTGGGGGGTATATGGGATGGTGCGGGGGGTAGATTTGTACTTGTGGGGGGTATATGGGATGGGGAGGGGGGTAGATTTGTACTGGTGGGGGGTATATGGGATGAGGCGGGGGGTAGATTTGTACTGGTGGGGTATATGGGATGAGGCGGGGTAGATATGTATTGGTGGGGGGGTATATGGGATGGGGTGGGGGTAGATATGTATTGGTGGGGGGGTATATGGGATGGGGTGGGGGTAGATATGTATTGGTGGGGGGGTATATGGGATGGGGCGGGGGGTAGATTTGTACTGGTGGGGGGTATATGGGATGAGGCGGGGGGTAGATATGTATTGGTGGGGGGTATATGGGATGAGGCGGGGGGTAGATATGTATTGGTGGGGGGGGTATATGGGATGGGGCGGGGTAGATATGTATTGGTGGGGGGGTATATGGGATGGGGCGGGGGGTAGATATGTATTGGTGGGGGGGGTATATGGGATGAGGCGGGGGTAGATATGTATTGGTGGGGGGGTATATGGGGTGGGGGTAGATATGTATTGGTGGGGGGGTATATGGGATGGGGTGGGGGTAGATATGTATTGGTGGGGGGGGTATATGGGATGGGGCGGGGGGTAGATTTGTACTGGTGGGGGGTATATGGGATGAGGCGGGGGGGTAGATATGTATTGGTGGGGGGTATATGGGATGAGGCGGGGGGTAGATATGTATTGGTGGGGGGGTATATGGGGCGGGGGTAGATATGTATTGGTGGGGGGTATATGGGATGGGGTGGGGGTAGATATGTATTGGTGGGGGGGTATATGGGATGGGCGGGGGTAGATATGTATTGGTGGGGGGGTATATGGGATGAGGCGGGGGTAGATATGTATTGGTGGGGGGTATATGGGATGAGGCGGGGGGTAGATATGTATTGGTGGGGGGGGTATATGGGATGGGGCGGGGGGTAGATATGTATTGGTGGGGGGGTATATGGGATGGGGTGGGGGTAGATATGTATTGGTGGGGGGGTATATGGGATGGGGCGGGGGTAGATATGTATTGGTGGGGGGGTATATGGGATGAGCGGGGGTAGATATGTATTGGTGGGGGGGGTATATGGGGTGGGGGTAGATATGTATTGGTGGGGGGGTATATGGGATGGGGTGGGGGTAGATATGTATTGGTGGGGGGGTATATGGATGGGGCGGGGGTAGATATGTATTGGTGGGGGGGGTATATGGGATGAGGCGGGGGTAGATCTGTATTGGTGGGGGGGGGTATATGGGATGGGGTGGGGGTAGATATGTATTGGTGGGGGGGTATATGGGATGGGGCGGGGGTAGATATGTATTGGTGGGGGGGTATATGGGATGAGGCGGGGGTAGATATGTATTGGTGGGGGGGTATATGGGATGAGGCGGGGGTAGATTTGTACTGGTGGGGGGTATATGGGATGAGGCGGGGTAGATTTGTACTTGTGGGGGGTATATGGGATGGGGCGGGGGGTAGATTTGTACTGGTGGGGGGTATATGGGATGAGGCGGGGGTAGATATGTATTGGTGGGGGTATATGGGATGGGGCGGGGGGTAGATTTGTACTGGTGGGGGGTATTTGGGATGAGGCGGGGGTATATATGTATTGGTGGGGGGTATATGGGATGGGGCGGGGGGTAGATTTGTACTGGTGGGGGTATATGGGATGGGGCGGGGGTAGATTTGTACTGGTGGGGGGTATTTGGGATGAGGCGGGGGTATATATGTATTGGTGGGGGTATATGGGATGGGGCGGGGGGTAGATTTGTACTGGTGGGGGGTATTTGGGATGAGGCGGGGTATATATGTATTGGTGGGGGTTATATGGGATGGGGCGGGGGGTAGATTTGTACTGGTGGGGGGTATATGGATGAGGCGGGGGTAGATATGTATTGGTGGGGGGTATATGGGATGGGGCGGGGGGTAGATTTGTACTGGTGGGGGTATATGGGATGGGGCGGGGGGTAGATTTGTACTGGTGGGGGGTATTTGGGATGAGGCGGGGGTATATGGGATGGGGCGGGGGGTAGATTTGTACTGGTGGGGGGTATATGGGATGAGGCGGGGGTAGATATGTATTGGTGGGGGTTATATGGATGGGGCGGGGGGTAGATTTGTACTGGTGGGGGGTATATGGGATGAGGCGGGGGTAGATATGTATTGGTGGGGGGTATATGGGATGGGGCGGGGGGTAGATTTGTACTGGTGGGGGGTATATGGGATGGGGCGGGGGTAGATTTGTACTGGTGGGGGGTATTTGGATGAGGCGGGGTATATGGGATGGGGCGGGGGGTAGATTTGTACTGGTGGGGGGTATATGGGATGGGGCGGGGGTAGATTTGTACTGGTGGGGGGTATATGGATGGGGCGGGGGGTAGATATGTATTGGTGGGGGGTATATGGGATGGGGCGGGGGGTAGATTTGTACTGGTGGGGGGTATTTGGGATGAGGCGGGGGTATATATGTATTGGTGGGGGGGTATATGGGATGAGGCGGGGGTAGATATGTATTGGTGGGGGGTATATGGGATGGGGCGGGGGTAGATTTGTACTGGTGGGGGGTATATGGGATGGGGTGGGGGTAGATATGTATTGGTGGGGGGTATATGGGATGGGGCGGGGGGTAGATTTGTACTGGTGGGGGGTATATGGGATGGGGTGGGGGTAGATATGTATTGGTGGGGGGTATATGGGATGGGGCGGGGGGGTAGATTTGTACTGGTGGGGGTATATGGGATGGGGTGGGGGTAGATATGTATTGGGTGGGGGGTATATGGGAAGGGGCGGGGGTAGATTTGTACTGGTGGGGGGTATATGGGATGGGGTGGGGGTAGATATGTATTGGTGGGGGGGAGGGGTAATGTTTGGTTGGGTGACGTGTGTACAGTGAGTTGGCTCGGGTTGAGTTTTAAACATGGAATTCAAAGCCCCTCCCACTGTCTCACTGAGTGTTGTCTCCCGCCCCCTTATTGGGTGATGTCACCCTCGGACACTATTATGTAATCATTATTGTAATTTGTGTCTTTGTAGGACGCGGCTCGGGACAGGAACAGGTGGGGCATTCTTCCTCTTCTTCCTCTTCTTCCTCTTCTTCCTCTTCTTCCTCTTCTTCCTCTTCTTCCTCTTCTTCCTCTTCTTCCTCTTCTTCCTCTTCTTCCTCTTCTTCCTCTTCTTCCTCTTCTTCCTCTTCCTCTTCTTCCTCTTCCTCTTCCTCTTCTTCTTCCTCTTCCTCTTCTTCTTCCTCTTCTTCCTCTTCTTCCTCTTCTTCCTCTTCTTCCTCTTCTTCCTCTTCTTCCTCTTCTTCCTCCTCTTCCTCCTCTTCCTCTTCTTCCTCTTCCTCTTCCTCTTCTTCTTGTAATGACCCCCCAGAAATATTCCGCTGATCGGGGGAGGGGGGTCATTCACAAATCACATGATCAGAGGAGACGGATGTTCTGATCGCAGCCACAAGGGGGCAGACTTCTCTATGCAGAATACAATGCAGAGGAGACACATTATCATTTATATGCATTATAGAAGTTCTATAGTACAGAAATCACCCCCCCCCCCGACCCAGCCCCACCCCCGCACCCCACACACATATAGACGTCATTGTATACAATAATATCATTATAGATAACAATGTATTGTCTCCTCTCTTCTCATTGGATGATGTGGGGACTGAACTGTCAGATCTGTAAATACATCTGAAGGCAGATTTCTGTATTTCCTCTTCTAGTATAAAAGGTGGACGCCCCCCCCCCCCCCCCCCCCCCCCCCCCCCCCCCCGGCCGGCATTCTTCCCTTCGAGACAAAAGAGAAATCTCTTCAAAGTGAAGGAGTGTCCCCTTCCTGGAG
Source organism: Rana muscosa (assembly GCA_029206835.1). Classification (NCBI taxonomy): domain Eukaryota; kingdom Metazoa; phylum Chordata; class Amphibia; order Anura; family Ranidae; genus Rana; species Rana muscosa. The sequence continues at coordinate 309,717,024 of CM055121.1, read as the reverse complement.
AGATATTACTGGAACAGGTGACCCCCCCCCCCCAGGGATACCTCCAATACCCAGGAGGGGGAGCAGCTCATACAGGGGTATCTGGTAAGCAGGGTACATATACCTGTATACCCCGTATACACCCGCACACAGCCCTGGCACTGTCAGGCACGTAGCAGTTAGAGGAGGAGCAGCATTGGGCAGTGAGGAGAAGATTTCAACACACCTGAAGTTTCCGACTCTTCCCATTTCTAATTCTGTATTGATAAGGACAATCGTCACTTCACATGTGACCCCCCCCCCCCCCCCCAATGTGACAAAGACAATGCTGGGACCTGAGTGGCCACAGAGCAAGATTGTCAGAGGGGTGCAGAAGTGTGGATAAGAGGGGTGTCAATAGCTGTAGGGGGTAGGGTGACCACGTGTCCCGGATTGCCCGGGACAGTCCCGCATTCTGCAGATCTGTCCCGGGCACTTTCACTCTGGGACAATAAAGTGTCCCGGAATGAAACTGACACAGGTCCCAGCATGAACCCCTCAGCTTAAGATGTGACACCCCCCCAAATAGTGACGAACTACAGGTCCCAGCATGAACCCCTCAGAGCTTAAGATGTGACACCCCCCCCAAATAGTGACGAACTACAGGTCCCAGCATGAACCCCTCAGAGCTTAAGATGTGACACCCCCCAAATAGTGATAAACTACAGGTCCCAGCATGAACCCCTCAGAGCTTAAGATGTGACACCCCCCCCCCAAATAGTGACGAACTACAGGTCCCAGCATGAACCCCTCAGAGCTTAAGATGTGACACCTCCCCCCAAATAGTGAAGAACTACAGGTCCCAGGATGAACCCGTGAAATTATCTTTTTTAGGAAGGGGGGGAGGGTGTCCCTGAATGGAAGTTTGGAAATGTGGTCACCCTAGTAGGGGGGTGAGAGGGCAATGGCGGTGTGTGTAGAGGTGGGGGGGGGGTGTATAGGTGTGTGGGGGGAGGGGTGTGATATACGGACTGGTCATCCTCGGGGTTAAATTGGGTGAATTGTGTAGAAATGATACAAAAACATATTTGGGGGTCACACCCTAAAATGCGTTTAAATTCAAGATGGTGCAGCTATAAGACCAAAAACAGTACAAAACAGATGTAGCGCTTACCACCCTCTCCTCCTTGTCTTTTGGCTCCTCGCAGGAGGAAAGGGCACACCCAGCTCCTCATGCCCGTACCCTCCTGTGTGAGGAGCTTGAGTGGTGTTGTGATGGGTCTCCACAGCCAGATCCTCCCACAGAATGGTTCTCATCTCTATAGCTAATAAAGACAAGTCTCTATTTCCCCAATGACTGCAATGTCCACACCAGCTGCAACTCCAACGCAGAGTTTATTTCTCTTAGATAACAGTCTCTGATAGGAAAGGGTGGAGGGAGGACAGGACAGCATGAGGTGTGGAGAAGGTCCAGGCCAAAACGTAATCACTTCACTGCTCGGCTTCTCAAGCAGACTCCGCCCATTTGGATCGTCTCCCTAGACAGGGACTAGCGGCCAGAATGGCACTCCAACTAACCGCACAGTCACTACACAACCTGGTGATCTTGGTCTTCAAAGCTCGGCCTCTTTGTAAGGAGAAGACATCCCTCCAGAGAGTTACTGGGCCCTTTCCTTCACCGTGACTTCTCACCAGTCCCTCGGAACGGTTCCTCCCCCGGCCTCCTCATCTAAGATACGGGTCCCCTCACAAGGCGACACCCTGAGATCCCTCGATCCTTGATGGGCCCCAGCTAAAGGTGCCTGGGACTGATTCACCGACCTCCGCCCCTGGGCCAAAGGTGCCCAGGGCGGACAGGAACACAACTCCTGGGAGTAGGACCCCCGACGACGAACAAGAACCCCTACAGGCAGCGTCTGCCCCTTTTATATCCTCTCCTAGCATACACAGCAGATCTACCACGCCCACTGTATGGCTGCTGAGAGGGGACACACAAGGCACAGCACTGTATCAGCGGTTTAACCCTGGCCTACTATGGCAGCGCCACCTGCAGGCCACAGGGAACTGTACACCAATACTCTCCCTACGGACTAAAATGGTTGATAGAATCCTGACAATTGGGGTGTTTGAGCACAACTACCACCCAACACTTCCCCTAAATTTAGGACCCCACTACACAGATTACAGGGGCACACATTCAAGAATGACATTTATCCTGCAAGGCTAGTAAAAAACACCTCAACATATTCATAAAAATAAAAAAAATGTATATATATGTTCAGGTGTTTTTTTACTAGCCTTGCAGGATAAAAGTCATTCTTGAATGTGTGCCCCCTGTAATCTGTTTTGTGTAGAAATGAATCTAATATTCTTTCTCATTCTTCCCCCTCTATAGGTCCCTCATCCCCCCCCCTCATCCCCCTTACCCCCCATCCTCCCTCACCCCCCTACCCCCTCCCTCATCCCCCCCTACCCCCCCATCCTCCCTACCCCCCCATCCTCCCTCATCCCCCTCCTCCCTCATGACCCCCATCCTCCCTCATCCCCCATCCTCCCTCATCCCCCCTCATCCCCCCCTACCCCCTCATCCCCCCTCCTCCCTCATCCCCCAATCCTCCCTCACCCCCCTACCCCCCTCCATCCTCCCTCATCCCCCCTCCTCCCATCATTCAGATATCCCCACATAAAGTTAAGGACGTCATATGACGGCCGGCGGGCGGGAAGTGGTTATTGCGGAGTATTGCCGGGTATTGCGGAGTATTGCCGGGTATTGCGGAGTATTGCCGGGTATTGCGGAGTATTGCCGGGTATTGCGGAGTATTGCCGGGTATTGCGGAGTATTGCCGGGTATTGAGGGGTATTGCCGGGTATTGAGGGGTATTGCCGGGTATTGAGGGGTATTGCGGGGTATTGCCGGGTATTGCCGGGTATTGCGGAGTATTGCCGGGTATTGCGGAGTATTGCCGGGTATTGCGGAGTATTGCCGGGTATTGCGGAGTATTGCCGGGTATTGCGGAGTATTGCCGGGTATTGCGGAGTATTGCCGGGTATTGCGGAGTATTGCCGGGTATTGAGGGGTATTGCCGGGTATTGCCGGGTATTGCGGAGTATTGCCGGGTATTGCGGAGTATTGCCGGGTATTGCGGAGTATTGCCGGGTATTGCGGAGTATTGCCGGGTATTGCGGGGTATTGCCGGGTATTGCCGAGTATTGCCGGGTATTGCCGAGTATTGCCGGGTATTGCCGAGTATTGCCGAGTATTGCCGGGTATTGAGGGGTATTGCCGGGTATTGCCGGGTATTGCCGGGTATTGCGGAGTATTGCCGGGTATTGCGGAGTATTGCCGGGTATTGAGGGGTATTGCCGGGTATTGCCGGGTATTGCCGGGTATTGCGGAGTATTGCCGGGTATTGCGGAGTATTGCCGGGTATTGCGGAGTATTGCCGGGTATTGCGGAGTATTGCCGGGTATTGAGGGGTATTGCCGGGTATTGCCGGGTATTGCGGAGTATTGCCGGGTATTGCGGAGTATTGCCGGGTATTGCGGAGTATTGCCGGGTATTGCGGAGTATTGCCGGGTATTGCCGAGTATTGCCGGGTATTGCCGAGTATTGCCGGGTATTGAGGGGTATTGCCGGGTATTGCCGGGTATTGCGGAGTATTGCCGGGTATTGCGGAGTATTGCCGGGTATTGCGGAGTATTGCCGGGTATTGCGGAGTATTGCCGGGTATTGCCGGGTATTGCCGGGTATTGCCGAGTATTGCCGGGTATTGAGGGGTATTGCCGGGTATTGCCGGGTATTGCGGAGTATTGCCGGGTATTGCGGAGTATTGCCGGGTATTGCGGAGTATTACCGGGTATTGCGGAGTATTGCCGGGTATTGGCAAGTATTGCCGGGTATTGCCGGGTGTTGCGGAGTATTGCCGGGTATTGCCGGGTATTGCGGAGTATTGCCGGGTATTGAGGGGTATTGAGGAGTATTGCCGGGTATTGCGGAGTATTGCCGGGTATTGCCGGGTATTGAGGGGTATTGCCGAGTATTGCCGGGTATTGCCGAGTATTGCCGGGTATTGAGGGGTATTGCGGAGTATTGCGGAGTATTGCCGGGTATTGCGGAGTATTGCCGGGTATTGCCTGGTATTGCGGAGTATTGCCGGGTATTGCGGAGTATTGCCGGGTATTGCGGGGTATTGCGGGGTATTGCCGGGTATTGCCGGGTATTGCGGGGTATTGCCGAGTATTGCGGGGTATTGCCGAGTATTGCGGGGTATTGCCGAGTATTGCGGGGTATTGCCGGGTATTGCCGGGTATTGCGGGGTATTGCGGGGTATTACGGAGTATTGCCGGGTATTGCCGGGTATTGCGGGGTATTGCCGGGTATTGCCGGGTATTGCCGGGTATTGCGGGGTATTGCCGGGTATTGAGGGGTATTGCCGGGTATTGCCGGGTATTGCGGGGTATTGCGGGGTATTACGGAGTATTGCCGGGTATTGCCGGGTATTGCCGGGTATTGCGGGGTATTGCCGGGTATTGCCGGGTATTGCCGGGTATTGCGGGGTATTGCCGGGTATTGCCGGGTATTGCCGGGTATTGCGGGGTATTGCGGGGTATTACGGAGTATTGCCGGGTATTGCCGGGTATTGCGGGGTATTGCCGGGTATTGCGGAGTATTGCCGGGTATTGCCGGGTATTGCGGGGTATTGCCGGGTATTGAGGGGTATTGCCGGGTATTGCCGGGTATTGCGGAGTATTGCCGGGTATTGCCGGGTATTGCCGGGTATTGCCGGGTATTGCCGGGTATTGCGGGGTATTGCGGAGTATTGCGGGGTATTGCGGAGTATTGTCGGGTATTGCCGGGTATTGCGGAGTATTGCCGGGTATTGCGGAGTATAGCCGGGTATTGCGGAGTATTGCGGAGTATTGCCTGGTATTGCGGAGTATTGCCGGGTATTGCGGAGTATTGCGGAGTATTGCCGGGTATTGCGGAGTATTGCAGGGTATTGCGGGGTATTGCCTGGTATTGCGGAGTATTGCGGAGTATTGCCTGGTATTGCGGAGTATTGCGGAGTATTGCCGGGTATTGCGGAGTATTGCCGGGTATTGCGGAGTATTGCCGGGTATTGCGGAGTATTGCCGGGTATTGCCTGGTATTGCGGAGTATTGCCTGGTATTGCGGAGTATTGCCTGGTATTGCGGAGTATTGCCGGGTATTGCGGAGTATTGCCGGGTATTGCCGGGTATTGCGGAGTATTGCGGAGTATTGCCTGGTATTGCGGAGTATTGCCTGGTATTGCCGGGTATTGCCTGGTATTGCGGAGTATTGCCGGGTATTGCGGAGTATTGCCGGGTATTGCCGGGTATTGCGGAGTATTGCCTGGTATTGCGGAGTATTGCCTGGTATTGCGGAGTATTGCCGGGTATTGCGGAGTATTGCGGAGTATTGCCTGGTATTGCGGAGTATTGCCGGGTATTGCGGAGTATTGCCGGGTATTGCGGAGTATTGCGGAGTATTGCCTGGTATTGCGGAGTATTGCCTGGTATTGCGGAGTATTGCCTGGTATTGCGGAGTATTGCCTGGTATTGCGGAGTATTGCGGAGTATTGCCGGGTATTGCGGAGTATTGCGGAGTATTGCCTGGTATTGCGGAGTATTGCCTGGTATTGCGGAGTATTGCCTGGTATTGCGGAGTATTGCCGGGTATTGCGGAGTATTGCGGAGTATTGCCTGGTATTGCGGAGTATTGCCTGGTATTGCGGAGTATTGCCTGGTATTGCCGGGTATTGCGGAGTATTGCGGAGTATTGCCTGGTATTGCGGAGTATTGCCTGGTATTGCGGAGTATTGCCTGGTATTGCGGAGTATTGCCGGGTATTGCGGAGTATTGCCGGGTATTGCCGGGTATTGCGGAGTATTGCGGAGTATTGCCTGGTATTGCGGAGTATTGCCTGGTATTGCGGAGTATTGCCTGGTATTGCGGAGTATTGCCGGGTATTGCGGAGTATTGCGGAGTATTGCCTGGTATTGCGGAGTATTGCCTGGTATTGCGGAGTATTGCCGGGTATTGCCGGGTATTGCCGGGTATTGCCGGGTATTGCGGAGTATTGCCTGGTATTGCGGAGTATTGCCTGGTATTGCGGAGTATTGCCTGGTATTGCGGAGTATTGCGGAGTATTGCCGGGTATTGCGGAGTATTGCGGAGTATTGCCGGGTATTGCGGAGTATTGCGGAGTATTGCCGGGTATTGCGGAGTATTGCAGGGTATTGTGGGGTATTGCCGGGTATTGCCGGGTATTGCCGGGTATTGCGGAGTATTGCCGGGTATTGCGGGGTATTGCGGGGTATTGCCGGGTATTGCGGAGTATTGCCGGGTATTGCGGGGTATTGCCGAGTATTGCGGGGTATTGCCGGGTATTGCGGGGTATTGCCGGGTATTGAGGGGTATTGCCGGGTATTGCCGGGTATTGCGGAGTATTGCCGGGTATTGCCGAGTATTGCCGGGTATTGCGGGGTATTGCGGAGTATTGCCGGGTATTGCGGAGTATTGCCGGGTATTGCGGAGTATTGCGGGGTATTGCGGGGTATTGCGGAGTATTGTCGGGTATTGCCGGGTATTGCCGGGTATTGCGGAGTATTGCCGGGTATAGCCGGGTATTGCGGAGTATTGCGGAGTATTGCCTGGTATTGCGGAGTATTGCCGGGTATTGCGGAGTATTGCGGAGTATTGCGGAGTATTGCAGGGTATTGCGGGGTATTGCCTGGTATTGCGGAGTATTGCGGAGTATTGCGGAGTATTGCCTGGTATTGCGGAGTATTGCCTGGTATTGCCGGGTATTGCGGAGTATTGCCGGGTATTGCCTGGTATTGCGGAGTATTGCCTGGTATTGCGGAGTATTGCCTGGTATTGCGGAGTATTGCCGGGTATTGCCGGGTATTGCCGGGTATTGCCGGGTATTGCGGAGTATTGCGGAGTATTGCCTGGTATTGCGGAGTATTGCCTGGTATTGCGGAGTATTGCCTGGTATTGCGGAGTATTGCCGGGTATTGCGGAGTATTGCCGGGTATTGCGGAGTATTGCGGAGTATTGCCTGGTATTGCGGAGTATTGCCTGGTATTGCGGAGTATTGCCGGGTATTGCGGAGTATTGCGGAGTATTGCCTGGTATTGCGGAGTATTGCCTGGTATTGCGGAGTATTGCCTGGTATTGCGGAGTATTGCCGGGTATTGCGGAGTATTGCCTGGTATTGCGGAGTATTGCCGGGTATTGCGGAGTATTGCCGGGTATTGCCGGGTATTGCGGAGTATTGCGGAGTATTGCCTGGTATTGCGGAGTATTGCCTGGTATTGCGGAGTATTGCCTGGTATTGCGGAGTATTGCCTGGTATTGCGGAGTATTGCGGAGTATTGCCGGGTATTGCGGAGTATTGCGGAGTATTGCCTGGTATTGCGGAGTATTGCCTGGTATTGCGGAGTATTGCCTGGTATTGCGGAGTATTGCCGGGTATTGCCGGGTATTGCCGGGTATTGCCGGGTATTGCGGAGTATTGCCTGGTATTGCGGAGTATTGCCGGGTATTGCGGAGTATTGCCGGGTATTGCGGAGTATTGCCTGGTATTGCGGAGTATTGCCTGGTATTGCGGAGTATTGCCTGGTATTGCGGAGTATTGCCTGGTATTGCGGAGTATTGCCGGGTATTGCCGGGTATTGCCGGGTATTGCGGAGTATTGCCGGGTATTGCGGAGTATTGCCTGGTATTGCGGAGTATTGCCGGGTATTGCGGAGTATTGCGGAGTATTGCCTGGTATTGCGGAGTATTGCCGGGTATTGCGGAGTATTGCCGGGTATTGCGGAGTATTGCGGAGTATTGCCTGGTATTGCGGAGTATTGCCTGGTATTGCGGAGTATTGCGGAGTATTGCCTGGTATTGCGGAGTATTGCCTGGTATTGCGGAGTATTGCCGGGTATTGCCGGGTATTGCCTGGTATTGCGGAGTATTGCCTGGTATTGCGGAGTATTGCCTGGTATTGCGGAGTATTGCCTGGTATTGCGGAGTATTGCCTGGTATTGCGGAGTATTGCCTGGTATTGCCGGGTATTGCGGAGTATTGCCGGGTATTGCGGAGTATTGCCGGGTATTGCGGAGTATTGCAGGGTATTGTGGGGTATTGCCGAGTATTGCCGGGTATTGCCGAGTATTGCCGGGTATTGAGGGGTATTGCCGGGTATTGCGGAGTATTGCCGGGTATTGCGGGGTATTGCCGGGTATTGCGGAGTATTGCGGGGTATTGCCGGGTATTGCGGAGTATTGCCGGGTATTGCCGGGTATTGCGGGGTATTGCGGGGTATTGCCGGGTATTGCCGAGTATTGCCGGGTATTGCCGAGTATTGCCGGGTATTGCCGGGTATTGCGGGGTATTGCCGGGTATTGCTGGGTATTGCCGGGTATTGCCGGGTATTGCCGGGTATTGCGGGGTATTGCCGGGTATTGCCGAGTATTGCCGGGTATTGCCGAGTATTGCCGGGTATTGCGGGGTATTGCGGGGTATTGCGGGGTATTGCCGGGTATTGCCGGGTATTGCGGAGTATTGCCGAGTATTGCCGAGTATTGCCGAGTATTGCCGGGTATTGCGGAGTATTGCCGGGTATTGCGGGGTATTGCGGAGTATTGCCGGGTATTGCGGAGTATTGCCGGGTATTGCGGGGTATTGCGGAGTATTGCGGGGTATTGCCGGGTATTGCCGGGTATTGCCGGGTATTGCGGGGTATTGCCGGGTATTGCGGAGTATTGCGGGGTATTGCGGGGTATTGCGGGGTATTGAGGGGTATTGCCGGGTATTGCCGGGTATTGCGGAGTATTGCCGGGTATTGCGGGGTATTGTCGGGTATTGCCGGGTATTGCGGAGTATTGCCGGGTATTGCGGAGTATTGCCGGGTATTGCGGAGTATTGCGGGGTATTGCGGGGTATTGAGGGGTATTGCACAGGGTATTGCGGAGTATTGCACAGGGTGTGTTGCAGAGTATTGCACAGGGTGTGTTGCAGAGTATTGCACAGGGTGTGTTGCAGAGTATTGCACAGGGTGTGTTGCAGAGTATTGCACAGGGTGTATTGCAGAGTATTGCACAGGGTGTATTGCAGAGTATTGGCAGGGTGTATTGCAGAGTATTGGCAGAGTATTGCACAGGGATGGCTGAGCAGGGATGGATGGATGGCTGGATCTGTGACTACAATTGTCACAGATCCAGCCCACAGCTGACATGTTCTGACATGGGGGAGGGAGCGGACATGATTCGCTCTCTTCCCCTCTCCTCTCACACTGTACCGATCGGTACAGAGAGGGGAGGGAGGAAACCGGCGTCATCACATGACGCCGGTCTGTTTACAAGTGATTGCTCCGTCATTTGACGGAGCGATCACGTGGTAAACGGCCGCGATTAGCGGCCATCTACCGTGATCCGTGATGCGCCGGGTCTTCCGGACCCGGCGGTCACGGACATATCCTGGAGCGCGCCCCAGGGGGCGCGCGGGAGCAAGATTCTGGGAGGACGTCCCTGGGACGTCCACTCAGGATAACTCGACCGCGCTGTGGACGTCTTTTGTCCATGGCGCGGTCGGCAAGTGGTTAATATAAGACTGTCATTAACCTTGTAAAGCAATATGCATTGTGGAAATTGTGGTACCTGGAGAACGGGACTCCATTGACAAAAGTAGATAATAAGACTATGGTACCCACAGTGCAATTGTCCTCCCAGAGTGCATTGTATCCCCGCACTGCTTTATGGGGGAGTCTACTTAAAGGAGGGGAGGAGCTTTGTTCGGCCTCTTGGGATCTTCACCTCCTCCCTGCAAGACGTGTCTGGGAGGCCTGCAGCCAGAGGGACTAGGCCTGAAGCCTGGGCCTTCCACCTTGCGGAGGATCACCAAGCCTGGAGGGTGATCTCTTTCTGTGTGTCCAGCTTGCGCTTCCCAGAGACCGGAGTCGTCCGTCGGGTGACATCTATTGCTGCCGATAGAGGGACCGGAGACTGCACGTTGCGGAGAGACCACGGATCGAGGTGCCAGCAGTGAGGATACCCAGGTGGACTAGGCCTGTTCAGGTGAGCGGGCACCTGCCCAGGTTCTGCAACTGTTTCTAGGCCTGTGACTCTTCAGGGCTCACCCTCACCAGAGTAGTGCATCTCACACGCACCAAGTATATAGTGCAGCGCGTGATAACTACGCAGTTTAAGTTGGCGTTCTACTAACTGAGTGTTCACTTCCACAAACATTGTGTCAGCGGAAGTTTAGTTGCATCTTTAATTCCCCTTGGATTACAAATATAAAGTGCACCAAAGTTTTGCTAGCGAAGACTCCCATCATTGAGGAACTCGTACAGTGATCTTTGTCAGGCCTGATTGGAATTAACACTTGTAGCGGGGGTCCAAATTTAGGGGGTGATTCGAGTGGTAGTTTGGCTCGGATCTTCCAATTCTTATTGGACTCTGCCTTGCTGCTGTTTCACCTGGCGTGCAGTTCCCCTTAGAAGTATGGGTGGCGCTGTCACAGGTACTCGGGGGTGAACCACAGGTGATGGAGTGGCGATTGGGTGTTCTCTCTCGGCAGCCGTGCAGTGGGCGTTGGTATACCCGCTGTGCATGCCGGGGGAAGGTACAAAAGGGGCAGACGTCATTAGAGAGCAAGCAATTCCCGGGGCCCATGCCCGGAGGGAGAACCTACGGTCCAAGTTCAAGTGCATGGACCTTCAGGCTATGAGGCCACGTGCATCTCAGTCCCAGGCACCTTTAGTCCGGGGACTGCAACCCTGGGCCCAGCACCTTTAGCTGGAGCCCACTTTGGGGAGGAAGAATCTCAGGGTGCCGCCTTGCGAGGAGACCCGCATCTGGAAGAGGAGGCCGGGGGAGGACCGTTCCAAAGGACTGGTGAGAGATCACAGTGAAGGAAGGGGCCCAGTAACTCTTCGGAGGGATGTCATCCATCTGAAAAGGGATCTAGCAACGTAACCATTAGGAGGTTTGGGACACTATAGATCCTGTGGCAGGGGATCTTCCGATCGCATCCATCAAGGGAATCTGATTGACTGTTCGAGTTACACGCTGGCTGCTAGTGCCCTTGGGTAACTATCCGGGTGAGCTATACCCACTCGGGATCGAGTGGCGAAGAAGCCAGGAGTGTCTGAACCTGATCTGCTCTTCTAACACCTTTCTCTCTTCTGAACTTTGTGGTTATTCATGTATAAGGAAAATAAACTCTACGTTGGAGTTGCTGCTGGTGTGGACCTTGGAGTTACTGGGGGTATAGAGACTCGTCCTTACATTCTGGGGGATGAGAACCAACTTTGAGGAGAACCTTGCTGCAAGACCCGTAAGTTATAAGTGTGCCTAACCTCTGCAAACCAGAGGGTACGGGCATGGTGGCATGGTGCGCCTTTCCCTCCTGTGAGTGAGCCAAAGACGGGAAGAAAAGTGGCCCGTGTGCTACACACTTACGGGACACGGGGAGGCATTGCCCACTAGAGGGAGCTTGCGAGCATAGACTGTTTTTCTTAGTTGCAAATAGACTTAAAGCGGAGCTCCACCGAAAAAAATTATTAAAAGCCAGCAGCTACAGCTACAGCAGCTGCTGACTTTTAATATTAGGACACTTACCTGCAATCTTACAATCACTCGTCACTCTGCTGCCCCCACCGCCATCCTCGGTGAGGGAACCAGGAAGTGAAGCCTTGCAGCTTCACTGCCCGCCGTTCTGACTGGTCCCCGTGTGTTCTGGGAGCCGAGTGTCTGCGGGAAGTGACGTACTACCCACAGATTTCCCGCAGGGAGGACTCCCGGATGTGGGTGAAAATACCTGTCTTAGACATCTATCTGCACCCCCCTCCCCCCTGAAAGGTGTCAATTGTGACACCGGAGGGGTGGAGGGTTCCGATGAGCGGAAGTTCCACTTTAGGGTGGAGCGCTTTAACTTTGTTTGAAAACGTTTTATCTTATTCATATTGACTCCTGCAGGGCCCTGCTGAGTCAACTGTATGCATATGTGTATTACTGTTCCCTTTTTTCTCATACCAAGTAAAGTTTGCCCTTGGTTAAGTGAAACATTTTGTTTGAAGTGAGAACAAATTGCTAAAACTACAGCTAAAGTTGGGACTTTGTATGAGGCAATGTCTAGTATATACCTCCATCCCCAATAGATTGAGAAAATAAACTAGGTTGTGGGACTTTAAAATGAAGCACACTGCTGACTTGTATGAACCAACTATGGTAAACATTGTTTATTGATTGCAAAGAAGGCATGGCATACACATAGTAAACAAGGATGAATTATAGTAATCATAGGTCACATAAAGTAAAGTCTAGACAATGCAAGATAATACCTAATTGTCTCAACGTAGCATACATGGTAATGTATAGTAATCATAGGTCTCACTAAATAAAATCTAGACAATACATGGTTATAGCATGTTGGTTCCAACCAAGATAACATACATGGTAGTAGGCCTTGGGTGTGAGAGCCAAGTTTGCAACAGTAACACATAAATAGGGTAACAATGATAGTTGGTCCATTAAAATATTAAAATGCAGATATTGAACATATACTGTGACATATCATTATGAAGAAGCACTACGCGTTTCGTGGTATACATAACCACTCGTCAGGAGCAGATACACAGTACAGGGGTATCTATAATAGAATGAAAAAAATGCCAAGGTAATATGATAATGGTAAAAAACATAATGCATAAAAGAAAGAGAGGGAGCAAAAAGATCCCAAACACTCTCACCTATTGGTAGCATAATGGTATAGTTGTAAGATGGTAACAATGGTAGGGGGTGGGCTATCGGAGACATCCTCCCCGGGAGCTGAGACAGTAACACCAGAGGCACGGCAATAACAATAGCAGTCAGTGGTAAATATGCAAAGTGGGGTGACCGGTCATCAGCTCGAGTATGTATAGCTGAATTGTATGTATATTTCATTGTACGATACAAATCCCAGAGGTATCTGTGGAAATTGATAGATTGAAAATAGATTAATTACACAGCTGATAGACTGGAGGGCAATCCCAGGTGTTGTGGGTAAAAATAGGGTATTGTAAGTAAAATGGTGGTACCGTAACAAAAAAGAGGCATGAATACAAGCCAAAGTGAAAGTGTAAATATGTGGAGAGGGTAAAATGAAAGTGAACCCCCTACCATTGTTACCATCTTACAACTATACCATTATGCTACCAATAGGTGAGAGTGTTTGGGATCTTTTTGCTCCCCCTCTTTCTTCTATGCATTGTGTTTTTTTACCATTATCATATTACCTTGGCATTTTTTTCATTCTATTATAGATACCCCTGTACTGTGTATCTGCTCCTGACAAGTGGTTATGTATACCACGAAACGCGTAGAGCTTCTTCATAATGATATGTCACAGTATATGTTCAATATTTGCATTTTAATATTTTAATGGACCAACTATCATTGTTACCCTATTTATGTGTTACTGTTGCAAACTTGGCTCTCACACCCAAGGCCTACTACCATGTATGTTATCTTGGAACCAACATGCTATAACCATGTATTGTCTAAATTTTATTTAGTGAGACCTATGATTACTATACATTACCATGTATGCTACGTTGAGACAATTAGGTATTATCTTGCATTGTCTAGATTTACTTTATGTGACCTATGATTACTATAATTCATCCTTGTTTACTATGTGTATGCCATGCCTTCTTTGCAATCAATAAACAATGTTTACCATAGTTGGTTCATACAAGTCAGCAGTGTGCTTCATTTTAAAGTCCCACAACCTAGTTTATTTTCTCATTTTGTTTGAAGTATCTTTGTTTCCTGCTGGACTGCTATTAAAGAAAGGTAACAATACTCTTACATGTTATTGTGATATATGCAAAATTGTGTTCCCAGCATTCAGTGGGTCTCACAATTGCCAGTTACACCAGTTGTGCCAAGGGAGGGTCTGAGCCAGTTAAGGGGGTTGCAAACGGAGTACTGACCCAAATTAAACCAGCAGCTCCTCCGGGGGTAGTGCTACACGTGGGGGCTCGTCCGGGATTCAGTACTCTGCAATTAACCAAACTCAAGATGGACCCTCTTGTCGTAGTCCAATGGTGTGAAAGAGAGGGTGCCATTTCAAGCTCAAGTGTAGTCTTGGAGGTTCCCGGTGAACATAGGGACAAAAAGGAAAGCCCGGGTGGTTGCTCTCCGATCAGAACAAGGGGCTTGTAGCACTCATGCCCTGTTGGAGTGAAGAGGGGAAGTACCTGAGAACTTTAAAAAGAGGAGTTTCCCACTAGGAGGCAAGTCAAAACTCCACCTAGTGCACCCCGAAAGTTACAGAGGTGGACCATCCTACTCCTGTTCAGAGGGAGAAAGCCAAGGGACCAGTGAACCCCCCGCAACTCTTGTCCATGATTGGGCCAGAACTTCTTAACGCCCTCGGAGACTTTCTGTCGAAGTGCCAGAAAAGTAACACAGTGTGCGTGGAAGCTGGATATCGGAAGCTGAGGATCTTTTCAGGGAGACAGCCGGTGCCGGTCGGTGAAGAAGAGTTTGACGTTTGGATAGAGCAAGCTATGCAAGCTCTTGAAGGATGGGAACTGCCGGAGGCCCAGAAGAAGCAGCGTATATGTGAGAGTCTGCGAGGAGCTGCTGCAGAAGCTGTTAAGAACTTGAGGTTCAGTAAAGCCACCTGCACAGCATATGACTACCTGGTCATGCTGCAAGAGGAATTTGGACAACTGGAAAAGGTAGCTGACCTCATGTATCAATTCGAGCACACTTATCAACAACCGGGTGAACGTTTCTCCAAATACATAAGGAGGCTGAACAAGATGTTGTGTCAAATTGTGTTGAGGAAGGGAATGGAACCCTCTACTGCAGACCAAGCCAGAATGAAACAGATCTTACGGGGTGCCCTGCGCTCTGATCCCATCTGGCTCCATTTGAAGACCTCAAAGGATGTTATGTCCCTAAGCTACTCCAACCTCATTAAAGTGGTGAGGGACAAAGAAGCCTTGTTGGATCAAACATCAGGAACCTCGCCCAACTCAACCCCATGTGTTGGGGTTAGGTCAGCCATGGCTCAAGAAAGGGACTCGGAGGTTGACACTTTGAAGTCTCAGATGACACAGGTGATGGGGATGTTATCCTCTATGATGACCAGTATCTCAGAATTAAAGAAAAAAGGAGGAACTGAAACTAAGGTGGCCCAAGAGATACCTGTCTCCCCACCTAAGACAACCAGGAGTGAGGATGTCTGCTACAACTGCGGAGGAACTGGGCACCATAAACAAATGTGTCCCAGCCCAAGGAAGTTTGCTTCACCCTCCCGCAAGCCGGAGGAAAACTTCAGAGGGCCCCGGGGAAGGAGTCAACCGGGTGCCCATCAGTGCCAGCTCACTCCAAACACAAAAAGAAGAGGCAATGTCAGGGGTCTGGACCTTTGCCACACACCCCTGATGCCACCTCTTTTCGACATAGCAGTTCCCACACAAAATTTCAAAATGCTCGGGGACGGGGGATCAATGCACATCAGACTTCACCAGGGTTGAAGTCCAAGAGAAACCGAAAGAAGACAGAACTAAAGGTGCAAGTTACTAAGCCCAACAGGAAGGCCTCTTCCAAGAAGATACCTTACAATCTAGTGGGGCCATCTCCCATAATCTCCATCCAAGTAGAAGGAATCTACACAAAGGCCCTCCTTGACACCTACCACTACAGAAGCTGGAAGACTTGGAGATATGGGGTATTGGGTCCCAGAGCTTCCTCTATGAAGGATATATCCCGATTAGGCTCACCTTTTGATCCTTTCGGTGGCGGGAGAAACTGACGTTTGACACTCTGGCAGTGGTCTTCCCCCGACTTCCTGGGGCCAACAAGAGCTCGCTGATCATAGTGACTAATACAGACTTGGTGAGAAGACTGTTGACTCCTCTGGTTGAAGAGCAGGGTACTTGGACAACCAGAGTTCAACCTTTGTTACAGCAAGTCTGCCAGCGCCTAGTGCTGGAACGGAAGGCCCCAGAAGAGGGAGTTGGGAAGATCTGGAAGCAGCACAAAATGGGAAAAGTGTTACAACCAGGAGAGGTGACCTGCCTGAGAGTTGCTGTTAAGCTCACCTGGGAGCAACCAGGCCCCTTCGTCCTCCTTGAACCGGACCAGAGGGAGAGGGGAATAGAAGTGATTCCCGAAGTGGTCTCGTTGAAGGCCTTGCAGAGGAACCATGGGAAGGTGTCAGTGAGCATCAGGAATGCTACCACCGCTCCAGTGAGAATGCCAGCCAGGATGCTGTTGGGCCAGGTGAACCAAGCCACCCAATGAGCCCTCAGACCGGGAGAAGGTTAAAGGGGGGACATAGTGGAGAAGCTCTGTGCAGAAGACACCAGTCTCCCACCGTCCTGGAAGAAAAGGGCCAGGGACCAACTGACTCGATGGCAGAAGATCTTCTCGAAGAACGAATTTGATGTGGGATGTGCGAAGAGTGCCACCCATAACATTCGTTTGCAAGAGGATAAGCCGTTCAGAGAGAGAGTCCGACGAGTTCCCTTAGGAGATCTGGAAGACCTATGTGAGCAACTATCTGAGTTAAAACGAACAGGCATAATTCGGGAGTCTCGAAGCCCCTACGCTTCTCCCATAGTGGTGGTCCGAAAGAAAAATGGCTCTGAGGCTGTGTATAGATTACTGAACATTGAATGGAAGAACTATACCGGATCAGTATATCACCCCCCGCATAGAGGATGCATTGCAGAGCCTGTCTGGAGCCAAGTGGTTCAGCGTGATGGATCTGAAGAGTGGCTACTACCAAATCCCCATGCACCCGGAGGACAAGGAAAAGACAGCCTTCATCCCCCCCTTCGGGTTCTTTGAGTTCGACCGGATGCCTCAGGGGTTATCAGGAGCCCCTGCCACTTTCCAAAGGTTGATGGAGAGGACAGTAGGAGACATGAATCTAATAGAGGTGCTGGTGTACTTGGATGATGTCATCGTGTTCGGGAAGACTCTGGAGGAACATGAAGAAAGACTGGAGAAGGTTTTGAAGAGGCTACATGAAGAGGGCCTGAAACTTTCCCCTGAGAAGTGCCAGTTTTACCAGTCCTAAGTGCATTACTTGGGTCACATTGTATCGGCGGAAGGAGTAGCCACAGACCTGGAGAAGCTAGATGCTGTCACTTCCTGGCCAAGGCCTACCAATGTGACCGAGCTTCGGTCGTTCCTGGGATTCTGCTCCTATTACAGGAGGTTCGTGGAGGGGTTTGCCAAGATAGCCAGACCTTTTAAACGAGCTTCTGAAGAATGACGGAGAAGAGGATGAAGTAGAGCCAGCCCGGCCATTAAAGCCTTCCCAGGGTCCTAGGAAATCCAGAGAGTCCATACAGGATCAGTGGACCTTCAAGTGTGAAGGAGCTTTTTACCAATTAAAAGAGAGTCTGACCACTGCCCCTGTATTGGCCTATGCGGACACTACAAAACCCTATGAGCTGCATGTGGGCGCCAGCCGAGACGGGCTAGTAGGGATACTGTACCAGGAAAATGATGGTCACCTACAACCCGTTGCCTATGTGAATAGGAGTCTAACACTTGCTGAGAAGAACTATCCCACACACAAACTGGAATTCCTGGCCTTAAAGTGGGCAGTGGTGGATAAGCTGAAGGACTACCTATATGGGGCAGAATTTGTAGTCAAGACGGATAACAATCCACTCACCTATCTTCTAACCACCGCCAAACTGGATGCCACTGGGCATAGGTGGCTGGCTGCCCTCTCAAGCTTTACATTCAGCCTGAAGTACCGGCCAGGAGTAGGGAACAGGGATGCGGATGCACTTTCCAGAAGGTCCCATGTCCCTCCCAATCTGCCGAGAGAGTGGACCCAACTGTCCCCAGAGGGAGTGCGAGCCCTATACCAGGGAACAGAGCTCCAGTCCAGAGGAGGATCAAGGGCCGAAGAAATTGGGGTCTCAGCTGCCAGACTACCCAGATGCTACTGTAATGTGACCCATGTTGCGGAAGAGGGTTTGCCCAAGTTATCCAAGAAATACTTGAGGAGGGATCAGTTAGAAGACCCTTTGGGGAAGATATTACTGGGGGGCTTTGGAGGACCAACGCCCTGAGTTACTTCTAGGAGACTCTCCAAGAGAAGCCCAGCTACTGCACAAGGAATGGGACTGGTTGCAGATACGCCAAGGGGTGGTCTACCGAAGGGGCCCCTCTTCTGGTGATCTGGAAGGAAAATGGCTGCTGTTTCTACCCACAAAGCACTCGGGAAGCAGTCTTAAATGCCCTCCATGACAATCATGGCCACTTGGGGCCCGAAAGAACTTTTCATCTTGTGAGGGACAGGCTCAACTGGCCCTGCATGCGGGTTGAAGTTGAGGGGTACTGCCGCTCTTGTGCCCGATGTATCCAGAGGAAAACCTTGCCACGTCAATCCGCCTCAATGGGCCACCTACAAAGTCAAGGACCCATGGATCTGGTGTGCATTGATTTCCTCTACTTAGAGCCTGATTTGACTGGAAAAGGGAATGTCCTGGTGGTAACAGACCACTTCACCAGATATGCTCAGGCTTTCCCTACTAAGGATCAGAAGGCCTCAACAGTAGCCAAAGTGTTAGTAGAAAGATTCTTCGTGCATTATGGTCTACCACAACGCCTTCACTCAGACCAGGGAAGAGACTTTGAGAGCAGACTAATAAGGAAGTTGTTAGATCTACTGGGCATCCAAAAGACCACAACAACCCCATACCATCCACAAGGGGATGCTCAACCCGAGCGGTTCAACCGGACTCTTTTGGATATGCTGGGAACTTTGAGCTCAGAACAGAAGTCACACTGGAGCAAGCATGTGGCTGCTATAGTACATGCTTACAACAGCACTACTAGTGATACGACTGGATACTCCCCATACCGGCTGATGTTTGGGAGAGAAGCTTGGCTACCCGTGGATTTGGCTTTTGGCACTTCGTCGGATCACACCTCAGCAACATCCCATACGGGGTATGTGGATTGTCTAAGGAAGAGTTTGAAGTTGGCCTATGAGCAGGCCCAAGCCACTTCTGACCAAAGAGGACAGAGAAACAAGAGGAACTTTGACCTTTAATGTCCGGATACAGGACTTACAGCCAGGTGATAGGGTACTCCTGAGGAACTTAGGAATTCCAGGAAAACATAAGTTGGCTGACCGTTGGAGATCCCAGCTGTATGTTGTCTGTAAGAAACTCCCAGATCTCCCGGTATACCAGATCAGGCCAGAAGGGAGTGTAGGCCCTTTAAAGACTTGGCAGAGAAACCACCTGTTGCCTCTTTCTGAAGCGGTTCGCCTACCTCCCACATCAGGTTTGCGGGAATCCTCTTCAACCTCGAGTATCTAGACCAGTCACCAGGTCTCAGTCGAATCTTACCAATATAGAGGATGGGGACCCTCAAGAGGACGAAGACCCTGAAGAAGAAGACATGGAATCTGAATGGTTGTGACCCTCTCAAGTGTCGGAGCCTATGATCACCTCGCCATCAACCCCAGAGGCAGCTAATAGTGAGGTTCTTCGCCCAGAGGCTCCTGAATTTGTGCCCCGCAGTGTGCCCACTGAGGATGTAGTGGATGATCTGTACTGTTCACCATTGGAAGACCCTGTAGAGCAGTGATTCTCAACCAGGGTTCCGTGGAACCCTAGGGTTCCTCCAGAGGTTTCTAGGGGTTCCTTCAGCATTGGGCAACTTCTGACTCTCAGATCATTTCCTACTGACACCATTGATCTTTTTAGCTATCTGTAAGGAGGTAATTCTTCCTAATGACCAAAAGTGTAAGGAGCATCCTTCCCACTGACCATCACACTAAGGTTTCATGAATTGTAGATCTGTAATTTTTAGCAGGGGTTCCCCGAGACCGGAGAACTATTTCAAGGGTTCCTCTGTTTTGAAAAGGTTGAGAAAGGCTGCTGTAGAGGCTCCCTTGCTTTCGGAAACAGAATTGGACTCTTATGAGGTAGCAGGGCCCAACACACCTGGAAAAGAAGGGGAAGTAAGAGATGGATTCAGAGAAACAGCAGTATTTAGTGGCCTGGATGAACCAACTCCCAGAGAACAGAGACAGAAAATAGTCATTCACCCTCCCAAGAGACTGACATATAACCAAATGGGTGAATGCTCTGAAAATGTTTTTTCCACTTCTAGGAGAGCATCTGATGTACCAGGTCCTTCCACTGCATGTTTGGTGGAAGGCAACCCCAGCTCACCCCTTAGCACAACTGATCAGGCTACTCCAATCGAGGTAGCCTGTGGACAGGACAGCTCCCCATCATATGACAATTGGTGGGAGGCTCCTCTGTCAGTCTTATGCAACCGCCTTGAGTATAAAATGTGTTACAGAACTAAGATTTTAGATGTCTTTGGGGACCAAAGAGCTAAAGTGGGGGGAGTGTGCAACAGGGTGGCGGTGAGTGGTGTAATCACTAGCGTTGCTAGCCAGGTGCGGGGGGGGCGGGCCGCACCCGGGTGACACCCACCAGAGGGGTGACACCCGTGGGTAGCGCATCGGCACCACACTGACATCGCCCGCCCGCTGCCCTGTGCCTTAGGCTCACGCTGCGGCTGTGTCCCTCAGTAGAGCGGAAGGAAGCCGCCGCCCCCTCTGCCTCCTCTCTGTTTACATACACAGAGGAGGAGGAGGAGGAGCCCGCGCTCGAGGGACACACCGCTGTGTGTATCTGCCGCTCTGTTCTGAGGTCTGTAAGGTAAGGGGGGCATCTTTACTGATGGGGGAGGGGGTGTCTGTACTGCTGGGGTCTGCACAAGGGGGAGTTTGCACAAGGGGGGGCTGTAACTGAGGGGGTGTCTGTACTGAGGGGGGTGTGGTACTGAGGGGGGTGTCTGGTACTGAGGAGGGGGTCTGGTACTGAGGAGGGGGTCTGGTACTGAGGAGGGGGTCTGGTACTGAGGAGGGGGTCTGTAACTGAGGGGGGGGGGTCTGTAACTGAGGGGGGGGGGTCTGTAACTGAGGGGGGGGGTGTCTGTAACTGAGGGGGGGTGTCTGTAACTGAGGGGGGTGTCTGTTACTGAGGGGGGTGTCTGTACGAGGGGGGTGTCTGTACGAGGGGGGTGTCTGTACGAGGGGGTGTCTGTAACTGAGGGGGTCTGCACTGAGGTGGGGGTGTCTGTACTGAGGGGGAGGTTCATACTGAGGAAGGCGGGTCTATATTGATGGCAGGGAGTCTGTACTTAGTGGAGCGGGTTTGTACTGAGGGAGGGGATCTATACTGTTGGAGGGGGGTCTGTACTGAGGGGGGACTATAGTTGTTGGGGGGTGACACCATTTTTTTTCGCACCGGGTGACACCAACCCTAGTGACGCCACTGGGTGTAATATAAGACTGTCATTAACCTTGTAAACCAATGCATTGTGGATTAAAGAGGCAGGTGACCAATTGAGACCCATAAGTACCATACCCATGCCTCCATCCCTGATTCAGTAAAAAAGGAAAGAATGGGCTGTGGGACTTTAAATGAGGCATGGATGGGCGTAGGGAAATAGTCTAGGATATCAGAGGTGGGTGAAATGTCACAATCCCATTAGGGATTGGCTGAGGCCATGTGAAAATGCTACATAATCAGTCTAAAGAACAAAAATCAAGGCATGGATAGAATGCTTCATGGATAGAAAGATCTTTTATTTGGATAATCATGTTCACTGTATCTGTATGTCCATGTCCCCGTTATTGCTTGTATCAGTCATGTCCTTGACAACGAATATTGATTATGTTTATGTGATAACCCCTATTTGTATTATGCCTTTGTCTGCATGATCTGTGTATTTTTTATTATGATACAATATATTTTGACATTTCTATCCATGCCTTGATTTTTATTTTTTAGACTGATTATGTAGCATTTTCACATGGCCTCAGACTATTCCCTAACGGGATTGTGACATTTCACCCTCCTCTGATATCCTAGACTATTTCCCTACGCCCATCCATGCCTCATTTAAAGTCCCACAGCCCATTCTTTCCTTTTTTCAATGCATTGTAGAAATTGCGGTACCTGGAGAACGGGACTCCATTGACAAAAGTAGATAATAAGACTATGGTACCCACAGTGCAATTGTCCTCCCAGAGTGCATTGTATCCCTGCACTGCTTTATGGGGGAGTCTACTTAAAGGAGGGGAGGAGCTTTGTTCGGCCTCTTGGGATCTTCACCTCCTCCCTGCAAGGCGTGTCTGGGAGGCCTGCAGCCAGAGGGACTAGGCCTGAAGCCTGGGCCTTCAACCTTGCGGAGACCGGAGTCGTCCGTCGGGTGACATCTACTGCTGCCGATAGAGGGACCGGAGACTGCACGTTGCGGAGAGACCACGGATCGAGGTGCCAGCAGAGAGGAAGCTCAGGTGGACTAGGTCTGTTCAGGTGAGCGGGCACCTGCCCAGGTTCTGCAACTGTTTCTAGGCCTGTGACTTTTCAGGATTCGTCCTCACCAGAGTAGTGCATCTCACACGCACCAAGTATATAGTGCAGCGCGTGATAACTACGCAGTTTAAGTTGGCGTTCTACTAACTGAGTGTTCACTTCCACAAACATTGTGTCAGCGGAAGTTTAGTTGCATCCAAATATAAAGTGCACCAACGTTTTGCTAGCGAAGACTCCCATCATTGAGGAACTCGTACAGTGATCTTTGTTAGGCCTGACTGGAATTAACACTTACGGGACACGGGGAGGTATTGCTCACTAGGGGGAGCTCGCGAGCATAGACTGTTTTTCTTAGTTGCAAATAGACTTAACTTTGTTTGAAAACGTTTTATCTTATTCATATTGACTCCTGCAGGGCCCTGCTGAGTCAACTGTATGCATATGTGTATTACTGTTCCCTTTTTTCTCATACCAAGTACAGTTTGCCCTTGGTTAAGTGAAACATTTTGTTTGAAGTATCTTTGTTTCCTGCTGGACTGCTCTTAAAGAAAGGTAACAATACTCTTACATGTTATTGTGTGATATTATACATACATGCAAAATTGTGTTCCCAGCATTCAGTGGGTCTCACAATTGCCAGTTACACCAGTAAGGGAGGGTCTGAGCCAGTTAAGGGGGTTGCAAACAGAGTACTGGCCCAAATTAAACCAGCAGCTCCTCCGGCGGTAGTGCTACATATACAATTGGCTTGTCAGCGAAAAAGTATGTAATATGTATGTAGCGCCCCTTTACTTTTAGGGGTGCTATGTACTTAAATTTAGGGGTTTGATCTGAGCCAGTAGCCAGGCTCAGATCACTTTTGATTGTTAGGACTCGCTTCTGTCAATGTAATGCAGCCTGATGTACAGTTCCCTGTGGCCTGTAGGTGGCACTGCCATGTCAGGTCAGGGTTGAACCGTGGGTGGCATTGCTATGCCTTTAGGGTGTCCTCTCTCAGCAGTAGTACAGTGGGTGTGGTCGACCTGCTGTGCATGCTGGGAGAGGGTACATAAGGGGCAGACGTCATCTTTTGGGGAGTTCGAGTTCGCGTCACCCGGCCCTTCAGGCCAGGGGTGCGCGTGTGTATCAGTCCCGGCACCTTTAGCCTGGGGCTGCAACTTCACTATAGGGCCCAGCATCTTTAGCTGGGGCCCATCTCCAAAAGAGGAATCCCAGGGTGCCCCTGCGAGGGGACCCGCTGTAAGAAGAGGAGGCCGGGGGAGGACCTTCCTGATGATAAGAGTTCACGGTGAAAGAGAGGCCTGGTTACCTTCTGGAGGGATTCAACCATCCATCCAAGGCCTTGTAACGTGCTGTTGCTGGCACCTGTCCTTGTGTTGCAAGTGCTGAGAAGTTTGGGACTTAAAGATTCTGTGGCAGAGGATCTCCTGATCGTATCTCAAGGAAAACCTAAGTAAATGTCCGAGCATCACTCCGGCTGCTAGGGCTGCTCTTACAGGGAACTATCCGGGTGAGCCAAACCAGGGGAGGGCTGGGCCAGGGGGCAGGGTGGCAATTGCCACCCAGGCCGCCCTAACTTATGTTCAAAATGGCCGGCAGCCGCTGCCCGCTACCATTTTTCTTTTTTATTCTGGTCTAGGAAGTGACCCCGGGGGGCATGGCCATGGCGGCCGACCACTAGCTGTTGCATTCCGGGAGTTGTAGTCCGCACTCAAGCTTCTGGTGGGTGGAAAACACAGCAGCGCAGAGGAAACTACAACTCCCTGGGACCGGATTCTTTGAAGCAGGCAGAGGCAGGGCGTGCCAGGGAGTCGGGACGCAGGGCTGAACATTGGCTGCAACTTGACCCCAGGATCAGGAGCGTTACCCCCCCCAGGAGCCTGTGGCGTGCAAGGACCTGCTGAGCTGAGATCGCTGAGGTGAGAGACCCTGACACCCCTAGCTGACCCCCCATCTCCCCCCCATATACCCCATGTAACCTGCCCCAGTGATCAGGCTGCATTGATGGGCACTGGAGTTGGCTGCACTGATTGGCACTGGTGAGGCTGCATTGAAAAACCACGTTGGCCATGGATGATGAGCTGATTCGGCGGTTCAATGGGCCACTTGACTGGACTTGCCCCCCAGGCCTAAGGCCGCCAGCCCTCCCCTGAGCTAAACCCACTCTGGATCGAGTGGCGACTACAATATTAATTTGTGCCTGGACCTATCTCCCAAACCTTACTGTCCTGCCTCTCATTCACCTTTTCTATCTGCTGAACTTTGATACAAAATAAACTCAACGTTGGAGTTTAAAGTGGTGTGGACATTGGAGTTACTTGGGAAAAATAGAGACTTGTCCCTATACTTTAGGAGACGAGAACCAACTGACAGAGAACCCGGCTGCAGGACCCAAAGATCTGTTAACACCGCTTGACCTCTTGAACGGAGGATACGGGCACATAGGGTGGTGTGCCTTGACCTGCAAGCGAGCCAAAGGCAGGAAAGGTCCGTGTGCTACATACATATACCGTATATACTCGAGTATAAGCCGACCTGAATATAAGCAGAGGCACCTAATTTTACCACAAAAAAATGGGAAAACTTATTGACTCGAGTATAAAGCCCCGTACACACGGTCGGACTTTTGCCCAACAAACTTAGTTTTAAGCAAGTTGGACCAATAATCCGACCGTGTGTACGCTCCATCGGACAAACTTTTTTTCGTTTGGTTTTGTTTTCATCGGACAAAAGTTGGGTCTGCGAACAGACAAACTTTTGCCCAACAAAAGTCCTATGGAGCAAAGTCCTACCGTGTGTACAGAAAACCATCGGACTTTTGTCCGATGGACAAAACAACTAATGTTAAAATCAACCAACAACAGCAGAAGTTGACCAAAGGGTGGCAGTAAAGAGCAGAAAAGAGCAGAAAAAACAAGTGATGTTGTAAGAAGTTTTAAGAAAGTTTGCAGAAAAGTCAGAGTGTGTGTATGCTATGGGTGTTCCCGACCAACTCCGTTCGGACAAAAATCCACGGAAAAGTCCAATGGAAGTCCGACCGTGTGTACGAGGCTTAAGCCTAGGGTGTCCATCTGCATGCCTCACTGTGCCTCACTGTGTCCATGACTAGACTGATGTTTAACATGGGAGTCTATGGAAGGGGTGCCCGGCTTTGAAAAATCGGTGCTCCCCGGCTGTAGGTCCTCCAGACAACTGCACACTTGTAGAGGAAGAGTGGGGCTACATGTGTGGCAAGGTTGGGGTCCAGAGGACCCAAGACCGGCCAGTACCGGGTCCCCAAAGTCCGGGAGATCAGGCCCAAAAAGGTGCCTCGAGTATAAGCCGAGGGGGGCATTTTCAGCACAAAAAAATGTGCTGAAAAACTCGGCTTATACTCGAGTATATACAGTAGTTAGTGACAAGCCAGGGTAAGGTTTATCAATTGGTTGGCTATTTTGTCAGTTTTTTTTTTTATTCTTCTTTTTTGCATGATCATTTGCCCACAGACCACAGTGCTGTCTCTCTCACACTCGCTCACCTTGAATAAACAGGCTTCCTAAAGCCACTCGCCTGCTGCTGCCGCTAACCAGGCTACTCCGCTGCTTCTGATGAAGTCAGGAGAGAAAGAGAAAGGCCGGCGCCTGCGGGACCTGTAGCTGGAACTCTAGAAGCTGCATCGGCAAATGCGGCTCCAGGCTGGGTTACTCCGCGGCTAGTTCCCTCCCTGCTCCTTCCTCCCACTCGCAGCACACAGCTGTATTTGCCAGCCAGCGGCCGGACATTACCCCAGGCAGTGACTGTTACACACGGACATGTACATTGCAGGCACAGTCAGTGCAGAACAAGAGCACAGCAGGGATGATTAGGGTGTGCCTGGGCACGCCTATGTCCATGAGGCATTGCAAGGCTGACGGTTACAAGCATGACTCCCACAGTCAGGGCCAGATTAAGAACATCATGGGCCTGGTGCTGAAGATTTTGGTGGGGCCTTTTATAATAAATAAAAATGCGAACAATTTTTTGGAGACAGAGAGAGAGCACATGAGCATGCGTGGGAATGACATCAACACAGCCCCGCCAAGGCAAGTGACCGAAGGCACAGAACCCAGAAGGAAGACCGCGTTAAGATGGAAGCACCCGGGCCCCACCGGACTGATCACAGAGCAGCACTAGAGGGCTTAAGTGTACCCTAATGTGCTAATATGCTGTGCAGACTTGTACATTGTGGCATGACCTACCTCAGGGCCTCTAAAAAGTAGGTATGTTAGCGAAGTTTGCTACCGCTTTAATATCACAGGATCCCAGGAGCCTCTCATGGGGCCCCCTACTGACCCGGTGGCCCTTGGGCAGTGCCTAAGTGCATAGTTGCCAACATTTCAAAAATATTTTCAGGGACACTTTTTTTTACAAGTGCTATATTTAGAGTAGCTGAGATCCCCGATGTTCCTCTATACATCACAGTAGTAATCCCAAAATGAAATTAGTACTAATAATGGGGCAGAACAAATATGAGGACTGAGAAGATTTCCTTTTGTTAAATTAACAAAAGTGTGTCCATTCTAGAGCTGGTAACATTGAGGATATTCAGTATAATTTTAAAGAACTGTTTTTGTGGGTAGGAGGCATAGGGGAGGAGTATGGATGGTATACAAGTGGGAATAATGTGCAGGTGAGGGAGAGGAATGTGGACGCTCTAACAGTGGGCACTATGTACAGGAGAGGAGTGTGGAGGGTATGACAGTAAACAGTATGTACAGGAGAGAAGTGTGGAGGATATGGCAGTGGGCGGTATGTACAGGAGAGGAGTGTGGAGGGTATGACAGTGAGCGGTATGTACAGGAGAGGAGTGTGGAGGGTATGACAGTGGGCACTATGTACAGGAGAGGAGTGTGAAGGGTATGACAGTGGGCGGTATGTACAGGAGAGGAGTGTGGAGAGTATGACAGTGGGCACTATGTATAGGAGAGGAGTGTGGGGGGTATGACAGTAAACAGTATGTACAGGAGAGGAGTGTGGAGGATATGACAGTGGGCGGTATGTACAGGAGAGGAGTGTGGAGGGTATGACAGTGGGGGGTATGTACAGGAGAGGAATGTGGAGGATATGACAGTGGGGGGTATGTACAGGAGAGGGGTGTGGAGGGTATGACAGTGGGCAGTATGTACAGGAGAGGAGTGTGGAGGGTATGACAGTGGGCGGTATGTACAGGAGAGGAGTGTGGAGGGTATGACAGTGGGCACTATGTATAGGAGAGGAGTGTGGAGGGTATGACAGTAAACAGTATGTACAGGAGAGAAGTGTGGAGGACATGGCAGTGGGCGGTATGTACAGGAGAGGAGTGTGGAGGGTAAGACAGTAAACAGTATGTACAGGAGAGGAGTGTGGAGGGTATGACAGTGGGCGGTATGTACAGGAGAGGAGTGTGGAGGGTAAGACAGTAAACAGTATGTACAGGAGAGGAGTGTGGAGGGTATGACAGTGGGCGGTATGTACAGGAGAGGAGTGTGGAGGGTATGACAGTGGGTAGTATGTACAGGAGAGGAGTGTGGAGGGTATGACAGTGGGCGGTATGTACAGGAGAGGAGTGTGGAGAGTATGGCAGTGGGCACTATGTATAGGAGAGGAGTGTGGAGGGTATGACAGTAAACAGTATGTACAGGAGAGGAGTGTGGAGGGTATGACAGTGGGCGGTATGTACAGGAGAGGAGTGTGGAGAGTATGGCAGTGGACACTATGTACAGGAGAGGAGTGTGGAGGGTATGACAGTAAACAGTATGTACAGGAGAGGAGTGTGGAGGGTATGACAGTGGGTAGTATGTACAGGAGAGGAGTGTGGAGGGTATGACAGTGGGCGGTATGTACAGGAGAGGAGTGTGGAGAGTATGGCAGTGGGCACTATGTATAGGAGAGGAGTGTGGAGGGTATGACAGTAAACAGTATGTACAGGAGAGGAGTGTGGAGGGTATGACAGTGGGCGGTATGTACAGGAGAGGAGTGTGGAGGGTATGACAGTGGGTAGTATGTACAGGAGAGGAGTGTGGAGGGTATGACAGTGGACACTATGTACAGGAGAGGAGTGTGGAGGGTATGACAGTAAACAGTATGTACAGGAGAGGAGTGTGGAGGGTATGACAGTGGGTAGTATGTACAGGAGAGGAGTGTGGAGGGTATGACAGTGGGCGGTATGTACAGGAGAGGAGTGTGGAGAGTATGGCAGTGGGCACTATGTATAGGAGAGGAGTGTGGAGGGTATGACAGTAAACAGTATGTACAGGAGAGGAGTGTGGAGGGTATGACAGTGGGCGGTATGTACAGGAGAGGAGTGTGGAGGGTATGACAGTGGGTAGTATGTACAGGAGAGGAGTGTGGAGGGTATGACAGTGGGCGTTATGTACAGGAGAGGAGTGTGGAGGGTATGGCAGTGGACACTATGTACAGGATAGAAGTGTATGACAGTGAGTACTATGTATAGGAGAGGAGTGTGGAGAGTATGTACAGGTGAGGAGGATAAAGGAATCTGGGAAGGAAAAATGTAAAGGTTTGTGGAAGGATGTTTAGGGACTGCGTAGTGGTTAAGCGGACCATACATGGATTGAAATTACGCCAATTAAGCAGAGACCAGCCATAGTCGATCTATGTATGGGCTAGCTGGTTTTACACAAGTGAATCTATTATTCGACTTGAGTACAACCAGCCTGTCAGGTTTTTCCCAAAACAATCAGTGCTGCCAGCTATACACTGATCATTGTATTCGCAGGCAGAACACAATAATACTGCAGGAGTGATTCCCCCATCCACAGGTCAGCAGATGAGAGGGTGTGTGGAGGGGGACAGGCTGGGGAGGGATACTAGTCAGTGGCTGGGTAGGCCCTGGCTAGTATCAGAGCCAGATACACACAGGTTACATACGCCACGATCGTTAGAGCGAGAACAATAATTTTAGCACTAGACCTCCTCTGTAACTCTAAACATGTAACCTGTAACAAAAATTAAAGCATTGCTTAGTATACAAAAAGTATTGAATTGAAACTAAGAGGTTGGGACTTTTAGGTGAGGCCAGCTAGATGTACCTCCATCCCTGATAGGTTGATATAAAAGAACTACATTTTTTGGCACTTTTAATTGAAGCGTGCAGCCAGGAAAATAGCATTGCATGGCACTATAATGCTGTCTGGTGGTGGAGCCATCTATAGTGCCATATTGTAAATGCATAGACATGTAGTAACCATCATAGTAAAGTAAAAAACTTTTATTCCATGACATGATATATAGTAATAAATGAACAGAATAGCATAATGACACACTGATAGCATATTGGCCTAGAGCCACAGTAATGACATAATGATGACACACCAGACTAGTTGCAACGTATTCCCACAGTAAGTAATATATAGGTATATTCCAGTGAACCGTAATCATGGTATCTTGAATAAAAAGAACAGCAGGGAAGGCATCTATTAGCTCAACGCGTTTCGTAGCTGTAGCGCTACTCTTCAGGAGCAGATGCAGAGATATTGTCTAAAGATGTTTAAAAGTAGATATGATGACTGATCATGTAAAAATGTAATAAAGACTATAGAAAAATAAAAATAGTAAAAATTGGTCACTCATACTTGCAAGTCAAATCAGAGTCTGGACATGGACTGAGGGAACTGGAGGTAGGCTGGAATGTCAGTCCGCCCCGGAACCTGAGGCGGCTAACCCCAAAGGCATCAAGATGGAAAAACCAACCAGGGGAAGAACATTCCGAGGGTAGTTGCCCCATGGGTTGTGAAAAGGACATAAGGGTGTATACCATCTGAAAAAATTCAATTCAAAGTCCCAAAAAATGTAGCTGTTTTATAGTATACAAAAAGAATCGTGCTAACTTTAGTGGTTTTTGTTTTACTTTTTTTATAAATGAAACAGTTTCTTTCCAAAAAAAAACACGTTTGAAAAATTGCTGCGCAAATACCGTGTAACATAAAAAGTTGCAAAGACCACCATTTTATTCCCTAGGGTCTCTGCTAAAACAATATATATAATGTTTGAGGGTTCTGAGTAATTTTCTAGCAAAAAAAAAATGATGATTTTTCCATGTAGGAGAGAAGTGTCAGAATTGACCTGGGTGACAAGGGGTTAATTACCATAAGTAATATACAAATAATTATTAGAAGCACTGTGATCTCATCTCTCACATCTGCTGCAGAGAGTGTCAGCTTGTATTTAAACTGGCCGCTCTGTATGTAGCTTCTGACAGGCTGTGCAAGCAGCCCTGTATCTCCGGAACCCTAATTGATAGGAGCCCCATATTTTGACCACTGGTGGGGTAGGTCTTTAGCTACCTACCCCCATAATTTGGGGTCTCTGTGACCCTTGGTCATCAAGCTACAATCCTAGAAGTCGATCTTCTTCTTTTTTTTCATGATGAAGGGGCCTGGAGCTGCAGCTCCAATAGCCCCTATGTCAGGGGTGCCCAACCTTTTAAAGATCGGGGGCCACTTAAGCGGCTTGGTAACCAGTCGCGGGCCACAATAAACGGAGCGGGTGGATGGCAACCCGCTCTATAGAGCCCACTGAACTCTTTTTTTAGCGGATCGGATTGAAGGTAGGCGTTTGTAAATGGACACATGTCCATTTACATCTGTCACTCCTTAGAGGGGAATGGAGGGTCCGATTTGGGTCGGACTGAGCGTGTAAAAGGGGACTAAGGCTACTTTCACACTGATGCACTGTTTACCCCTGTGGCTTTGCTGCAGTTTAGCTGCACTTTGCCATAGACTTCTATTATATGCTGTAGGTGTGGTGCACTTTCAGAAAGCACACCAAACTCGCAGGTAATAGAGGTCTATGGCTCAGTGCAGGTAACCCGCAGGTGCACTGCTCTGCACCTGCGGATCAGTTGAAAGCAGCCCGGTAACCACTGCAGAACAGATATGCCTATATATACACTGTGATTTTAGTAATACACTTACCTTTAATAGCAGTATTCTATTCCATTTCAGAGCAGGAGGTCGCGGGCCACATCAGAGAGCTTCGCGGGCCACTGGTTGGGCACCCCTGCCCTATGTTAATCCGGCCCTGCCCACAGTCAGAGGCATGATGGGACGTGTAGTTTTGCAACAGCTGGGGGGACAGACAGTTTGAGACCCCTGGCTTTAAGGGTTACTTCACCTTTAACAAATATCTCCCCATGCAGATAAGGGGGGGGGGCACCTGTAGATTGAATCATAACTGCAGCTTTGACCAAAGTTGGGTAATGCCCTTGTTATAGGTGCAGGCCATTTATATTTAACCCCGCTATACCTAAATTTAGGGGTGACCAGAGCAATAGTTGGCTCGGGTCTTTTGATTATTTTGGACTCTGCCTTACTGCTGTGTCACCTGGCATGCAGTTCCCCTTTGGGAGTATAGGTGGTGTTGTCACCTATACCCGGGGTTGAACCACAGGTGATGGAGTAGGTATTGGATGTCCTCTCTCGGCTGCTGTTGGTGGGCGGTTCTGGCCTGCTGTGCATGCCGGGAGGGGATATATAAGGGGCAGATGCCATTACACAGGGAGCCAATTCCCGGGGCCCATGCCCAGAGAGCCAATTCCTGGGGCCCATTACCGGGGAAGAGTCAATTCTGGGGCCCATGCCCGGAGGGAGTGACCCCTCAGAGGGGGGTGCACCCTATCTTGATCGAGGAGTCTCAAGCACCTTTAGCCCGAGGCTACGGAGTTCCAGGTAGGCCCAGTACCTTTGATTGGGTCTACAACCAAAGAGGAGTCCCAGGGAACCCGCGTGAGGGAGACCGCTTTGACACAGAGGAAATCAGGGGAGGATCGATCCCATACCAAGAGGGCGAGTGATAAAGTATTGCTGACTTGGGAAAGGCCTGGTGACCTGTTGGAGGGAAGGATTCCTCGCTTCGCAGACTGTCTCTGCGGAGTGTTGAAAGTACAGGAGGGATCTCCTTGATTTGGTCCTTGGAGGGGACTGAGTCATTGTTCCAGCATCACGCCGGCTGCTAGTGCTACTGAGTGACTATCCGGGTGAGCTGTACCCACTCGGGATCGAGTGGCAACGAAGCCAAGAGTGTGCCTGAATCAACTTCTATCTGCTAACCTTTTTCTCACTTCAACTCTCTGGTTCCTGGAAGCAAGATAAAATAAACTCACGTTGGAGTTGATATGTTGTGTGGACATTGACCTCATTTGGGAAAGATAAAGACTCGCCTCTATAAACATAGAGGGGAGAACCAGAAGAAGGGAGCTTCTAACTGCAGGACCCAAGTATGTAACACCGCCTGACCTTTATAATCTAGAGGACACAGGCATGTGGCATGGTGTGTCTTATCCCCCTGCTTGAGAAGGTAAGAGGGGGAAAAAGATCCGTGTGCTACACATGGGGGCTCGTCCGGGATTCTGCAGTGGTTTCTGAGAGCTGGACTTTACTTTCCCACATGGCTCTTTGGAGGTCGGCCATTTTTGGAAATTGGACTGCGCCACAAGTGAGAGAAAAGTACAGGCCTGGCTGTAATTTCCAACTGCGTAGTTCGTGGGCGTGTCTCAAAGTCGGAAAAAGGCTGCGAGTTGCGTGCAGCAAGGAAGAAAAAGGGGAGGAGCCCCAGCTAAAGTGTGTGTTCCACGTGGTGCGGTTGGCGCCAAAGGGACAGTGCAACTGAACCATTGACGAGGCGACATGTTTTCTGCTCCATGGATGTCTACTTCACCGGGATCTCCTGTTCCCTTGCCCGGTTCAACCATGAACGTTGCCTCTGTTGTGGTCTTCCTAATGGATACAGGGATCCGGCTGAAGCCCGAGGTCGCTTTGCCCTCTACACGTGCAGAGATGCAGAGGCCTAGGGCATGATTTGTGCGAGATGCCAGGGACTGGTCGTACAGCTTCGCCCTTTCGGGAGATGTACTCGCTGTGGGAAGTTCCTCTTTTGAGGTAGAACAGCCAACGGAGGTGCCGAAAGTCTACCGCCTGGACTGTATCTCAGATACTGTTGCTCCTGGGGAGGGGGTGTGTGCTCCCACGGACATGCCCGTGCACACTACCGCCGAGACAGCGAAACTGAAGGTTGAAGCTCCAGCCATTAAGGAGTTTGAGGCCGTGAACACAGCGGATGCTGCCTCGGTTGCAACGGAGTCCTCCCTTCCGCCTGCTAAGAGGAAGGTGGGATATGTGAAGGCTTCCCGTGGCCGTGGTCAAGGCCTAACCCAGCGCCTACCCGAACCGGATCGTCTAGCCGGAGGGATCTCCAAGCGATCCACGGAGGGGGAAGGTAAGGAGGCTGGGAGAACTGTGTCAAGTTTGCGGGGAAAGGGAAGAGGCTCAGCATCCGTTCCATTATGGATGCTTGGGTACCTGACCCACGGGAACTTTTGAAAGTGAAAGAGTCGGTGTTGACCAGGAACTATTTGCCAGCAGAAGAGTACGATACCTCAGACATAGACTCTTCCTCCTGAAGTTGGCGATGATGTAGAAATAGATGAACTGTTTGCAAAGAAGGGATGGGAGACAAAATTTCGCTGACCTCTCCCTGTAGTGTAAAGGGATCGCCCATGGACTCTGGGGAAACTGCACCCCGGGTGGAAACCCCTGTTCTTGCTGGAGAAGTTGTTCCTGTGTCCACCTTGTATGCTCCGGTGTCTTCTGTGCCTGCTGTTCCGGAGGCCCGTTCCTCATTAAGGCCGCCTATGCCACAGTTGGAGCCCGTACGCCCCCGCAGATCTCCGGATGCTATTGTCTTGCCAGGAACTGGAGATCGGGCGACCATGCTGCCTTTGGCCCGACTGCAACGGCTATTAAATCAGAAGGTTGCTACGGACTATGGATGGGAGAATCCGTACGTTCCAAGGAACTTGCTCTTTGAAATTGAGGCCTTTCGGGAACGATGGTACAGTGTCTGGGATCATTTGGAGGTAAAGAAAGGCCATAGGTATTTTACATGTTTGGCCGTAATGACTGAGAGATACAAAGGCTGCCGAAAAGACTGGACTCTGGGTCGGCACATACATGCGGATCGGGTCGTGATCTGCAGTAAAAACAGAGACGATGTGATTTATTCCATAGAGACCTTGGATAAGGACTGGAAGCCTCTTGATCTCCCTGATCCCAGTTTTTATCTCTGAAGTGGGACTTGTGTTTTTTTTATTATACCACTTCAGGGACAATGCCTTGAACTGCTGTTTGACTCTATGCCCAGGGAATTAACTCTCTAGAGGTTTGAAGGACAAGTTTTTTTTTTTTCTCCTTCCCTCTTTTGGAAAAGAAAATGAGAGTTGAACTTTGGGGTAGAGTTAGTCAGGGCAAAGCTGGAAGCCGTCGTGATCAAGTAAAAAGAACTTTGTGTTGTGGTGCGTCTGTACGCACTTAGGCTAGGTAATAATGTGTGCTAGGCTAGGGAGCCAATTCCCGGGGCCCATGCCCAGAGAGCCAATTCCCGGGGCCCTTGCCCGGAGGAGAGTCAATTCTGGGGCCCATGCCCGGAGGGAGCTACCCCTCAGAGGGGGGTGTGCCCTATCTTGATCGAGGAGTCTCGGGCACCTTTAGCCCAAGGCTACGGAGTTCCAGGTGAGCCCAGTACCTTTGACTGGGTCTACAACCGAAGGGGAGTCCCAGGGAACCCGCGTGAGGGTAACCGCTCTGACACAGAGGAAACCAGGGGAGGATCGATCCCATAACAAGAGGGCGAGTAATAGAGTATTGCTGACTCGGGAAAGGCCTGGTGACCTGTCGGAGGGAAGGATTCCTCGCTTCACAGACTGTCTCTGCGGAGTGTTGAAAGTTCAGGAGGGATCTCCTTGATTTGGTCCTTGGAGGGGACTGAGTCATTGTTCCAGCATCACGCCGGCTGCTAGTGCTACTGAGTGACTATCCGGGTGAGCTGTACCCACTCGGGACCGAGTGGCGACGAAGCCAAGAGTGTGCCTGAATCCACTTCTATCTGCTAACCTTTTCTCACTTCAACTCTCTGGTTCCTGAAAGCAAGATAAAATAAACTCACGTTGAAGTTGATCTGTTGTGTGGACATTGACCTCATTTGGGAACGATAAAGACTCGCCTCTATAAACATAGAGGGGAGAACCAGAAGAAGGAAGCAACTCGCTGCGGGACCCAAGTATGGAACACCGCCTGACCTTTATAACCTAGAGTACGCGGGCATGTGGCATGGTGTGTCTTATCCCCCTGCTTGAGAAGGTAAGAGGGGGAAAAGGATCCGTGTGCTACATATGTATTCCCCGAAGTCTGCACAAAAAACTCCCAGAGATGGCATCATCCTATCCTGCCTTGTTGCTAGGACGTTGCTAAGCGACTTCATATTTGCTCTCTCTCTCCCATGGTGCAGTAGCTCTGAGTTCAGGAATATTCATATGGAGGAGATAGTGGATCACACATCTGTGGGGGGTTGAGAGCTCATTCC
Organism: Rana muscosa; assembly: GCA_029206835.1. Lineage (NCBI taxonomy): Eukaryota > Metazoa > Chordata > Amphibia > Anura > Ranidae > Rana > Rana muscosa. The sequence continues at coordinate 309,681,296 of CM055121.1, read as the reverse complement.
TGTGAGGGTGAGCAGTAACACCTGGGAGTGTCTTAGCAATGTCCTAGCAACAAGGCAGGATAGGATGACACCATCTCTGAGTTTTTCGGCCAGGCTTTGGAAAGTATGTAAATGGCCTATAGCTATAACAAGGTCATTTTCCAACTTTGGTCAAAGCCACACGTCTGTTTTTATCTCCAGGGGCCACTTACCTGTATCGGGAGTTTTGTGGTAAAGGTGAACTAACCCTTTAAAGCCGACCATAAATGGATCAAAATTCAGCCGGTTCAGCAGGGGCCAACCCAGTTCCAATCCATGTGTGGCCACTCCTGTTTCACAGAAGTCAATCTAACAATCAACTTCTGTGGAACGTACTTGTTGGAAATGTTTTCTCCATTGGCTGTAGCAAATGATCCGTGTGTTGTGACAGTGGAGAGTCCCCTCTGTCAGAATACAAGGTCCCAGCAGCGGGAAACAACAATAGTAGTAACACTCAGTGTAGAGAATGACGAGTGATAAGGACTAAGAAGAAGATAACAATTGTTTTTTCGATCAGTATAGACCAGTGTTTCTCAACCTGGGGTCGGGACCCCCTCGGGGGTCAAATGACAATTTGCCCGGGGTCACCGAATCCTGGGATGTTCCTAAAGCCCACACTGCTCTTCCAGCCTTTTTGCGGCCGCCCAGCTGGGCTGTTCCTGGAGCCCACGGCCGCCCACTCAGCCTCTTCACTGGCCGCCAATTCAGTTCACGGCATGGGTGGGGGGCAGAGGCTAGAGGTCAGCTGACTGGTGAGGAATGTGAAGTGGGAGGGGCTGGAGGAGACCCCACCCCCCGATTTTGGCATAGGTGTCACTGCTGCGAGACACCACAAAGCTGGAGACACAGTGAAGCCGGAGACACAGTGAGTAACACTACCTGTGATTATAGTTGCCATTAAAAGTCCCCACTACAGTTCTCAGATCAGCAGATGACCTTGATCAAGAGCACCCAAGTTGGCTGATCAGAACCCCCCCCCCCCCCCAGCACTGCCACTCATCCCATTCAATACAAATAGAGAATACATGGAAAGGAGAGGAAAAGAGTCGGGGGGGGGGAGGAAAAGGGAGAGAGAGAACAAGAAAGACAGCTAGCGAGAGTAATGTGAAAAAAAAAGAAATTGGGATAGAGAGAGATATAGGGAAAGACAGGAGAACAAGGAGAGAGTGGTACATCCTAAAATGTACCATAAGGGGTTTTAATATTGTACGTGTGGAACGGACTCTGGGAGCGCTAAATGTCCGTGGGTTAGGGGCGCAAATTACTTGTCTTGCCTTGGGTGCCGACTACGAAATTAAGTTTTACTGTTAGGGGTCAATACAACTTGGGAAATTTTATTAAGGGGTCACGGCATTAAAAAGGTTGAGAACCACTGGTATAGACAGTAAGTGCAGCAGTGAGAAATAATGAAACTCCGACTACCAAATACAAGGCTGTACTCCAAGAGCGCATTAATGGAGATTATGCTAGGCCTAGACTGATCGGTGTGCACTGTCCATGGGGAAGGAAAGAGAGGAGTGTGTTGGATGATTGAAGGGAGGAGCAGTCTCTTAAATTGTTCTTCTGCCGGCTATTATTGGGGCCCTTTAAGAAGTGGAAGGATGGGATCCCTGGTGTCGCACATCCACGCAAGCGTACGATGGGGTAGGAAAGACAATCTCAGCCCGGGCTCCTGCCAGGCCATGCCCCCAACGCCTATCACTCTGCCCTGCTCCGGGGGCAGAGTGAAACAATTTGGGGGCGTGGCCTGGCATGGCGGGAGCCCAGGCTGAGGTTGTCTTTCCTACCATCGTACACTTGCGTGGATGTGCAGCACTAAGGATCCCATCCCTCCTCTCTAGTGGTCACAGGAGCCAGGACAAGCTCCACTCCCTTGCGGCACTCCTGCAGCAGCGGATGCATCCACCACCTACATTGCTCCCCGAACCAGCAAATGAGCCTGAGCGGCACACTAAATCCTCCAGGGGCCTTTTAGGAAGTGTTGGTGCATTTTTTGGTATTTCTATAAAACCAGAATGCAGTGAAGGGTGGTAATAAAAGTGCAATATCTGGGAAGAGGGGGGGGGGGGGGGTGTATAACTGCAGCACAGATAAGGCACATGTGAGATGTGGTAGGCTTAATGTCCTGCCTCAAATAACTCAGTTTCTGCTACCAGGGTTTGTATTGGGCAGTGAGCCCTCTCATTGGTCCCTGGATGCTTGATGTAGAATGGGGTACCCTGCTCTCTCTTTCTCCGCTGTGTCTCAAAAACCATACGGTGGGAGGCTAAGGCTGAGAGGTCGTTCTGTTCCCTCTGCGGCATTGGCATGGCTCGATCAATGTGATCTGTATTGTGCAACAAGGGTATCTCTTTCTGCCCTCCTAGGCCTTCCGACCAATCTCTTCTGTCCATGAAGCCAAGAGAGGGAAGTTTCCCAGCCAGTCCAGTAAACACTGTCTTGCCCCTCCCCCTGTTCCTCTGTGCTTCTTGCGACCTGTAGTGTAAAGAGTTAACCAGCCCCATTCTATGACTACAACTCCCATGATTCACAGCACTCTGTATAGGAGTCTATGGGCTGGCTTGGCCTTGCTCTCCCCCTGCTGGTTGGAGGGGATATTGTAGCATATCAGCAATACAGCAGAAAGTACCAAAGTTTGGCGCCATTCCACAAGTGTGTGCAATTTTAAAGTGTGACATGTTGGGTATCTATTTACTCGGTGTAACATCATCTTTCACTTTATACAAAATAATTGGGCTAAATTTACTGTTTTGTTATTTATTTAATCATGAAACTCCCCCCCCCCCCAAAAAAACTGCATTTGCATTTGAAAAATTACATTGTGGGGGGGCTGGGATCTGGGGGTCCCCTTTGTGAAAGGGGTCTTCCAGATTCCGATAAGCCCCCCCGCCTGCAGACCCCCACAACCACCGGGCAAGGGTTGTGGGGATGAGGCCCTTGTCCCCATCAACATGGGGACATCCTCCCCATGTTGAGGGCATGTGGCCTGGTACGGTTCAGGAGGGGGGGGCGCTCTCTCGTCCCCCCCTCTTTTTCTGCGGCCTGCCAGGTTGCGTGCTCGGATAAAGGGTCTGGTATGGATTTTTGGGGGAACTCCACGCCCTTTTTTTTTTAAATTTGGGGTGGAGTTCCCCTTAAAACCCATACCAGACCTGAAGGGCCTGGTAATTGAATTTGGGGGAACCCCCACGCATTTTTTTTTTTTTTTTTTATCAATGACTTTTCTCTGTATTGCCGGGAGCCGACAATTCATTAATAGCAGCGAGTCCGTTTTAAATGACTTTTTTTCCTTCAGAAATGACACTTTGTGCAGGGACAGTTCTAAGCACGGGAAACATGCGCCACTTCACATGCATATCATACACACCCCCCAGGTATGAAATTTAAAGGAATATTTCACTTTTATTGTTTCACTTTAAGCATTATTAAAATCACTGCTCCCGAAAAAAACCTCAGTTTTTAAAACTTCTTTTTGCATTTGCATTGCATGTCCCCTGAGGCAGGACCCCGGTCCCCAAACACTTTTTAGGACAATAAATTGCATATTAGCCTTTATAATTAGCACTTTAGATTTCGAATGTTCGAGTCCATTGTATTTAATAGGGTTCTAAAGTTCACGCGAACATTCTGTCTGTTCGCAGGTTCTGGTGCGAACCGAACAGGGGGGGTGTTCGGCTCATTCCTAGTTGCGGATTTGAAGTGGTTTATTGGGGTTATGGACAAAGCTATCAGCCCCGGTATTTCTTCAGCCGGCGATTCTCTTTCTCCCGAATTATGCCGCTCACCGGTGTTTCCCAAGCTTACCGCTTCTACCAACGAGCCCAGGAAAGGATCTGATGGTTCACACGGCTGGCCATAGAGGTTTATCACCATTCCACAAGCGTGTGCAATTTTAAAGCATGACATGTTTGTTATCTATTTGTCGGCGTGACATCATCTTTTATATTTTACCCAAAAAATTGGGTTATATATTGTGTTTTTTTACATTAAAACTCATTGAAGTGTATTTTTGCATTTTGAAAAACTGCTGCGCAAAAGCACGTGACATAAAAATTGCAGTGATCGCCATTTTATTCTCTAGGGTCTCTGATAAAGATCTATATATAAATATACAGTCAGGTTTATATATATTTGGACACAGGCACAATTCTCATACTTTCTACCGAGGACGATTGATGGTTATTTTGTATTTCTTCCATTTGTGAATAATAATCCCTCCAACTGTTGTCTCCTCCTCACCGAGCTTCTTGCTGATGGTCTTGTAGCCCATTCCAGCCTTGTGCAGGTCTCCAATCTTCTCCCCGACATCCTCTGACAGCTCTTTGGTCTCCCCCATGATGGTGAGATGTGATTGGAGGAAAGAGATTCTGTGGACAGGTGTCTTCTATACACATAACGAGTTGTCATTAGGAGAACCTTCTTACATTGACAGGACTGATCTGTGTACCACATGAGCCCCTCCTGTAGCCAGTCTGTGTATAATCCATATATATACCCCCTATATACTATATACACCCTCTATATACTCCATATATACCCCCCGTATATATACTATATACACTCTCTATATACTCCATATATACACCCCATATATACTATATACACCCTTTATATACTCCATATATACACCCCATATATACTATGTACACTCTATATACTCCACATATACACCCCATATATACTATATACACTCTATATACTCCATATATACACCCCATATATACTATATACACTCTATATACTCCATATATACACCCCATATATACTATATACACCCTTTATATACTCCATATATACACCCCATATATACTATGTACACTCTATATACTCCATATATACACCCCATATATACTATATACACTCTATATACTCCATATATACACCCCATATATACTATATACACTCTATATACTCCATATATACACCCCATATATACTATATACTCCCTCTATATACTCCATATATACACCCCATATATACTATATACTCCCTCTATATACTCCATATATACACCCCATATATACTATATACTCCCTCTGTATACTCCATATATACACCCCATATACACTCTCTGTATACTCCATATATACACCACATGAGCGCCCCCTGTAGCCAGTCTGTGGGGGGAGAATTATTGTTGGTCGGGGATCAAATACTTTTTTTACTCCATTTATAACATTTGTATTGTGTGATTTTTGGTTGATATTCTGCCTCCATCATATAAAATACACCTATGATAAAAATGATAGACCCTTCATTTCTATGTAAGTGGGCAAACTCACACAATCTGCAGGGGAGACGATCGTTATTTCCCCCCTCTGTATATAGTACATAGCCGGACTTTCTTCAGCCAAGCTGTGAAGGAGAGCCTAGAAAATACCTGAAAAGGAGATGAGTGCTCCACCTACTGGCTGACAATGAGAATACAGAACAATTACACCTACCTGCAAGAAATCTATTCAAAGGTCTGTAATAAAATGCATACAAACATACGACATTCACTTCATTCGTTTCAGTTAAAATTTTATTCCATCGCTAATCTACACTCAACATTTAATTCCACTCAGAGCACTTAGCGGGTGAGGAAGCCATCTTGGCAATGGCGTTGGCTGGGAATCGAACCCGGGTCATCTGCTTGGAAAGCAGCTATGCTCACCACTGCACCACCAACGCAAAAGGTTGCATGTCTTTATAGTGTGGTAGGAAACCGGAGTACCCGGAGGAAATCCACGCAAGCACAGGGAGAACATGCAAACTCCATGCAGATAGTGTCCTGGTCAGGATTAGAACCGAGGACCCCAGTGCTGCAAGGCAGAAGTGCTAACCACTAAGCCTCTGTGCTGCCCCATCCTAATGTGGAACTTCACCTAAAAAGAGAGATAAAAGAAAAGAGAGAGAGGAAAGAAAGATAAAAAGGTGTGGGGGGTATGACCACCCCCCCCCCCCCCCCCCGTCATACCCCCCTGCCGGTATAGGAAAGAGAGAAAGATAGGGAAAGAGGGAAAAAGAGGAATAGTAGAAAGAGAGAAAAAAGTGTGAGGGGGTATTACCCCCCGTCATACCCCCCCCCCCCACTCCTCTCCTGTACATACTACCCCCCTGTCGGGATAGAGGGAAAGAGAGAAAAAGAGGGAAAGAAGGAAAGAAAGAAAAAGAGAGCTAGAAGGAAAGAGAGAAAAAAGTGTGGTGGTGGTATTACCCCTGTCATACCCCCCCCCCCCCCACTCCTCTCCTGTACATACTACCCCCGTCATACTCCCTAGAAGGAAAGAGATAAAAATCCAGTCAAAAAGGGGTAGATTCTCGGTTCCTGGAATCATAGCGAGACTGCTTAGACCAGATTCATCAGCATCATGGTCATCAGGGCGGGCTGTGAGGCCTCGGTTGTCTCACTCTTCATCCAAAAGCCATCAAAAAGGGGTAGATTCTCGGTTCCTGGAATCATAGCGAGACCGCTTAGACCAGATTCATCAGCATCATGGTCATCAGGGCGGGCTGTGAGGCCTCGGTTGTCTCACTCTTCATCCAAAAGCCATCAAAAAGGGGTAGATTCTCGGTTTCTGGGGTCATAGCGAGACTGCTTAGACCAGATCCATCAGCATCATGGTCATCATGGCAGGGCTGTGAGGCCTCGATTGTCTCACTCTTCGTCCAAAATCCATCAAAAAGGGGTAGATTCTCGGTTTCTGGGGTCATAGCGAGACTGCTTAGACCAGATTCATCAGCATCATGGTCACCATGGCGGGGCTGTGAGGCCTCTATTGTCTCACTCTTCATCCAAAATCCATCAAAAAGGGGTAGATTCTCGATTTCTGGGGTCATAGCGAGACTGCTTAGACCAGATTCATCAGCATCATGGTCATCATGGCGGGGCTGTGAGGCCTCGATTGTCTCACTCTTCGTCCAAAATCCATCAAAAAGGGGTAGATTCTCGGTTTCTGGGGTCATAGCGAGACTGCTTAGACCAGATTCATCAGCATCATGGTCACCATGGCGGGGCTGTGAGGCCTCGATTGTCTCACTCTTCGTCCAAAATCCATCAAAAAGGGGTAGATTCTCGGTTTCTGGGGTCATAGCGAGACTGCTTAGACCAGATTCATCAGCATCATGGTCACCATGGCGGGGCTGTGAGGCCTCGATTGTCTCACTCTTCGTCCAAAATCCATCAAAAAGGGGTAGATTCTCGGTTTCTGGGGTCATAGCGAGACTGCTTAGACCAGATTCATCAGCATCATGGTCACCATGGCGGGGCTGTGAGGCCTCGATTGTCTCACTCTTCATCCAAAATCCATCAAAAAGGGGTAGATTCTCGGTTTCTGGGGTCATAGCGAGACTGCTTAGACCAGATTCATCAGCATCATGGTCATCATGGCGGGGCTGTGAGGCCTCGATTGTCTCACTCTTCGTCCAAAAGCCATCAAAAAGGGGTAGATTCTCGGTTTCTGGGGTCATAGCGAGACTGCTTAGACCAGATTCATCAGCATCATGGTCACCATGGCGGGGCTGTGAGGCCTCGATTGTCTCACTCTTCATCCAAAATCCATCAAAAAGGGGTAGATTCTCGATTTCTGGGGTCATAGCGAGACTGCTTAGACCAGATTCATCAGCATCATGGTCATCATGGCGGGGCTGTGAGGCCTCGATTGTCTCACTCTTCGTCCAAAATCCATCAAAAAGGGGTAGATTCTCGGTTTCTGGGGTCATAGCGAGACTGCTTAGACCAGATTCATCAGCATCATGGTCACCATGGCGGGGCTGTGAGGCCTCGATTGTCTCACTCTTCGTCCAAAATCCATCAAAAAGGGGTAGATTCTCGGTTTCTGGGGTCATAGCGAGACTGCTTAGACCAGATTCATCAGCATCATGGTCACCATGGCGGGGCTGTGAGGCCTCGATTGTCTCACTCTTCGTCCAAAATCCATCAAAAAGGGGTAGATTCTCGGTTTCTGGGGTCATAGCGAGACTGCTTAGACCAGATTCATCAGCATCATGGTCACCATGGCGGGGCTGTGAGGCCTCGATTGTCTCACTCTTCATCCAAAATCCATCAAAAAGGGGTAGATTCTCGGTTTCTGGGGTCATAGCGAGACTGCTTAGACCAGATTCATCAGCATCATGGTCATCAGGGCGGGCTGTGAGGCCTCGGTTGTCTCACTCTTCATCCAAAAGCCATCAAAAAGGGGTAGATTCTCGGTTCCTGGAATCATAGCGAGACCGCTTAGACCAGATTCATCGGCATCATGGTCATCAGGGCGGGCTGTGAGGCCTCGGTTGTCTCACTCTTCATCCAAAAGCCATCAAAAAGGGGTAGATTCTCGGTTTCTGGGGTCATAGCGAGACTGCTTAGACCAGATCCATCAGCATCATGGTCATCATGGCAGGGCTGTGAGGCCTCGATTGTCTCACTCTTCGTCCAAAATCCATCAAAAAGGGGTAGATTCTCGGTTTCTGGGGTCATAGCGAGACTGCTTAGACCAGATTCATCAGCATCATGGTCACCATGGTGGGGCTGTGAGGCCTCGATTGTCTCACTCTTCATCCAAAATCCATCAAAAAGGGGTAGATTCTCGATTTCTGGGGTCATAGCGAGACTGCTTAGACCAGATTCATCAGCATCATGGTCATCATGGCGGGGCTGTGAGGCCTCGATTGTCTCACTCTTCGTCCAAAATCCATCAAAAAGGGGTAGATTCTCGGTTTCTGGGGTCATAGCGAGACTGCTTAGACCAGATTCATCAGCATCATGGTCACCATGGCGGGGCTGTGAGGCCTCGATTGTCTCACTCTTCGTCCAAAATCCATCAAAAAGGGGTAGATTCTCGGTTTCTGGGGTCATAGCGAGACTGCTTAGACCAGATTCATCAGCATCATGGTCACCATGGCGGGGCTGTGAGGCCTCGATTGTCTCACTCTTCGTCCAAAATCCATCAAAAAGGGGTAGATTCTCGGTTTCTGGGGTCATAGCGAGACTGCTTAGACCAGATTCATCAGCATCATGGTCACCATGGCGGGGCTGTGAGGCCTCGATTGTCTCACTCTTCATCCAAAATCCATCAAAAAGGGGTAGATTCTCGGTTTCTGGGGTCATAGCGAGACTGCTTAGACCAGATTCATCAGCATCATGGTCATCATGGCGGGGCTGTGAGGCCTCGATTGTCTCACTCTTCGTCCAAAATCCATCAAAAAGGGGTAGATTCTCGGTTTCTGGGGTCATAGCGAGACTGCTTAGACCAGATTCATCAGCATCATGGTCATCATGGCGGGGCTGTGAGGCCTCGATTGTCTCACTCTTCGTCCAAAATCCATCAAAAAGGGGTAGATTCTCGGTTCCTGGGATCATAGCGAGACTGCTTAGACCAGATTCATCAGCATTATGGTCATCATGGCGGGGCTGTGAGGCCTCGATTGTCTCACTCTTCGTCCAAAATCCATCAAAAAGGGGTAGATTCTCGGTTCCTGGGATCATAGCGAGACTGCTTAGACCAGATTCATCAGCATTATGGTCATCATGGCGGGGCTGTGAGGCCTCGGTGGTCTCAGACCCTTTGTCACTGTAAGAGAAAGAAGAGATTAGTAAGACAAGAAAGGAAATAAAATGGCGCAGTGTACACGGGTTATACATTCACATTCATGTATGTAACATTTTCCCCGCATCGCCCAATTCAGTGTATTTTAGATCTAATTTGTACAAAATTAAAGCCCCATTGAATCCTTAATTTCAATCAGCCAAGTGTATTCCAGGCACATCAAAACAGAAGGTGTTCAATGTCTTCAAGTTTGTTTTCTTTCTAAAGCAGCCACAAACTAAGAGGAAAAGCCTGTCCCCTGCCAGCAGGTGTGGAGTGGAATTATTATTCTCTGTGGGAAAGAATTGGTCTCTCTGCAGAGGTCCAACATGCCCCCTATTGACTCAGTCCTATAGAGCTATAATCAGTAAAGCACATGCTGCCTGCTGATTGGAGACCTTCAGCCTTGACTCAACTTCCTATACATCTAATGGAGGTCCTGTAGGAGTGCGGAAGTGCTGGACTGTGGTAAGCACTCCTAGCCCCCCACCCAAATATACACCTAGTGTAATATCTAGACCTTCAGCATAATCTGCAATGCCAATAATGTCTGGATGGAAGGATATTATATGGTCCTACTGGATAGGAGGCAGATCTGGCTATCTGGTTATTTCCTCATAAAGTGGGCTGCTGGGCGTTACACATATCACCTCCAATCATCATCTAGCCCAGTGCCTTGGGGCACTATTCCCCCAACTGACACCATCAATGGGGTACCATTCCACCAACTGACACCATCAATGGGATACCATTCCACCAACTGACACCATCAATGGGGCACCATTCCACCAACTGACACCATCAATGGGGCACCATTCCACCAACTGACACCCTAAATGGGGTACCATTCCCCCTACTGACACCATCAATGGGGCACCATTCCACCAACTGACACCATCAATGGGATACCATTCCACCAACTGACACCATCAATGGGGCACCATTCCACCAACTGACACCATCAATGGGGCACCATTCCACCAACTGACACCCTAAATGGGGTACCATTCCCCCTACTGACACCATCAATGGGGCACCATTCCACCAACTGACACCATCAATGAGGCACCATTCCACCAACTGACACCATCAATGGGTTACCATTCCCCCAACTGACACCATCAATGGGTTACCATTCCCCCTACTGACACCATCAATGGGTTACCATTCCCCCTACTGACACCATCAATGGGTTACCATTCCCCCCTACTGACACCATCAATGGGTTACCATTTCCCCAGCTGACACCATCAATGGGTTACCATTCCCCCCTACTGACACCATCAATGGGTTACCATTCCCCCTACTGACACCATCAATGGGATACCATTCCCCCTACTGACACCATCAATGGGGTACCATTCCCCCTACTGACACCATCAATGGGGTATCATTCCCCCTACTGACACCATCAATGGGGCACCATTACACTAACTGACACCATCAATGGGGTATCATTCCCCCTACTGACACCATCAATGGGGCACCATTCCACCAACTGACACCATCAATGGGGTACTATTTCTCCCATTAAAACCAATGCTGGGGCACTGATGCCGGGGGACTTTCTACACCCACTAGCCACGGTCCGGCTCCCCTAAGGCCTGAAGGACAGTAAACTGGCCCTTTACTTAGAAAGTTTGGAGACCCTTGATCTAGCCAATAGGTTCTGTGTTGCCACAAGTTTTCCCCACCAGGTGTTGTCTCTTCGGGTGGTTGGAATAAATATTGTAGGGTCATGGGACCCGATGTCTCCCAAGTAAGATATTGGCGGCACTTTTGGCTTTGTCTAATAATCCAGAGCAATGATCGTCTGGATCGGAAATAAGTTTAGAATATTCAGGAAACAAAATGAATGAATGTTACTATGGACAGCCAAATGGCAGCAAAACTTCCTCCCATGATTCTCTTCTTCCAAACCTGACCCGAGGGAGAAGGGGGGCTGGTGCTGCTCGTGTTCCTAATCTTACCATCATCACTGAATGTGTTACATTGTACACAGGAAACTGTAATGAAGATACTTACATTTTGATGGATGAGACGCTACTGGAGTCGGCATCATGGTGGTCAGAGTCATCATAATCATCCATGTCTTGGTCCATGAATGTGTCCGTCTTCATAGTCGGGACCTGATAATAAAGGAATCAAACATTAGCCGGGGTTAAACTTCTCCATCTGACAGGAATAGAACACTTTTATGGGGCGTATTTCCTATATTTCACTCGGATAAATTGTCTTTAGGTACGGAGCCTCCATGCCGCTCATTCCTCCACTACCCAACAATGAAGGAAGGGTCCCCTTATATATAGTCCATTCATTGCCTTCCTGTATGGTTATATCTGCTCTAGATCTAATCTCTCTGATCATTGGAGGAGCTCTGCCTACTGATCACTTCTATGGAATTCCATATGGCTATGAGGGGCATGAGAAGGTCCCCCAACAATCTCTGTTGCCTATATCTGGGCGTGTCTATAAGATACGGATATTTTATACCCAACCAGCTACAGAACATCCTACTGATGTGTAATTCTCCATGAAGGCAACGTCACCCCTTCACTTTATATATTCTATATGGAAGAATGTGTACTTACCTGTCTGTCTCTGCCTTCATCGTGGCCGATTTCCTTTTGGTCCTCGGCTCTTTTTCTTTCCATCTCGGCTTTTCTTGCCCGCGCTTTCTGCAAAAGTTCTCGTTTCCTTTCTCTGGTCAGCTGCTTTCCTTCTTTCTCCACCTTCTTCTCCTCATCCTTCTTCTCCTCCATCTTGGCTTCTCCTCTGGTCAGCAGCTTTCCTTCTTTCTCCCAGTCGGCTTTCATTGCCTGGAATTTATTCCATTCCTCCTCCGTTATTCTCATAATTTCCACCATCATTTCTTTAGCTTTGTTCAGGATATTCATCCTCGCTCCTCTTTTTTTTTCTCCTACAAACTCCTCTCCTACAAACTCCTCTCCTCTCACTGGTAATAAATCACTTTGAACCTATAAAAAATTAAATAAAAAGATAAGTAGATGTTCAGATTGTAAAGCGAAACTTCACTCCAAAACATTTTCTTTTATATTTGGATGGAGTGGGGGGGCGGGGCTAAAAAAAATCTGAGGTTTTCCTTGTTTTCTATGTCCCGCCTGGGAAAGTTTCCCGCACTTCCTGTCATCTCAGAAGGAAAATAAGTGAGGGGAAAGTCTACCAACCAAATCTCTGATGGCAGTAAAAACACCAACTGAGGTTCGATCCCTTCCCCACCCCCACCCGAAATTCTTGCTACTATTTAAGTGTGTGGGGGGTGCACATACTAGGTATGGGACGCACACACCCCAATGACATCCATAATTCTGGGGGCCGCCATTCACAGATAACTCTAATCTGATGGAATGTAAAGGCTTTCAGAGCGCCACCTATGGAGAATTGTGGGTGATGTAGTTGTGAAAGGAAGCTGCTGGGTGAGAGTTCAGCTGGAAATGGGCTTATGTAACGGGCGGATGTATAACCGGAAATAACGGGATCCTCTAAGTCAGTGCAGACAGAGACAAATCAGCGAATCCCGGTGTCAGCAGCAGCGGAAATTTGAATGTAAATCATATATACACATTCCCGGGGCAACCGAACCAGAGAGGCTTCATTCACAAAGCTCTAACACAAGGCTGAGGACCTTCATATTAGGCAGCCGGCTGCAATTTTCAAATATCATTGGACTAAAAATAAACTGCCACTTCCCAACTGACACTGACTGACACCATTCAGGGAGGTTTGTAACTGAAATCTGATTCTCTGATTTTACCTGAAAACTCAGTTTGGATTCAAATATAGAACCCCCCTATAGGTCCGTAGACGTGGTGTATCCAGATAAAGGAAGGCCCGTAGACGTGGTGTATCTGGATAAAGGAAGGTCCGTAGACGTGGTGTATCTGGATAAAGGAAGGTTCATAGACGTGGTGTATCTGGATAAAGGAAGGCCCGTAGACGTGGTGTATCTAGATAAAGGAAGGCCCGTAGACGTGGTGTATCTAGATAAAGAAAGGCCCGTAGACGTGGTGTATCTGGATAAAGGAAGGCCCGTAGACGTGGTGTATCTAGATAAAGGAAGGCCCGTAGACGTGGTGTATCTGGTGTGACAGCAGGAAGGTAAAGTCACCTGGTTGCATCCAGGGGGGTAGATATATTTCGCCCAGATTCAGGCTTTACGCCGACTTATACAACTAGGTGGAGAGTTGTATAAGCCCAGCTAAGGCTAGTGGGCTCATGGATGACTCATACCCCTAGGGAGAGTGTGGGGCGTCGTACAGACAGGGAGTTGATGAGACCAGCTGAAACTTGTCAGCTCATTTAGGCCTCTATAAGAACTCCCAGCTTCATTAGATGTTAGCTCATGCCTGGAAGCAGACCTGTGTGGACTTCCTGGAGAGAGTGAACCCTTGTCCGGTGAGACAAAGCCTGTGTGGCTATTTGCTTGGACATTTAAAACCAGGGACTTAGGGACTAGGACAGCACTAGGCTGATCCCAGTTGTTAGTTAGGAAACCTGTATGTTTAGTCAGAGGTCAAGTTGACCAGGATTTAATTTGTTTATGTTTCTTTTTGGCTTTGCTGTGTTTTTGTCACTGTACATAGAGAAATAAACCGCACCTTTTGATTTTGAAAACCACAACCTCCGTCTGCTGGCCCTGTTTTTGTGTGGGGAGCCCAACCAGGGGGTCACACACACCCGCTACCGAGTTAACCCCCTCACAGTTGGTGGAGAATGCGGGCAGTTTTTTTTTTAAGCCAGCATGGAGGAGATACTGAAGCAGCTGGCTCTAGCAAATGCCAATCAACAGCAGACAAATGCAGGTTTGCAAAAGAGCCTTGCAGCTCAACAACAGAGCCTTGCAGCCCAGCAGCAAGCTCACCAACAGAGTCTGGAAGCTCAGCAACAAGCCCAGCAGCAATCTGAGGCCCGCTTCATAGACCTGTTACAGAAGCAAGAGCAGAGACTACAACAAATGGAAGCAGTAATGCAGCAACGTCCGCAGACCAGTGAGGAAAGCCGTCCCACTAATACCGCGTCCTTTGGGGTGAGTCGTTTATTGACAAAAATGACTGGAGAGGATGATCCAGAGGTATTTTTGACCACATTTGAAAGGACTGCTGAAAGAGAAAAGTGGCCTGAGGAGCAGTGGGCTGGACTGGTGGCTCCTCTGTTAACTGGTGAATCGCAGAAGGCTTACTATGACCTAGAGCCTGACCAAGCAAAAGACTATGTGATGCTAAAAGCTGAAATATTGGCAAGGCTGGGTGTCACCCAGGCTGTCCGGGCTCAGCGTGTGCATAACTGGACTTTCCAGCTTGGAAAACCCCCCAGGTCTCAAATGTATGATCTCATTCACCTGAGCAGAAAGTGGCTACAGCCAGAGACTTTGTCCGCACCAGAGATTGTGGAACGTGTTGTAATGGATCGGTTTTTGAGAGCTCTTCCTACTGCCATCCAAAAGTGGGTAAGCCATGGAGACCCAGAGACGGCCGGTGGTCTTGTGGATCGTGTAGAGAAATACTTGGCTACAGAGAACCTGACGGCCTCTTCCAGAGACACTCGGACTTTCCACCCTAAGACCAGACCATCCCCAGGGGCGGATAAGAGGATTCCAAGGGGTGAGGGTGGAGAGAGTGAGAGGGTGGGAGCTCTACCCCAAGTTTGGCGAGAACAGCCTGGGAAATCAGCGGCTCAAGAGGCGGCAAGAAGGATCGTTTGCTACCGCTGCCGGCAAGCGGGACATATTGCAGCCAATTGCCCGGTTGTGGAGGAACCCATGCAGTGTGACTTTCTGATGGGCAGACGTCAGTCGCTGTGTGCGACAGTCGCATGCACTGCCATTCGAGGAACTGAGAAACATTTATGCAAAATGTGTGTTAATGGTAGAAATGTTGTGGTATTGCTGGATTCAGGTAGCCTTGTGACCCTGATAAAGGCTGAGTTAGTTAAAACAGAGGTCTCTGGGAATAGCAAGGTAGCTGTTATTTGTGTGCATGGGGACACCCGAGAGTATCCAGTGACTACAGTGTGTTTCGAGACCCCCAAAGGTACCCTCTCTCATCCAGTGGGCTTAGTATCTCAGTTACCGCATGACGCCATTGTGGGAAGGGATTTTCCGAAGTTCTGGGAACTGTGGGATGATCCTGAGCCCCCCACTGGTGCCCCTATGTACCAGGAATGGGATAGCCAGAACTCCCCTGAGAGTGGTGAGGACTCTCCGGAATTTCCCTTATCAGTATTGGCAGGGGAGACTCAAGAAACTGGAGAGGAGCCCACCTCCTCAGACGAAAACCTACCGTCTGTGGAGTTTTCTGATCTTGAGGTTCACAGGGAAAACTTTGCCACAGAACAGTTGAAAGACCCCGCCCTAATAAAGGCACGGGAAAACGTAGTGAAAATAGATGGCGAGTTAGTGAACCCAGATAATACCTGCACTTACCCATACTTCAGCGTAGAGAAGGACCTACTGTATCGGGTGGCAAAAAGGGCAGAAGAAACCGTTGAGCAGCTTGTGGTGCCCAAACCTTACAGGAAGTTGGTGTTGGAGTTGGCCCATGGGCACATTCTTGGAGGTCATCTGGGGACAGAGAAAACCCGAGAGAGGGTATTACAGAGATTCTATTGGCCGGGGGTGATAAAGGACATAGAAAATTATTGTTCCTCCTGCCCTGTGTGTCAGAGGTCGGCCCCGATGCCACATTTCCGTAGCCCGCTGGTCCCTCTACCCATCATTGAGGTCCCGTTTGAGAGGATCGCCATGGATTTGGTAGGTCCTATAATCAAGTCCGCTAGGGGGCACCAGTACATATTAGTTATAATGGACTATGCCACCCGTTATCCAGAAGCGATCCCTCTCCGAAATACCTCGGCCAAAACCATAGCCAAAGAGCTATCTCTTGTGTTTAGCCGGGTGGGTATTTGTAGAGAACTGCTTACGGACCAAGGTACACCCTTTATGTCCCGGGTTATGAAGGAGCTGTGTAAATTGTTCAAAGTGACGCAATTACGTACATCTGTGTATCACCCCCAAACCGATGGGCTGGTTGAAAGATTCAACAAAACCCTAAAGCAAATGTTGAAGAAAGTGGTGGATAGAGATGGAAAGGATTGGGACTGTCTACTTCCTTATCTGATGTTTGCTATTAGGGAGGTGCCCCAATCCTCTACGGGATTCTCCCCCTTTGAGTTACTGTATGGGAGACACCCAAGAGGGCTGTTGGATATTGCCAAGGAAACTTGGGAAAGTGAGAGTTCTCCCCACAGGAGTGTGATTGAGCATGTCGCCCTGATGCAAGACCGAATCGCACAGGTAATGCCCATCGTGAAGGAACATTTGGCCCAAGCGCAGTTAGCACAGCAGAGAGTGTACAACCGTGGAGCCAAGACCCGTACCTTTTCCCCGGGGGATAGGATACTGGTACTTGTCCCTACGGTTGAAAGTAAATTCCTTGCCAAATGGCAAGGCCCCTACGAGATAATGGAAAAAGTGAGCGAAGTGAATTACAAGGTCAGACAACCAGGAAGACGAAAGCCCAAACAGATCTATCACGTTAATCTGTTGAAAGCCTGGAGGGATAGAGAGTCCCTAGTCGCAGACACTTGGTCACCAGCTCAAACTGGTTGCGTGATTCCTGAGGTTGGAATAGCAGCCACCTTGTCACAACCCCAACAACAGGAGGTTAAGGAGTTTGTGCTTCGCAACAAGGAGGTATTCTCTGAGCTGCCGGGACAAACATCTGGGGTAGAGCATGACATCATTACCCCGCCCGGTGAAAGGGTGAAGTTAAAACCCTATCGGATCCCAGAGGCCCGACGGGAGGCAATACGGGAGGAAGTACAGAAAATGCTGAACTTAGGGGTGATAGAGGAGTCCCAAAGTGATTGGTCTAGTCCCATTGTGTTGGTGCCTAAACCGGATGGGAGCTGGCGATTTTGTAACGATTTTCGTCAGTTGAACAAAGTTACAAAATTTGACACCTACCCCATGCCACGTATAGATGAGTTGATCGACCGGCTGGGAACAGCCCGGTACATGACGACTGTTGACCTCACAAAAGGGTATTGGCAAATCCCCCTGGCCAAATTGGCCAAAGAGGAAACCGCATTTGTAACCCCAGACGGGGCGTTCCAATATAAAAGAATGCCGTTCGGGTTACAGAATGCGCCGGCCACATTCCAGCGGAAAATGGACCAGATGCTGAGGCCCCATCGGAAGTATGCTGCGGCTTACCTGGATGACGTAATTGTCCATAGCACAGATTGGGCCTCACATCTGCCAAAAGTGCAAGCAGTCCTGGACTCTGTTCGGGAAGCGGGGTTTACGGCTAACCCCAAGAAGTGTACCATTGGGCAGGAGGAGGCCAAATATCTTGGGTACACCATTGGGAGGGGAGTAATAAAACCCCAACTCAACAAAGTCGAGGCCATCCAGAGTTGGCCACGTCCCAACAGCAAGAAGCAGGTACGAGCCTTTCTGGGAATCGCTGGGTATTATCGGCGATTCATTCCCCACTTTGCCTCTAAGGCTGTGCCCCTAACCAACCTAACGAAGGGGAAAGGGTCGGTCATGATTAAATGGACCCCCGAGGCTGAGGCAGCATTCCAATTCTTGAAACAAGCCTTATGTAGCCAGCCAGTGTTGTACTCACCCAACTTCTCTAAAGACTTTGTCGTACAAAGTGATGCGTCAGATGTGGGGTTAGGAGCAGTATTGTCCCAGGTCTGGAACGGGGAAGAGCACCCAGTCATTTACCTCAGCAGGAAGTTGAAGTCCCATGAGGTAAATTACGCCACCGTTGAAAAGGAGTGTTTAGCGGTGAAGTGGGCTCTAGATTCCCTTCGGTACTACCTGCTAGGTAGGCACTTTGACATGGTTACGGATCACGCTCCGTTAAAGTGGATGGCTCAAAACAAGGAAACAAATAGAAGAGTGAATAGGTGGTTCCTGGCCCTCCAGGAATTCAACTTCACAGTAAAGCATCGCCCTGGCGTTCAAATGGGGAATGTGGATGCTTTGTCTCGAGTACATGAATGCCTGATTGCTGGTGTTCCAACCCCGAGGTTAAAACAAGAGGGGGGGGTATGTGACAGCAGGAAGGTAAAGTCACCTGGTTGCATCCAGGGGGGTAGATATATTTCGCCCAGATTCAGGCTTTACGCCGACTTATACAACTAGGTGGAGAGTTGTATAAGCCCAGCTAAGGCTAGTGGGCTCATGGATGACTCATACCTCTAGGGAGAGTGTGGGGCGTCGTACAGACAGGGAGTTGATGAGACCAGCTGAAACTTGTCAGCTCATTTAGGCCTCTATAAGAACTCCCAGCTTCATTAGATGTTAGCTCATGCCTGGAAGCAGACCTGTGTGGACTTCCTGGAGAGAGTGAACCCTTGTCCGGTGAGACAAAGCCTGTGTGGCTATTTGCTTGGACATTTAAAACCAGGGACTTAGGGACTAGGACAGCACTAGGCTGATCCCAGTTGTTAGTTAGGAAACCTGTATGTTTAGTCAGAGGTCAAGTTGACCAGGATTTAATTTGTTTATGTTTCTTTTTGGCTTTGCTGTGTTTTTGTCACTGTACATAGAGAAATAAACCGCACCTTTTGATTTTGAAAACCACAACCTCCGTCTGCTGGCCCTGTTTTTGTGTGGGGAGCCCAACCAGGGGGTCACACACACCCGCTACCGAGTTAACCCCCTCACACTGGATAAAGGAAGGCCCGTAGACGTGGTGTATCTGGATAAAGGAAGGCCCGTAGACGTGGTGTATCTGGATAAAGGAAGGCCCGTAGACGTGGTGTATCTAGATAAAGGAAGGCCCGTAGACGTGGTGTATCTAGATAAAGGAAGGCCCGTAGACGTGGTGTATCTAGATAAAGGAAGGTCTGTAGACGTGGTGTATCTAGATAAAGGAAGGCCCGTAGACGTGGTGTATCTGGATAAAGTAAGGCCCGTAGACGTGGTGTATCTGGATAAAGGAAGGCCCGTAGACGTGGTGTATCTAGATAAAGGAAGGTCCGTAGACGTGGTGTATCTAGATAAAGGAAGGCCCGTAGACGTGGTGTATCTGGATAAAGGAAGGTCCGTAGACGTGGTGTATCTGGATAAAGGAAGGTCCGTAGACGTGGTGTATCTGGATAAAGGAAGGTTCGTAGACGTGGTGTATCTGGATAAAGGAAGGCCCGTAGACGTGGTGTATCTAGATAAAGGAAGGCCCGTAGACGTGGTGTATCTAGATAAAGGAAGGCCCGTAGACGTGTATCTGGATAAAGGAAGGCCCGTAGACGTGGTGTATCTAGATAAAGGAAGGCCCGTAGACGTGGTGTATCTAGATAAAGGAAGGCCCGTAGACGTGGTGTATCTGGATAAAGGAAGGCCCGTAGACGTGGTGTATCTGGATAAAGGAAGGCCCATAGACGTGGTGTATCTGGATAAAGGAAGGCCCGTAGACGTGGTGTATCTGGATAAAGGAAGGCCCGTAGACGTGGTGTATCTAGATAAAGGAAGGCTCGTAGACGTGATGTATCTGGATAAAGGAAGGCCCGTAGACGTGGTGTATCTAGATGAAGGAAGGCTCGGAGACGTGATGTATCTGGATAAAGGAAGGCCCGTAGACGTGGTGTATCTGGATAAAGGAAGGTCCGTAGACGTGGTGTATCTGAATAAAGGAAGGCCCGTAGACGTGGTGTATCTGGATAAAGGAAGGCCCGTAGACGTGGTGTATCTAGATAAAGGAAGGCCCGTAGACGTGGTGTATCTAGATAAAGGAAGGCCCGTAGACGTGTATCTGGATAAAGGAAGGCCCGTAGACGTGGTGTATCTGGATAAAGGAAGGCCCGTAGACGTGGTGTATCTAGATAAAGAAAGGCCCGTAGACGTGGTGTATCTAGTGTGACAGCAGGAAGGTAAAGTCACCTGGTTGCATCCAGGGGGGTAGATATATTTCGCCCAGATTCAGGCTTTACGCCGACTTATACAACTAGGTGGAGAGTTGTATAAGGCTAGTGGGCTCATGGATGACTCATACCTCTAGGGAGAGTGTGGGGCGTCGTGCAGACAGGGAGTTGATGAGACCAGCTGAAGCTTGTCAGCTCATTTAGGCCTCTATAAGAACTCCCAGCTTCATTAGGTGTTAGCTCATGCCTGGAACTAGACCTGTGTGGACTGTCTAGGGAGAGTGAACCCCTGTGCGGTGAGACAAAGCCTGTGTGGCTATTTGCTTGGACATTTAAAACCAGGGACTTAGGGACTAGGACAGCACTAGGCTGATCCCAGTTGTTAGTTAGGAAACCTGTATGTTTAGTCAGAGGTCAAGTTGACCAGGATTTATTTTGTTTATGTTTCTTTTGCTTTGCTGTGTTTTGTCACTGTAAATAGAAAATAAACCGCACCTTTTTGATTTTGAAAACCACAACCTCCGTTTGCTGGGCCTGTTTTTGTGTGGGGAGCCCATCTCGGGGGTCACACACACCCGCTGCCGAGCTAACCCCCTCACAGTTGGTGGAGAATCAGTGGCAGTTTTTTTTTTAAGCCAGCATGGAGGAGATACTGAAGCAGCTGGCTCTAGCAAATGCCAATCAACAGCAGACAAATGCAGGTTTGCAAAAGAACTTCGCAGCCCAGCAGCAAGCTCATCAACAGAGCCTTGCAGCCCAGCAGCAGACAAACGCAACTTTGCAACAGAGTCTGGAGGCTCAGCAACAAGCCCAGCAGCAATCTGAGGCCCGCTTCATAGACCTGTTGCAGAAGCAAGAGCAGAGACTACAACAACAGATGGAAGCAGTAATGCAGCAACGTCCGCAGACCAGTGAGGAAAGCCGTCCCACTAATACCGCGTCCTTTGGGGTGAGTCGTTTATTGACAAAAATGACTGGAGAGGATGATCCAGAGGTATTTTTGACCACATTTGAAAGGACCGCTGAAAGAGAAAAGTGGCCTGAGGAGCAGTGGGCTGGACTGGTGGCTCCTCTGCTAACTGGTGAATCGCAGAAAGCTTACTATGACCTAGAGCCTAACCAAGCAAAAGACTATGTGATGCTAAAAGCTGAAATATTGGCAAGGCTGGGTGTCACCCAGGCTGTCCGGGCTCAGCGTGTGCATAACTGGACTTTCCAGCTTGGAAAACCCCCCAGGTCTCAAATGTATGATCTCATTCACCTGAGCAGAAAGTGGCTACAGCCAGAGACTTTGTCCGCACCAAAGATTGTGGAACGTGTTGTAATGGATCGGTTTTTGAGAGCTCTTCCTACTGCCATCCAAAAGTGGGTAAGCCATGGAGACCCAGAGACGGCCGATGGTCTTGTGGATCGTGTGGAGAAATACTTGGCTACAGAGAACCTGACGGCCTCTTCCAGAGACACTCGGACTTTCCACCCTAAGACCAGACCATCCCCAGGGGCGGATAAGAGGATTCCAAGGGGTGAGGGTGGAGAGAGTGAGAGGGTGGGAGCTCTACCCCAAGTTTGGCGAGAACAGCCTGGGAAATCAGCGGCTCAAGAGGCCGCAAGAAGGATCGTTTGCTACCGCTGCCGGCAAGCGGGACATATTGCAGCCAATTGCCCGGTTGTGGAGGAACCCATGCAGTGTGACTTTCTGACGGGCAGACGTCAGTCGCTGTGTGCGACAGTCGCATGCACTGCCATTCGAGGAACTGAGAAACATTTATGCAAAATGTGTGTTAATGGTAGAAATGTTGTGGTAATGTTGGATTCAGGTAGCCTTGTGACCCTGATAAAGGCTGAGTTAGTTAAAACAGAGGTCTCTGGGAATAGCAAGGTAGCTGTTGTTTGTGTGCATGGGGACACCCGAGAGTATCCAGTGACTACAGTGTGTTTCGAGACCCCCAAAGGTACCCTCTCTCATCCAGTGGGCTTAGTATCTCAGTTACCGCATGACGCCATTGTGGGAAGGGATTTTCCGAAGTTCTGGGAACTGTGGGATGATCCTGAGCCCCCCACTGGTGCCCCTATGTACCAGGAATGTGATAGCCAGAACTCCCCTGAGAGTGGTGAGGACTCTCCGGAATTTCCCTTATCAGTATTGGCAGGGGAGACTCAAGAAACTGGAGAGGAGCCCACCTCCTCAGACGAAAACCTACCGTCTGTGGAGTTTTCTGATCTTGAGGTTCACAGGGAAAACTTTGCCACAGAACAGTTGAAAGACCCCGCCCTAATAAAGGCACGGGAAAACGTAGTGAAAATAGATGGCGAGTTAGTGAACCCAGATAATACCTGCACTTACCCATACTTCAGCGTAGAGAAGGACCTACTGTATCGGGTGGCAAAAAGGGCAGAAGAAACCGTTGAGCAGCTTGTGGTGCCCAAACCTTACAGGAAGTTGGTGTTGGAGTTGGCCCATGGGCACATTCTTGGAGGTCATCTGGGGACAGAGAAAACCCGAGAGAGGGTATTACAGAGATTCTATTGGCCGGGGGTGATGAAGGACATAGAAAATTATTGTTCCTCCTGCCCTGTGTGTCAGAGGTCGGCCCCGATGCCACATTTCCGTAGCCCGCTGGTCCCTCTACCCATCATTGAGGTCCCGTTTGAGAGGATCGCCATGGATTTGGTAGGTCCTATAATCAAGTCCGCTAGGGGGCACCAGTACATATTAGTTATAATGGACTATGCCACCCGTTATCCAGAAGCGATCCCTCTCCGAAATACCTCGGCCAAAACCATAGCCAAAGAGCTATCTCTTGTGTTTAGCCGGGTGGGTATTTGTAAAGAACTGCTTACGGACCAAGGTACACCCTTTATGTCCCGGGTTATGAAGGAGCTGTGTAAATTGTTCAAAGTGACGCAATTACGTACATCTGTGTATCACCCCCAAACCGATGGGCTGGTTGAAAGATTCAACAAAACCCTAAAACAAATGTTGAAGAAAGTGGTGGATAGAGATGGAAAGGATTGGGACTGTCTACTTCCTTATCTGATGTTTGCTATTAGGGAGGTGCCCCAATCCTCTACGGGATTCTCCCCCTTTGAGTTACTGTATGGGAGACACCCAAGAGGGCTGTTGGATATTGCCAAGGAAACTTGGGAAAGTGAGAGTTCTCCCCACAGGAGTGTGATTGAGCATGTCGCCCTGATGCAAGACCGAATTGCACAGGTAATGCCCATCGTGAAGGAACATTTGGCCCAAGCGCAGTTAGCACAGCAGAGAGTGTACAACCGTGGAGCCAAGACCCGTACCTTTTCCCCGGGGGATAGGATACTGGTACTTGTCCCTACGGTTGAAAGTAAATTCCTTGCCAAATGGCAAGGCCCCTACGAGATAATGGAAAAAGTGAGCGAAGTGAATTACAAGGTCAGACAACCAGGAAGGCGAAAGCCCGAACAGATCTATCACGTTAATCTGTTGAAAGCCTGGAGGGATAGAGAGTCCCTAGTCGCAGACACTTGGTCACCAGCTCAAACTGGTTGCGTGATTCCTGAGGTTGGAATAGCAGCCACCTTGTCACAACCCCAACAACAGGAGGTTAAGGAGTTTGTGCTTCGCAACAAGGAGGTATTCTCTGAGCTGCCGGGACAAACATCTGGGGTAGAGCATGACATCATTACCCCGCCCGGTGAAAGGGTGAAGTTAAAACCCTATCGGATCCCAGAGGCCCGACGGGAGGCAATACGGGAGGAAGTACAGAAAATGCTGAACTTAGGGGTGATAGAGGAGTCCCAAAGTGATTGGTCTAGTCCCATTGTGTTGGTGCCTAAACCGGATGGGAGCTGGCGATTTTGTAACGATTTTCGTCAGTTGAACAAAGTTACAAAATTTGACACCTACCCCATGCCACGTATAGATGAGTTGATCGACCGGCTGGGAACAGCCCGATACATGACGACTCTTGACCTCACAAAAGGGTATTGGCAAATCCCCCTGGCCAAGTCGGCCAAAGAGAAAACCGCATTTGTAACCCCAGACGGGGCGTTCCAATATAAAAGAATGCCGTTCGGGTTACAGAATGCGCCGGCCACATTCCAGCGGAAAATGGACCAGATGCTGAGGCCCCATCGGAAGTATGCTGCGGCTTACCTGGATGACATAATTGTCCATAGCACAGATTGGGCCTCACATCTGCCAAAAGTGCAAGCAGTCCTGGACTCTGTTCGGGAAGCGGGGTTTACGGCTAACCCCAAGAAGTGTACCATTGGGCAGGAGGAGGCCAAATATCTTGGGTACACCATTGGGAGGGGAGTAATAAAACCCCAACTCAACAAAGTCGAGGCCATCCAGAGTTGGCCACGTCCCAACAGCAAGAAGCAAGTACGAGCCTTTCTGGGAATCGCTGGGTATTATCGGCGATTCATTCCCCACTTTGCTTCTAAGGCTGTGCCCCTAACCAACCTGACGAAGGGGAAAGGGTCGGTCATGATTAAATGGACCCCCGAGGCTGAGGCAGCATTCCAATTCTTGAAACAAGCCTTATGTAGCCAGCCAGTGTTGTACTCACCCGACTTCTCTAAAGACTTTGTCGTACAAAGTGATGCGTCAGATGTGGGGTTAGGAGCAGTATTGTCCCAGGTCTGGAACGGGGAAGAGCACCCAGTCATTTACCTCAGCAGGAAGTTGAAGTCCCATGAGGTAAATTACGCCACCGTTGAAAAGGAGTGTTTAGCGGTGAAGTGGGCTCTAGATTCCCTTCGGTACTACCTGCTAGGTAGGCACTTTGACATGGTTACGGATCACGCTCCGTTAAAGTGGATGTCTCAAAACAAGGAAACAAATAGAAGAGTGAATAGGTGGTTCCTGGCCCTCCAGGAATTCAACTTCACAGTAAAGCATCGCCCTGGCGTTCAAATGGGGAATGTGGATGCTTTGTCTCGAGTACATGAATGCCTGATTGCTGGTGTTCCAACCCCGAGGTTAAAACAAGAGGGGGGGGGTATGTGACAGCAGGAAGGTAAAGTCACCTGGTTGCATCCAGGGGGGTAGATATATTTCGCCCAGATTCAGGCTTTACGCCGACTTATACAACTAGGTGGAGAGTTGTATAAGGCTAGTGGGCTCATGGATGACTCATACCTCTAGGGAGAGTGTGGGGCGTCGTGCAGACAGGGAGTTGATGAGACCAGCTGAAGCTTGTCAGCTCATTTAGGCCTCTATAAGAACTCCCAGCTTCATTAGATGTTAGCTCATGCCTGGAACCAGACCTGTGTGGACTGTCTAGGGAGAGTGAACCCCTGTGCGGTGAGACAAAGCCTGTGTGGCTATTTGCTTGGACATTTAAAACCAGGGACTTAGGGACTAGGACAGCACTAGGCTGATCCCAGTTGTTAGTTAGGAAACCTGTATGTTTAGTCAGAGGTCAAGTTGACCAGGATTTATTTTGTTTATGTTTCTTTTGCTTTGCTGTGTTTTGTCACTGTAAATAGAAAATAAACCGCACCTTTTTGATTTTGAAAACCACAACCTCCGTTTGCTGGGCCTGTTTTTGTGTGGGGAGCCCATCTCGGGGGTCACACACACCCGCTGCCGAGCTAACCCCCTCACACTAGATAAAGGAAGGCCCGTAGACGTGGTGTATCTGGATAAAGGAAGGCCCGTAGACGTGGTGTATCTAGATAAAGGAAGGCCCGTAGACGTGGTGTATCTGGATAAAGGAAGGCCCGTAGACGTGGTGTATCTGGATAAAGGAAGGCCCGTAGATGTGGTGTATCTGGATAAAGGAAGGCCCGTAGACGTGGTGTATCTAGATAAAGGAAGGCCTGTAGACGTGGTGTATCTGGATAAAGGAAGGCCCGTAGACGTGGTGTATCTGGATAAAGGAAGGCCCGTAGACGTGGTGTATCTAGATAAAGGAAGGCCCGTAGACGTGGTGTATCTAGATAAAGGAAGGCCCGTAGACGTGGTGTATCTAGATAAAGGAAGGCCCGTAGACGTGGTGTATCTGGATAAAGGAAGGCCCGTAGACGTGGTGTATCTGGATAAAGGAAGGCCCGTAGACGTGGTGTATCTGGATAAAGGAAGGCCCGTAGACGTGGTGTATCTAGATAAAGGAAGGCCCGTAGACGTGGTGTATCTGGATAAAGGAAGGCCCGTAGACGTGGTGTATCTGGATAAAGGAAGGCCCGTAGACGTGGTGTATCTAGATAAAGGAAGGCCCGTAGACGTGATGTATCTAGATAAAGGAAGGCCCGTAGACGTGGTGTATCTGGATAAAGGAAGGTCCGTAGACGTGGTGTATCTAGATAAAGGAAGGTCCGTAGACGTGGTGTATCTAGATAAAGGAAGGTCCGTAGACGTGGTGTATCTAGATAAAGGAAGGTCCATAGACGTGGTGTATCTAGATAAAGGAAGGCCCGTAGACGTGGTGTATCTAGATAAAGGAAGGTCTGTAGACGTGGTGTATCTGGATAAAGGAAGGTCCGTAGACGTGGTGTATCTGGATAAAGGAAGGCCCGTAGACGTGGCGTATCTAGATAAAGGAAGGCCCGTAGACGTGGTGTATCTAGATAAAGGAAGGCCCGTAGACGTGGTGTATCTGGATAAAGGAAGGCCCGTAGACGTGGTGTATCTGGATAAAGGAAGGCCCGTAGACGTGGCGTATCTAGATAAAGGAAGGCCCGTAGACGTGGTGTATCTGGATAAAGGAAGGTCCGTAGACGTGGTGTATCTAGATAAAGGAAGGCCCGTAGACGTGGTGTATCTGGATAAAGGAAGGCCCGTAGACGTGGTGTATCTAGATAAAGGAAGGCCCGTAGACGTGGTGTATCTGGATAAAGGAAGGCCCGTAGACGATGTGTATCTGGATAAAGGAAGGTCCGTAGACGTGGTGTATCTAGATAAAGGAAGGTTCGTAGACGTGGTGTATCTGGATAAAGAAAGGCCCGTAGACGTGGTGTATCTAGATAAAGGAAGGCCCGTAGACGTGGTGTATCTGGATAAAGGAAGGCCCGTAGACGTGGTGTATCTGGATAAAGGAAGGCCCGTAGACGTGGTGTATCTAGATAAAGGAAGGCCCGTAGATGTGGTGTATCTGGATAAAGGAAGGCCCGTAGACGTGGTGTATCTGGATAAAGAAAGGCCCGTAGACGTGGTGTATCTGGATAAAGGAAGGCCCGTAGACGTGGTGTATCTGGATAAAGGAAGGCCCGTAGACGTGGTGTATCTAGATAAAGGAAGGCCCGTAGACGTGGTGTATCTGGATAAAGGAAGGTTCGTAGACGTGGTGTATCTGGATAAAGAAAGGCCCGTAGACGTGGTGTATCTAGATAAAGGAAGGCCCGTAGACGTGGTGTATCTGGATAAAGGAAGGCCCGTAGACGTGGTGTATCTGGATAAAGGAAGGCCCGTAGACGTGGTGTATCTGGATAAAGGAAGGCCCGTAGACGTGGTGTATCTAGATAAAGGAAGGCCCGTAGACGTGGTGTATCTGGATAAAGGAAAGGCCCGTAGACGTGGTGTATCTAGATAAAGGAAGGCCCGTAGACGTGGTGTATCTGGATAAAGGAAGGTTCGTAGACGTGGTGTATCTGGATAAAGGAAAGGCCCGTAGACGTGGTGTATCTAGATAAAGGAAAGGCCCGTAGACGTGGTGTATCTAGATAAAGGAAGGCCCGTAGACGTGGTGTATCTGGATAAAGGAAAGGCCCGTAGACGTGGTGTATCTAGATAAAGGAAGGCCCGTAGACGTGGTGTATCTGGATAAAGAAAGGCCCGTAGACGTGGTGTATCTGGATAAAGGAAGGCCCGTAGACGTGGTGTATCTGGATAAAGGAAGGCCCGTAGACGTGGTGTATCTAGATAAAGGAAGGCCCGTAGACGTGGTGTATCTGGATAAAGGAAGGTTCGTAGACGTGGTGTATCTGGATAAAGAAAGGCCCGTAGACGTGGTGTATCTAGATAAAGGAAGGCCCGTAGACGTGGTGTATCTGGATAAAGGAAGGCCCGTAGACGTGGTGTATCTGGATAAAGGAAGGCCCGTAGACGTGGTGTATCTGGATAAAGGAAGGCCCGTAGACGTGGTGTATCTAGATAAAGGAAGGCCCGTAGACGTGGTGTATCTGGATAAAGGAAAGGCCCGTAGACGTGGTGTATCTAGATAAAGGAAGGCCCGTAGACGTGGTGTATCTGGATAAAGGAAGGCCTGTAGATGTGGTGTATCTGGATAAAGGAAGGCCCGTAGACGTGGTGTATCTGGATAAAGGAAGGCCCGTAGATGTGGTGTATCTAGATAAAGGAAGGCCCGTAGACGTGGTGTATCTGGATAAAGGAAGGCCCGTAGACGTGGTGTATCTGGATAAAGGAAGGCTCGTAGACGTGGTGTATCTGGACAAAGTAAGGCCCGTTGGCATGGACCATAGGGGGAGTACATGGATTGAAAACTGGCTACAAGGGCGAGTTCAGAGGGTGGTGATAAATGGGGGGTACTCGGAATGGTCGGGGTGGGTAGTGGGGTCCCCCAGGGTTCTGTGCTGGAGGATGGGGTAAGCAGTACAATCTCTGTATTTGCGGACGATACTAAGCTAAGCTGGGCAATAACTTCTCCGCAGGATGTGGAATTCCCTTCCACAGGCGGTGGTCTCAGCGGGGAAAATCGATGGTTTCAAGACGATTAGATAATCACCTGAAGGACCCCAACATACAGGGAGATACAATGTAACACTGACATCTCATCACACAGAGGATGGATCTTTTTTCATCCTCCCCTCCTGTGTAACAATGTAGCAGCAGTATTATCTGTAGGCGGGGCTTTGAATAATCTCTGGATAGATGGATCCGCCGCGCTCCTGTGATTTCTCACGCAGCACACAGAGTGGTGTAGCAGAGCAGAGCGATGGGAGGTTCGCTGCACCTCGGGCTCCATACACCGGCTCTTTACACTCCATGCAGTACGCCCCCTGGTGGCCATGTGTATGAATCCTAAAGGAGATTGCACGCTTATGGGTGGTCCTTCCCTGTTCCTATGTACAGTGCAGGGCTATTGGTCCTACATTGTACCTGGTGATCCCGATGTGTGTCTGGGGCCCAGAGCACCTAGAAGAGGCTTCAGGGGAGCCGGAACACAGACAGGGGGAGCCAGAACACAGACAGGGGAGCCGAAACACAGACAGGGGGGAGCCGGGACACAGAGGGAGGGAGCCGGAACACAGAGGGAGGGAGCCGGAACACAGAGGGAGGGAGCCGGAACACAGACAGGGGGAGCCGACACACAGACAGGGGAGCCGGCACACAGAGGGAGGGAGCGGAACACAGACGGGGGGAGCCGGAACACAGAGGGAGGGAGCGGAACACAGACAGGGGGAGCCGGAACACAGAGGGAGGGAGCGGAACACAGACAGGGGAGCCGGAACACAGACAGGGGAGCCGGAACACAGAGGGAGGGAGCGGAACACAGACAGGGGAGCCGGAATACAGACAGGGGGAGCCGGAACACAGACGGGGGAGCCGGCACACAGACAGGGGGAGCCGGCACACAGACAGGGGGAGCCGGCACACAGACAGGGGGAGCCGGAACACAGACAGGGGGAGCCGGAACACAGAGGGAGGGAGCGGAACACAGACAGGGGGAGCTGGAACACAGAGGGAGGGAGCGGAACACAGACAGGGGAGCCGGAACACAGACAGGGGAGCCGGAACACAGAGGGAGGGAGCGGAACACAGACAGGGGAGCCGGAACACAGACAGGGGGAGCCGGAACACAGACAGGGGGAGCCGGAACACAGACAGGGGGAGCCGGAACACAGACAGGGGGGAGCCGGAACACAGACAGGGGGAGCCGGAACACAGACAGGGGAGCCGGAACACAGACAGGGGGAGCCGGAACACAGACAGGGGGGAGCCGGAACACAGACGGGGAGCCGGCACACAGACAGGGGAGCCGGAACACAGACAGGGGGAGCCGGAACACAGACAGGGGGAGCCGGCACACAGACAGGGGAGCCGGAACACAGACAGGGGGAGCCGGAACACAGACAGGGGGAGCCTGAACACAGACAGGGGAGCCGGAACACAGACAGGGGGAGCCGGAACACAGACAGGGGGAGCCGGAACACAGACAGGGGGAGCCGGCACACAGACAGGGGAGCCGGAACACAGACAGGGGGAGCCGGAACACAGACAGGGGGAGCCTGAACACAGACAGGGGAGCCGGAACACAGACAGGGGAGCCGCCACACAGAGGGAGGGAGCCGGAACACAGACAGGGGGAGCCGGGACACAGACAGGGGAGCCGGAACACAGACAGGGGGGAACCGGCACACAGACAGGGGGAGCCGGCACACAGACAGGGGGGAGCCGGAACACAGACAGGGGGGAGCCGGAACACAGACAGGGGAGCCGGAACACAGACAGGGGGGAGCCGGCACACAGACAGGGGGGAGCCGGCACACAGACAGGGGGGAGCCGGCACACAGACAGGGGGGAGCCGGAACACAGACAGGGGGGAGCCGGAACACAGACAGGGGGAGCCGGAACACAGACAGGGGGAGCCGGAACACAGACAGGGGGAGCCTGAACACAGACAGGGGGAGCCGGGACACAGACAGGGGAGCCGGAACACAGACAGGGGGGAACCGGCACACAGACAGGGGGAGCCGGAACACAGACAGGGGGGAGCCGGAACACAGACAGGGGAGCCGGAACACAGACAGGGGGAGCCGGGACACAGACAGGGGAGCCGGAACACAGACAGGGGGGAACCGGCACACAGACAGGGGGGAGCCGGAACACAGACAGGGGGGAGCCGGAACACAGACAGGGGAGCCGGAACACAGACAGGGGGGAGCCGGCACACAGACAGGGGGGAGCCGGCACACAGACAGGGTGGGAGCCGGCACACAGACAGGGGGAGCCGGAACACAGACAGGGGGAGCCGGAACACAGACAGGGGGAGCCGGGAAACAGACAGGGGGAGCCGGAAAACAGAAAGGGGGGGAGCCGGCACACAGACAGGGGAGCCGGCACACAGACAGGGGGAGCCGGCACACAGACAGGGGGGAGCCGGAACACAGACAGGGGGAGCCGGCACACAGACAGGGGAGCCGGAACACAGACAGGGGGAGCCGGAACACAGAAAGGGGGGGAGCCGGCACACAGACAGGGGGAGCCGGAACACAGACAGGGGGAGCCGGCACACAGACAGGGGGGAGCCGGAACACAGACAGGGGGAGCCGGCACACAGACAGGGGAGCCGGAACACAGACAGGGGGAGCCGGAACACAGACAGGGGGGAGCCGGTACACAGACGGGGGAGCCGGCACACAGACAGGGGAGCCGGAACACAGACAGGGGAGCCGGCACACAGACAGGGGGAGCCGGAACACAGACAGGGGGAGCCGGAACACAGACAGGGGAGCCGGAACACAGACAGGGGAGCCGCCACACAGAGGGAGGGAGCCGGAACACAGACAGGGGGAGCCGGGACACAGACAGG
Organism: Rana muscosa; assembly: GCA_029206835.1. Taxonomy (NCBI): domain Eukaryota; kingdom Metazoa; phylum Chordata; class Amphibia; order Anura; family Ranidae; genus Rana; species Rana muscosa. The sequence goes on along the minus strand of CM055121.1, from coordinate 309,649,339 downwards.
GGAGCCGGAACACAGACAGGGGGGAGCCGGCACACAGACAGGGGGAGCCGGCACACAGACAGGGGGGAGCCGGAACACAGACAGGGGGGAGCCGGAACACAGACAGGGGAGCCGGAACACAGACAGGGGGGAGCCGGCACACAGACAGGGGGGAGCCGGCACACAGACAGGGGGAGCCGGCACACAGACAGGGGGGAGCCGGAACACAGACAGGGGGGAGCCGGAACACAGACAGGGGGGAGCCGGTACACAGACAGGGGGAGCCGGAACACAGACAGGGGGAGCCGGGACACAGACGGGGGAGCCGGCACACAGACAGGGGAGCCGGAACACAGACAGGGGAGCTGGAACACAGACAGGGGGAGCCGGAACACAGAGGGAGGGAGCGGAACACAGACAGGGGGAGCCGGAACACAGACAGGGGAGCCGGAACACAGACAGGGGGAGCCGGGACACAGACAAGGGAGCCGGAACACAGGGGAGCCGGCACACAGAGGGAGGGAGCCGGAACACAGACAGGGGAGCCGGAACACAGAGGGAGGGAGCCGGAACACAGTCGGGGGGAGCCGGCACACAGACGGGGGAGCCGGGACACAGAGGGAGGGAGCGGAACACAGACAGGGGGAGCTGGAACACAGACAGGGGAGCCGGAACACAGACAGGGGAGCCGGACCACAGACAGGGGGAGCCGGAACACAGAGGGAGGGAGCCGGAACACAGACAGGGGAGCCGGGACACAGACAGGGGGAGCCGGGACACAGAGGGAGGGAGCCGGAACACAGACAGGGGAGCCGGCACACAGACAGGGGGAGCCGGAACACAGAGGGAGGGAGCGGAACACAGACAGGGGGAGCCGGAACACAGACAGGGGGAGCCGGAACACAGACAGGGGAGCCGGAACACAGACAGGGGGAGCCGGAACACAGAGGGAGGGAGCGGAACACAGACAGGGGGAGCCGGAACACAGACAGGGGAGCCGGAACACAGACAGGGGAGCCGGAACACAGAGGGAGGGAGCCGGTACACAGACAGGGGAGCCGGAACACAGACAGGGGAGCCGGAACACAGACAGGGGGAGCCGGAACACAGAGGGAGGGAGCGGAACACAGACAGGGGGAGCCGGAACACAGACAGGGGAGCCGGAACACAGACAGGGGGAGCCGGCACACAGACAGGGGGAGTCGGCACACAGAGGGAGGGAGCGGAACACAGACAGGGGGGAGCCGGAACACAGACAGGGGGGAGCCGGAACACAGACAGGGGGGAGCCGGAACACAGACAGGGGGAGCCGGCACACAGAGGGAGGGAGCCGGCACACAGAGGGAGGGAGCCGGCACACAGAGGGAGGGAGCCGGAACACAGACAGGGGGGAGCCGGTACACAGACAGGGGAGCCGGAACACAGACAGGGGAGCCGGCACACAGAGGGAGGGAGCGGAACACAGACAGGGGAGCCGGAACACAGACGGGCGGAGCCGGGACACAGAGGGAGAGAGCCGGAACACAGAGGGAGGGAGCCGGAACACAGACAGGGGAGCCGGAACACAGACAGGGGAGCCGGCACACAGAGGGAGGGAGCCGGCACACAGACAGGGGAGCCGGAACACAGACAGGGGAGCCGGAACACAGACAGGGGGAGCCGGAACACAGAGGGAGGGAGCGGAACACAGACAGGGGGAGCCGGAACACAGAGGGAGGGAGCGGAACACAGACAGGGGGAGCCGGAACACAGACAGGGGGGAGCCGGGACACAGACAGGGGGAGCCGGAACACAGACAGGGGGAGCCGGCACACAGAGGGAGGGAGCCGGCACACAGAGGGAGGGAGCCGGCACACAGAGGGAGGGAGCCGGCACACAGAGGGAGGGAGCCGGAACACAGACAGGGGGGAGCCGGAACACAGACAGGGGAGCCGGAACACAGACAGGGGAGCCGGCACACAGAGGGAGGGAGCGGAACACAGACAGGGGAGCCGGAACACAGACAGGGGAGCCGGAACACAGACGGGCGGAGCCGGGACACAGAGGGAGGGAGCCGGAACACATACAGGGGAGCCGGAACACAGACAGGGGAGCCGGCACACAGAGGGAGGGAGCCAGCACACAGACAGGGGAGCCGGCACACAGAGGGAGGGAGCCGGAACACAGAGGGAGGGAGCCGGCACACAGAGGGAGGGAACCGGAACACAGACAGGAGGGAGCCGGCACACAGAGGGAGGGAGCCGTCACACAGAGGGAGGGAGCCGGCACACAGACAGGGGAGCCGGAACACAGACAGGGGAGCCGGAACACAGACAGGGGAGCCGGGACACAGAGGGAGGGAGCCGGAACACAGACAGGGGAGCCGGCACACAGACAGGGGGAGCCGGAACACAGAGGGAGGGAGCGGAACACAGACAGGGGGAGCCGGAACACAGACAGGGGGAGCCGGTACACAGAGGGAGGGAGCCGGCACACAGAGGGAGGGAGCCGGAACACAGACAGGGGGGAGCCGGAACACAGACAGGGGAGCCGGCACACAGACAGGGGAACCGGCACACAGAGGGAGGGAGCGGAACACAGACAGGGGAGCCGGGACACAGACAGGGGAGCCGGCACACAGAGGGAGGGAGCCAGCACACAGACAGGGGAGCCGGAACACAGACAGGGGAGCCGGCACACAGAGGGAGGGAGCCGGCACACAGAGGGAGGGAGCCGGAACACAGACAGGGGGGAGCCGGAACACAGACAGGGGAGCCGGCACACAGACAGGGGAGCCGGCACACAGAGGGAGGGAGCGGAACACAGACAGGGGAGCCGGGACACAGACAGGGGAGCCGGCACACAGAGGGAGGGAGCCAGCACACAGACAGGGGAGCCGGGACACAGACAGGGGAGCCGGCACACAGAGGGAGGGAGCCGGTACACAGAGGGAGGGAACCGGAACACAGACAGGAGGGAGCCGGCACACAGAGGGAGGGATCCGGCACACAGAGGGAGGGAGCCGGCACACAGACAGGGGAGCCGGAACACAGACAGGGGAGCCGGAACACAGACAGGGGAGCCGGCACACAGAGGAAGGGAACCGGAACCCTGATGCATTTAACCCTTGCAGGGGGGAGGGGGGTGTAATGAGCATTTAACCCTTGCAGGGGGGGAGGGGGGTGTAATGAGCATTTAACCCTTGCAGGGGGGAGGGGGGTGTAATGAGTATTTAACCCTTGCAGGGGGAGGGGGGTGTAATGAGCATTTAACCCTTGCAGGGGGGAGGGGGGTGTAATGAGTATTTAACCCTTGCAGGGGGGAGGGGGGTGTAATGAGCACTTAACCCTTGCAGGGGGGGGTGTAATGAGCATTTAACCCTTGCAGGGGGGGTGTAATGAGTATTTAACCCTTGCAGGGGGTGTAATGAGCATGTAACCCTTGCAGGGGGGTGTAATGAGTATTTAACCCTTGCAGGGGGGTGTAATGAGTATTTAACCCTTGCAGGGGGGGTGTAATGAGCATTTAAACCTTGCAGGGGGGTGTAATGAGTATTTAACCCTTGCAGGGGAGATGTAATGAGTATTTAACCCTTGCAGGGGGTGTAATGAGCATTTAAACCTTGCAGGGGGGTGTAATGAGTATTTAACCCTTGCAGGGGAGGTGTGATGAGTATTTAACCCTTGCAGGGGGTGTAATGAACATTTAACCCTTGCAGGGGGTGTAATGAGTATTTAACCCTTGCAGGGGAGGTGTAATGAGTATTTAACCCTTGCAGGGGGGGTGTAATGAGCATTTAACCCTTGCAGGGGGTGTAATGAACATTTAACCCTTGCAGGGGGTGTAATGAGTATTTAACCCTTGCAGGGGAGGTGTAATGAGTATTTAACCCTTGCAGGGGGTGTAATGAGCATTTAACCCTTGCAGGGGGTGTAATGAGCATTTAACCCTTGCAGGGGAGGTGTAATGAGTATTTAACCCTTGCAGGGGAGGTGTGATGAGTATTTAACCCTTGCAGGGGGGTGTAATGAGCATTTAAACCTTGCAGGGGTGTGTGATGAGCATTTAACCCTTGCAGGGGGGTGTAATGAGTATTTAACCCTTGCAGGGGAGGTGTAATGAGTATTTAACCCTTGCAGGGGGGTGTAATGAGCATTTAACCCTTGCAGGGGGGTGTAATGAGCATTTAACCCTTGCAGGGGGTGTAATGAGCATTTAAACCTTGCAGGGGGGTGTAATGACCATTTAACCCTTGCAGGGGAGGTGTAATGAGTATTTAACCCTTGCAGGGGAGGTGTAATGAGTATTTAACCCTTGCAGGGGGGTGTAATGAGCATTTAACCCTTGCAGGGGGGTGTAATGAGCATTTAACCCTTGCAGGGGGTGTAATGAGCATTTAACCCTTGCAGGGGGTGTAATGAGTATTTAACCCTTGCAGGGGAGGTGTAATGAGTATTTAACCCTTGCAGGGGAGGTGTGATGAGTATTTAAACCCTTGCAGGGGGGTGTAATGAGCATTTAAACCTTGCAGGGGTGTGTGATGAGCATTTAACCCTTGCAGGGGGTGTAATGAGTATTTAACCCTTGCAGGGGGGGTGTAATGAGCATTTAACCCTTGCAGGGGGTGTAATGAGCATTTAACCCTTGCAGGGGGTGTAATGAGCATTTAAACCTTGCAGGGGGGGAGGGGGGTGTAATGAGTATTTAACCCTTGCAGGGGGGGAGGGGGGTGTAATGAGCATTTAAACCTTGCAGGGGGGAGGGGGTGTAATGAGCATTTAAACCTTGCAGGGGGGGTGTAATGAGTATTTAACCCTTGCAGGGGGGGTGTAATGAGCATTTAACCCTTGCAGGGGGGGTGTAATGAGCATTTAACCCTTGCAGGGAGGTGTAATGAGCATTTAACCCTTGCAGGGGTGTGTAATGAGCATTTAACCCTTGCAGGGGGGTGTAATGAGCATTTAACCCTTGCAGGGGGTGTAATGAGCATTTAAACCTTGCAGGGGGGAGGGGGGTGTAATGAGTATTTAACCCTTGCAGGGGGGAGGGGGGTGTAATGAGCATTTAAACCTTGCAGGGGGGGTGTAATGAGTATTTAACCGTTGCAGGGGGGGTGTAATGAGTATTTAACCCTTGCAGGGGGAGGTGTAATGAGCATTTAACCCTTGCAGGGGGGTGTAATGAGCATTTAACCCTTGCAGGGGGGGTGTAATGAGCAATTAACCCTTGCAGGGGGAGGTGTAATGAGCATTTAACCCTTGCAGGGGGGTGTAATGAGCATTTAACCCTTGCAGGGGGGTGTAATGAGCATTTAAACCTTGCAGGGGGGTGTAATGACCATTTAACCCTTGCAGGGGGGTGTAATGAGCATTTAACCCTTGCAGGGGGGGTGTAATGAGTATTTAACCCTTGCAGGGAGGGGGGTGTAATGAGCATTTAACCCTTGCAGAGTGGAGGGGGGGTGTAATGAGCATTTAACCCTTGCAGGGGGGTGTAATGAGTATTTAACCCTTGCAGGGGGGTGTAATGAGCATTTAAACCTTGCAGGGGGGAGGGGGTGTAATGAGCATTTAACCCTTGCAGGGGGTGTAATGAGCATTTAACCCTTGCAGGGGGTGTAATGAGCATTTAAACCTTGCAGGGGGGAGGGGGGTGTAATGAGCATTTAACCCTTGCAGGGGGGAGGGGGGTGTAATGAGTATTTAACCCTTGCAGGGGGGAGGGGGGTGTAATAAGTATTTAACCCTTGCAGGGGGGAGGGGGGTGTAATGAGCATTTAAACCTTGCAGGGGGGGGGTGTAATGAGCATTTAAACCTTGCAGGGGGGTGTAATGAGCATTTAACCCTTGCAGGGGGGTGTAATGAGCATTTAACCCTTGCAGGGGAGGTGTAATGAGCATGTAACCCTTGCAGGGGGGTGTAATGAGCATTTAACCCTTGCAGGGGGGGTGTAATGAGCATTTAAACCTTGCAGGGGGGTGTAATGACCATTTAACCCTTGCAGGGGGTGTAATGAGCATTTAACCCTTGCAGGGGGGGTGTAATGAGTATTTAACCCTTGCAGGGGGGGGTGTAATGAGTATTTAACCCTTGCAGGGAGGGGGGTGTAATGAGCATTTAACCCTTGCAGAGTGGAGGGGGGGTGTAATGAGCATTTAACCCTTGCAGAGTGGAGGGGGGGTAGTTTTTGTCACTGTTGGGCTTTAATTAGGAAATGAATGGATACATTGGAGACACCCCTATGGAAGGATTCTTGGGGGGTCCCGGCCAGTCGCGCTCTGATTGGACATGTCAGCGCTCTCCTCCTCTCTGCGTCATCACTTCACTTTTATTTTTATTTTTGTTTTTTGATATAAAAGGATTATTTATTGATAGAAGCGCCCCCTGTCTGCGCTCGGGGGGATGACGTGCGAGTTTCTTCTACCTGTAGGAAGGGAGGATTTCCTGTATTGTTAGCGATCGTTTCTTCTGTAGAACAACGGACGTGATACAGATGATATCTGCGATCGGTCAGGAAGGAGCGCCATCCTGGACAATGACAGACGAGGATTCCTCGCCGATATAAATAACCATTGTCTGTCCACTCATCCTGTGTGACCTCCTATGAGAGGCCCGCTCACCTCACTTCCATATTCCAGCGTGTCGCCTTCTTATCGCACCTTCCTGCGTTTCCTGAGAGCCGCCGCCTCAACACGCCACATTGACAGACCGCCACAGGACCGGCGTGGCAAAAATCGCGCAATTCAGAGAAGAGACCTGCCAGAAACGCCCAACAGCGAGCTCATTTATTTACATTTATTTATAGCCTGATAAAGAGAATCAATACTGTAGATTTATAGATAATCCAAATATAACTGTATATATTACATACACGTGAAAAAAAATATATATATACAGTATCTGACAAAAGTAAGTACACCCCTCAGTCACATTGGTGTAAATCTTTTCATGTGACAACACTGAAGAAATGACACTTTGCTACAATGTAAAGTAGTGAGTGTACACAGGGGGGAGGAGTGTACACAGGGGGAGGAGTGTACACAGGGGGGAGGAGTGTACACAGGGGGAGGAGTGTACACAGGGGGGAGGAGTGTACACAGGGGGGAGGAGTGTACAGCTTGTATAACGGTGTAAATTTCCTCTCCCCTCAAAATAACTCAACACACAGCCATTAATGTCTAAACCGCTGACAACAAAATTGAGGACACCCCTAAGTGAAAATGTCTGAATTGGGTGCCAATTAGCCATTTTCCCTCCCCGGTGTCACGTGACTCGTTAGTGTTACAAGGTCTCAGGTGTGAACGAGGAGCAGGTGTGATAAATTTGGTGTTATCGCTCTCACTCTCTCATACTGGTCACTGGAAGTACAACATGGCACCTCATGGCAAAGAATTCTCTGAGGATCTGAAGAAAAGAATTGTTGCTCTACATAAAGATGGCCGAGGCTATAAGAAGATTGACAAGACCCTGAAACTGAGCTGCAGCACGGTGGCCAAGACCATACAGCGGTATAACAGGACAGGTTCCCCTCAGAACAGGCCTCGCCATGGTCCACCAAAGAAGTTGAGGTCACGTGCTCAGCGTCATACCCAGAGGTTGTCTTTGGGAAATAGACGTATGAGTGCTGCCAGCATTGCTACAGAGGGTGAAGGGGTGGGGGAGGGGTCAGCCTGTCAGTGCTCAGACCATACGCCGCACACTGCATCAAATTGGTCTGCATGGCTGTCGTCCCAGAAGGAAGCCTCTTCTAAAGATGATGCACAAGAAAGACAAGCAGACTAAGGACATGGATTACTGGAACCGTGTCCTGTGGTCTGATGAGACAGAGATAAACTTATTTGGTGTCAGATGGTGTCAGGCGTGTGTGGCGGCAACCAGGTGAGGAGGACTAAGGGAAGCGTGTCTTCCCTACAGTCAGGCATGGTGGTGGGAGTGTCATGGTCTGGGGCTACATGAGGGCTGCCGGTGTTCTAACGATATGGTTCCCCATTGACTGCGCAGGCGCAATCCGAGCCGATGGAAATCTCTGAGCCTGAACACCTGTTCGTCAGCTGTACACACGATCGCTCCCGATGATACACGCTGCGCAGAAAGGGGCGGATAAAGGGGCGGAGGCTGATGTGATATTGACCAGTGCTTTGATGCTTGGTTATACACGCCGTTCTGTACAGCGAGGGGCGGATGTGAGACGTGTATTTTATTGAGAAAACCATGCCCCAAAAAAGCACTGCTCAATATCACATCCGCCCCTCGCTGGCCCTTGCTGTACAAAGCGGCGTGTATAACCAAGCATCAAAGCACTAGTCAATATCACATCAGCCTCCGCCCCTTGCTGCGCGGCGTGTATCATCGGGAGCGATAGCGTGTACAGCTGACGAACAGGTGTTCAGGCTCGGAGATTTCTGTGGCCTTCGACTGCACAAGCGAGGCCCGGACCCTATCCGATAGGGGAACCAGCTTGACAAGACACCGGCACTGGGGAGCTACAGATCATTGAGGGAACCATGAATGCCAACATGTACTGTGACATACTGAAGCAGAGCATGATCCCCTCCCTTCAGAGACTGGACCGCAGGGTAGTATTCCAACATGATAACCACCCCAAACACACCTCCAAGACCACCACTGCCTTGCTAAAGAAGCTGAGGGTGAAGGTGATGGACTGGCCAAGCATGTCTCCAGACCTAAACCCTATTGATCATCTGTGGGGGATCCTCAAACGGAAGGTGGAGGAGCGCAAGGTCTCCAACATCCACCAGCTCCGTGATGTCGTCATGGGGGAGGGGAAGAGGACTCCAGTGGCAACCTGTGAAGTTCTGGTGACCTCCATGCCCAAGAGGGTTAAGGCAGTGCTGGAAAATAATGGTGGCCACACAAAATATTGACACTTTGGGGCCCAATTTGGACATTTTCTCTTAGGGGTGTACTGACTTTTGTTGCCAGCGGTTTAGACATTAATGGCTGTGTGTTGAGATATTTTGAGGGGACAGCAAATTTACACCGTTATACAAGCTGTACACTCCTCCCGCCTGTGTACACTCCTCCCGCCTGTGTACACTCCTCCCCCTGTGTACACTCCTCCCCCTGTGTACACTCCTCCATCCTGTGTACACTCCTCCCCCCTGTGTACACTCCTCCATCCTGTGTACACTCCTCCCCCCTGTGTACACTCCTCCCCCCTGTGTACACTCCTCCCCCCTGTGTACACTCCTCCCCCCTGTATACACTCCTCCCCCCTGTGTACACTCACTACTTTACATTGTAGCAAAGTGTCATTTCTTCAGTGTTATATAAATGACATATTACACTGTAACTAATAAAAACAATGATCTCCTATATATGGTCATTATGTGGTATCTGACATTCAGGGCTGACGCATTTCACAAGGATCCCACTTCATCAGGAGCCACATCCGTAATTTGTACGACTCTCTGTACCCAAGTTATATCTTTGTACTGGAAGGTCATCATATATTCATATACCATACACAAGGAGACTCATAACTGGGGGGAAGTCTCCAAGTACCCGGACCCCTTCCCATCTAAAGGGTAAAACAAAGATTATTGCCTGAGCACAATTTTGCAACTTTAACATGTGTAAGTAAATCTGTACAAATCATCACAGCGACTTCGTGCCTCCAGGTGGATTATACTGTGATTTTCAGGACACATTGGGCTTTCATTGGGTGGTAATGGATATTTCCTGATCTATTTATTTTTTTATTATCAAAGCAAAACTGGGCCAAAAAAAAAAAAAAAACCCACATATCTCCTAACTCTAACCAATTAATCAATGTAGCTTTTATATTTCTTGTTAATACCGTAACCTACCACCAAAGAACAACCCAAAAAAAATCCTCCCGCCCCTGACGATCGCAGCGATACCCCACATGTGTATGTCAGTTGGTGTTTTTGTACCCGGAAACAATAATACGCATTTTGCTTTTTTTTATCCTACCTAAGGCCACTTTCACACTGAAGCGCTGGGTGCGCTGGCGGTAAAACGCTGCTATTTTTAGCCGCATTTTACCATCGTGTTTGCCGCGATTTGCGGGCGCTAGCGGGGTGATTTTAACCCCCCGCTAGTGGCCGAAAAAGGGTTAAAACCGCCTGCAAAAACGCCGCTCTGCAGCGTTTTGCGGGCGGGTTGGGGGCGCTACCCCATTGATTTCAATGGGCAGAGGCGCTGTAGGAGCGGTAATTATATCGCCTGAAAGATGCGGCTGGCAGGAGTTTTTTACCCTCCTGTCAGCGCAACACTCCAGTGTGAAAGCCCTCGAGCTTTCCTACCGGATAGAAACGAGCGGCTCTTTCAGGGCGCATTGCCGGCGCTATTTTTAGCGCAAAAGTGCCTCAGTGTGAAAGCAGCCTAAAACACACCGACACTGATACTAATTTAAAAATAAATTATTTTTATTTTAATCCTGCCAAAAATATACTGACCATGACCTTGAACCCTGACCTTGACCCAAACACTGACCCTGGCACTGACTTCAATTAAACCTTCTTCTAGGTATTTCTTTCTTTATTTTTATTATTATTATTAGAATTTTTATTTTTTTACACAGTTTATTTTTCTCTCTGCAAGGAGAGAGATACAATGTATCTTTCCTCTCCATTCACAAAGAGAGAAACACGGGGGAGGGCTCACAGTGACCGATCACGGTGATAGCCAATCAGAGATCAGGTGACCCCGAAGCGGGAGCTCCGGGTCCCAATCCCTAGTATGAGTCCCCGGGGCTCCCGCTGAGATGCCAGTTTTAGTGTCGGGGGATGCGATGTGCGACACTCTCCCAGAACAAAGGCAGATGCACATATATGGGACCCCCTTGGAGCCCAGCCCCCTCCAGTGATATGTGTGCTGTCGGCGTGAAGGGGTTAAAGTATTAATGGACTTTTGGCCTGAACCCATAAGAATATATCGGCCCAATATAAGAAATGGGGATCCCCAATATATGTATGAACCTACAAATAGGGCCGCTTGCTGTTTACAAACACGTGGCCTCCATCCCAGTTCTAAAAATGGCGGTCAGGCATGGGACGGACACTTGGGCGCCATGGAAGAAATTATTCCGGGCGGCTGCACTTCCAAAAATCCTTTTATTGAAACTTCATGTGACAAGTGAATGACAGATGGAGGAGGGGACAAAGAGGTCGACGCGTTTCATGCAAATGTCAGCGCCGGCTATAATGTGTCATCATTAGGTTCAGGGGGGGGGTGCCACGAATTGAGAAGCGGGGGTGCCACGAATTGAGAAGCGGGGCTTGATGCTGCCGCAAATTGTTGAGGTCGGGGGGGCTTTGGGTGCTGACGAACAGAAAAAAAAGGGGGGATGTCATCTGGGGCCCTGGGGACCTCTGGGCCCCTTACAAAAATTTTTATTTTTTATTTTATTTTATTAAAAAAAAGGGGGGTTGCCATCCGGGCCTCTGGGGACCTCTGGGCCCCTTACAAAAATAAAAAAAATAAAAAAACAAAACAAAAATTATAATAAATTTATAGAAGAGAAATAGGTGCTAATAGACTGCAGGAAACTAGCTGAAGAGGGGGAAAAATTATAATAAATATATAGGAGAGAAATAGGTGCTAATAGACTGCAGGAAACTAGCTAAAAGCGAGGAAAAAATATATAATAAATTTATAGAAGAGAAATAGGTGCTAATAGACTGCAGGAAACTAGCTGAAGAGGGAAAAAAAATATAATAAATATATAGGAGAGAAATAGGTGCTAATAGACTGCAGGAAACTAGCTAAAAGCGAGGAAAAAAATTATAATAAATTTATAGAAGAGAAATAGGTGCTAATAGACTGCAGAAAACTAGCTGAAGAGGGAAAAAATTATAATAAATATATAGGAGAGAAATAGGTGCTAATAGACTGCAGGAAACTAGCTGAAGAGGGGGAAAAATAGGTGCTAATAGACTGCAGGAAACTAGCTAAAAGCGAGGAAAAAAATATAATAAATATATAGAAGAGAAATAGGTGCTAATAGACTGCAGGAGACTAGCTGAAGAGGGGAAAAAATTATAATAAATATATAGGAGAGAAATAGGTGCCAATAGACTGCAGGAAACTAGCTGAAGAGAGGACGCCATTGGGCGCCATTGTTTGAACTGGGTCAGAGGACGGGAGGACTTTCCCCCAGTTATGAGTCTCCTTGTGTATGGTATATGAATATATGATGACCTTCCAGTACAAAGATATGATTTGGGTACAGAGAGTCGTACAAATTACGGGTTGTGGCTCCTGATGAAGCGAGTCCCTTGTGAAACGCGTCAGTCCTGAATGTCAGATACAACATAATCACCATATCCTGGAGGTCGTTGTTTTTATTTCATAACAGATGCAGTTTATTTTGCATAAAACAACAAAAGCAAAATAACAAAATCCCAAAACATAAAATGATACAAATGAGTGCAGATCAGAATATTATAAGCCTGGCAGAGCCGAGACAACAACTTATGTGAGACAAAATATCATTTAGAAGAGTTTTTATTCATTTCTGTGAAATATTTCATCTTAAATATTGAGAAACGAAAGAAGTGTCATTGTATCTTCTATCGGTGATTTCTCGGGGCGCATATAAAGTCCCGCCTACCCACCTCTGACCCTTTCGGGTAGTGGAGGAGGGTCCCCATACTTTTCATATGTTCACCAGACTAATCATAACTGCCTTGCTAAAAGCAAACTGTGTACAGCTCAAAAGATGAAGCTCAGATTACACACACAGCTAAATCAGATGAGTGACTCCTCCCCCTTTCCTTACCCCCAGTACAAGTCTATGGAGTGAGAGACGGGCAGCCTGACAGCGAAAACCGACAGCTACCGCCCCCCCCCCCCCCCTGCAGAAAACACGCCCTGCTCCGTAATACCCAAATAATGGACACCCCAAAATCAATGTAAGTCCGCAGATTCATCTTCATTATATGGATATAAAACGTGACTTACAATATAAACATTACTGAGCATGGAGACCCGGGACTTCTCTTCTCAGAGAAAGAGTTTTGTTATATATGTTCAATAAATGCAAGAAAATCCATGATGATCCTGCCAGAAATCCAGTGAGCTGGTCACTTCCTGTCCTGTGCCTGCGGTGACTGTTATCAGTTCCATTGTTTCCAGCTATCCAGTCTAAGGATTACAGATAGAGAGGAAAGGGGGTGGGGAGTCCTGCTTTACGGTGACAACACAGATCCTCTATAGATACAGAACTGTGAGTCACCCTAGAACAGGAAGTGGGATTCTGGCAGGATCACCGAGTGAAATGATCTGGATCTTTGGGAAGGGAACGATGTTTAATTTTTATTATTATTATTCATATTATTATTATTATTATTTATGTATTTATTTCTTTAATTTACATTTTTTATTATTATTTTTATTACTATTATGATAAATATTATAATATTTATGTATTTTATATTATTTCTATAATTAATAATTACATTTTAATTATATATATATATATATGTGTGTGTTTTTAAATTTTATATATATATAAACATATATTAATTATTATATTTATATATATATATATATATATAAATAAATAATAATTAATATTTTTTATGTAGTAGTATTATTGTTATTATTATTTATTTATTTAATTATTTTTATTACTTTATTTTATTTATTTTAGTGTTATTATTTCTTTAATTACTTTTATTTATTTATTTATTTTTATTTATTTATTTAATTATTTTAATTACTATTATGATGTTTACTATTGTATTCATTTATTTATTTTAGTATTATTATTATTTCTTTAATTACGTTTATTTATTTATTTTTATTACTATTGTGATGTTTACTATTTTATTCATTTATTTATTTTAGTATTAATATTATTACTTTAATTACTTTTATTTATTTATTTGTATTACTATCAAGATGTTTACTATTGTATTCATTTATTTATTTTAGTATTACTATTTCTTTAATTACTTTTATTTATTTATTATTATTACTATGAATATTGTATGTGTTCCTATTATCAGGGTATATGTGGGACTCGCGGCGCACACAGACGACCACAGAGGAGGAAATCGCCTCCATACATTGCAGAATTACGGATAAGTCGGCTCACATGCGGGATAATCCGTCGGGAACGCAGAGCGCGGACCCCACTAATCCCCTCATTTCATATATTTGGGTCGCCTTTCACAATGCACAATGGGGACGTCACAGCGATCGACGTCACAAACCTGATTATCTGCTGAAAGGGGGGGGGGGGGGGTGGGATCAGGAGGATCGCTGATTAATGGAGGAATTCAGGGCTGATCCGGGGCCCAAATCCGCACAACATGGGGCCCGACATGCGATTCTCCTCCATTTATCAAACGTCCGCTGAGTCATTATTATTATTATACAGGATTTATTATTATTCTTTATCTATCGGGGGAACAATAATAATAATAATAATAATCAGCACAAGTCGCCAATTTGTCATCATCGCTGTCATTGCCTCTGCTGAGACCTCCAGCAACTTCCTCTGTACAGATCTCTGCTCTGACCCCAATGTAAGGGGAACTCTGATGAGGACCCCAATGTAAGGGGAACTCTGATGAGGACCCCAATGTAAGGGGAACTCTGATGAGGACCCCAATGTAAGGGGAACTCTGATGAGGACCCCAATGTAAGGGGAACTCTGATGAGGACCCCAATGTAAGGGGGATTCTGATGGGGACCCTGATGTAAGGGGGAACTCTGATGGGGACTCTGATGTAAGGGGGACTCTGATGAGAACCCTGATGTAAGGGGGATTCTGATGGGGACCCTGATGTAAGGGGGAACTCTGATGGGGACTCTGATGTAAGGGGGATTCTGATGGGGACCCAGATGTAAGGGGGAACTCTGATGGGGTCTCTGATGTAAGGGGGACTCTGATGGGGACCCTGATGTAAGGGGGACTCTGATGAGGACTCTGATGTAAGGGGGGCTCTGATGAGGACCCTGATGTAAGGGGGGCTCTGATGAGAACCCTGATGTAAGGGGGATTCTGATGGGGACCCTGATGTCAGGGGGAACTCTGATGGGGACTCTGATGTAAGGGGGACTCTGATGGGGACCCTGATGTAAGGGGGACTCTGATGAGGACTCTGATGTAAGGGGGGCTCTGATGAGGACCCTGATGTAAGGGGGAACTCTGATGGGGACCCTGATGTAAGGGGGACTCTGATGAGGACCCTGATGTAAGGGGGAACTCTGATGAGGACCCTGATGTAAGGAGGATTCTGATGGGGACCCTGATGTAAGGGGGAACTCTGATGAAGACCCTGATGTAAGGGGGACTCTGATGAGGACCCTGATGTATGGGGGCTCTGATGAGGACCCTGATGTAAGGGGGAACTCTGATGGGGACCCTGATGTAAGGGGGAACTCTGATGAGGACCCTGATGTAAGGGGGATTCTGATGGGGACCCCAATGTAAGGGGAACTCTGATGAGGACCCCAATGTAAGGGGAACTCTGATGAGGACCCCAATGTAAGGGGAACTCTGATGAGGACCCCAATGTAAGGGGGATTCTGATGGGGACCCTGATGTAAGGGGGAACTCTGATGGGGACTCTGATGTAAGGGGGACTCTGATGAGAACCCTGATGTAAGGGGGATTCTGATGGGGACCCTGATGTAAGGGGGAACTCTGATGGGGACTCTGATGTAAGGGGGATTCTGATGGGGACCCTGATGTAAGGGGGAACTCTGATGGGGTCTCTGATGTAAGGGGGACTCTGATGGGGACCCTGATGTAAGGGGGACTCTGATGAGGACTCTGATGTAAGGGGGGCTCTGATGAGGACCCTGATGTAAGGGGGGCTCTGATGAGAACCCTGATGTAAGGGGGATTCTGATGGGGACCCTGATGTAAGGGGGAACTCTGATGGGGACTCTGATGTAAGGGGGACTCTGATGGGGACCCTGATGTAAGGGGGACTCTGATGAGGACTCTGATGTAAGGGGGGCTCTGATGAGGACCCTGATGTAAGGGGGACTCTGATGAGGACCCTGATGTAAGGGGGACTCTCACGAGGACCCCAATGTAAGGGGGACTCTGATGTAAGGGGGACTCTGATGAGGACCCTGATGTAAGGGGGAACTCTGATGGGGACCCTGATGTAAGGGGGACTCTGATGAGGACCCTGATGTAAGGGGGAACTCTGATGAGGACCCTGATGTAAGGAGGATTCTGATGGGGACCCTGATGTAAGGGGGAACTCTGATGAAGACCCTGATGTAAGGGGGACTCTGATGAGGACCCTGATGTATGGGGGCTCTGATGAGGACCCTGATGTAAGGGGGAACTCTGATGGGGACCCTGATGTAAGGGGGAACTCTGATGAGGACCCTGATGTAAGGGGGAACTCTGATGAGGACCTGATGTAAGGAGGATTCTGATGAGGACCCTGATGTAAGGGGGAACTCTGATGGGGACCCTGATGTAAGGGGGAACTCTGATGAGGACCCTGATGTAAGAGGGACTCTGATGAGGACCCTGATGTAAGGGGGGCTCTGATGAGGACCCTGATGTAAGGGGGAACTCTGATGAGGACCCTGATGTAAGGGGGGCTCTGATGAGGACCCTGATGTAAGGAGGATTCTGATGGGGACCCTGATGTAAGGGGGACTCTGATGAGGACCCTGATGTAAGGGGGACTCTGATGAGGACTCCAATGTAAGGGGGACTCTGATGGGGACCCTGATGTAAGGGGGACTCTGATGAGGACCCTGATGTAAGGGGGGCTCTGATGAGGACCCTGATGTAAGGGGGGCTCTGATGGGGACCCTGATGTAAGGGGGATTCTGATGGGGACCCTGATGTAAGGGGGACTCTGATGAGGACTCTGATGTAAGGGGGACTCTGATGAGGACTCTGATGTAAGGGGGGCTCTGATGAGGACCCTGATGTAAGGGGGAACTCTGATGAGGACCCTGATGTAAGGGGGACTCTGATGAGGACTCTGATGTAAGGGGGGACTCTGCTGAGGACCCTGATGTAAGGGGGACTCTGATGAGGACCCTGATGTAAGGGGGAACTCTGATGATGACCCTGATGTAAGGGGGGCTCTGATGAGGACCCTGATGTAAGGGGGACTCTGATGAGGACCCTGATGTAAGGGGGAACTCTGATGAGGACCCTGATGTAAGGGGGACTCTGATGAGGACTCTGATGTAAGGGGGACTCTGATGAGGACCCTGATGTAAGGGGGGCTCTGATGAGGACCCTGATGTAAGGGGGCTCTGATGAGGACCCTGATGTAAGGGGGACTCTGATGAGGACCCTGATGTAAGGGGGGCTCTGATGAGGACCCTGATGTAAGGGGGGCTCTGATGAGGACCCTGATGTAAGGGGGAACTCTGATGAGGACCCTGATGTAAGGGGGAACTCTGATGAGGACTCTGATGTAAGGGGGACTCTGATGAGGACCCTGATGTAAGGGGGAACTCTGATGAGGACCCTAATGTAAGGGGTAACTCTGATGAGGACCCTGATGTAAGGGGGAACTCTGATGAGGACTCTGATGTAAGGGGGACTCTGATGAGGACCCTGATGTAAGGGGGAACTCTGATGAGGACCCTAATGTAAGGGGTAACTCTGATGAGGACCCTGATGTAAGGGGGAACTCTGATGAGGACTCTGATGTAAGGGGGAACTCTGATGAGGACCCTGATGTAAGGGGGATCTCTGATGAGGACCCTGATGTATGGGGGATCTCTGATGAGGACCCTGATGTAAGGGGGAACTCTGATGAGGACCCTGATGTAAGGGGGAACTCTGATGAGGACCCTGATGTAAGGGGGAACTCTGATGAGGACCCTGATGTAAGGGGGAACTCTGATGAGGACCCTGATGTAAGGGGACTCTGATGAGGACCCTGATGTAAGGGGGAACTCTGATGAGGACCCTGATGTAAGGGGGAACTCTGATGAGGACTCTGATGTAAGGGGGACTCTGATGAGGACCCTGATGTAAGGGGGAAGTCTGATGAGGACCCTGATGTAAGGGTTACTGTGATGAAGATTCTGATGCAAGGGGGAACTCTGATGAGGACTCTGATGTAAGGGGGAACTCTGATGAGGACCCTAATGTAAGGGGGAACTCTGATGAGGACCCTGATGTAAGGGGGAACTCTGATGAGGACCCTGATGTAAGGGGGAACTCTGATGAGGACCCTGATGTAAGGGGACTCTGATGAGGACCCTGATGTAAGGGGGAACTCTGATGAGGACCCTGATGTAAGGGGGAACTCTGATGAGGACTCTGATGTAAGGGGGACTCTGATGAGGACCCTGATGTAAGGGGGAACTCTGATGAGGACCCTGATGTAAGGGGGAACTCTGATGAGGACTCTGATGTAAGGGGGACTCTGATGAGGACTCTGATGTAAGGGGGACTCTGATGAGGACCCTGATGTAAGGGGGATCTCTGATGAGGACCCTGATGTAAGGGGGAACTCTGATGAGGACCCTGATGTAAGGGGGAACTCTGATGAGGACTCTGATGTAAGGGGGACTCTGATGAGGACCCTGATGTAAGGGGGAACTCTGATGAGGACCCTGATGTAAGGGGGAACTCTGATGAGGACTCTGATGTAAGGGGGACTCTGATGAGGACTCTGATGTAAGGGGGACTCTGATGAGGACCCTGATGTAAGGGGGATCTCTGATGAGGACCCTGATGTAAGGGGGAACTCTGATGAGGACCCTGATGTAAGGGGGACTCTGATGAGGACCCTGATGTAAGGGGGATCTCTGATGAGGACCCTGATGTAAGGGGGAACTCTGATGAGGACCCTGATGTAAGGGGGAACTCTGATGAGGACCCTGATGTAAGGGGGATCTCTGATGAGGACCCTGATGTAAGGGGGAACTCTGATGAGGACCCTGATGTAAGGGTTACTGTGATGAAGATTCTGATGCAAGGTGGGGACTCTGATGTGGATTCTGATATATACTATACAACGTGGCCCCTCATACTGGAACATTTGGGGACCCCGGGGTCCAGATGAGTGATAATGTAGTGAATTAGTACCCTGGTGGTGACATTGTTGGGGGGGGTGGGGGGTGCACCTTGGAAATGTCAGGGGGGTGAAGGGGGCGGGGCATAGGCTGGCCATACATGAAAATGAATGGAGTCCCCCGTCTGCACACTCCATGTGGAGGGAGGAATTCCTCCTGCAGAGCGGTTGTATCCTGACAGCGAGGAGACCCCCCCACCATCAGAATACACCGATCAGTGCTGTCAGCTGTAGCCGGTGGCATTGATTGATCGGGGAAATCTGACAGGCTGGGTGTACAGAAGTCGATGGAGAGACTTTCATACATGGAGGGAACTCCCTGCTGAGCCCGTTGGTTTTCTATCCATGTATGGCTGGATTTAGTGATTGGATGGGGGTGGCAAAGTCCATAAAGACATGGATGAGCGAGTTTGGGGTGGAGGAACTTGAATTGCCTGCACAGAGTCCTGACCTCAACCCCATAGAACACCTTTGGGATGAATTAGAGAGGAGACTCCGAGCCAGGCCTTCTCATCCAACATCAGTGCCTGACCTCACAAATGCTCTTCTGGAAGAATGGTCAAACATTCCCATAGACACCCTCCTAAACCTTGTGGACGGCCTTCCCAGAAGAGGTGAAGGTGTTATAGCCCCTATTTTGTAGACGCTATAACTTTCGCACAAACCAATCAATAAACACCGATTGCGATTTTATTTTACCAGAAATATGTAGAAGAATAGAATACGTATCGGACTAAACTGAGGGACACATTTGTTATTTTTATAGATTTTTGGGGATATTTATTGTAGCAAAAAGTTAAAAATAATGATTTTTTTTCAAAATTGTCGCTCTATTTTTGTTTAGAGCGCAAAAAAAAAAAAACGCAGAGGTGATCAAATACTACCAAAAGAAATCTCTAGGACATCAATTTTGTTTGGGAGCCACGTCGCACGACCGCGCAATTGTCAGTTAAAGTGGCGCAGCGCCGAATCGCAAAAAGGGGCCTGGTCCTTTGGCAGCCAAATCCTCCTCCGGGGCCGAAGTGGTTAAAATTCATGTGTGTAAAGGCCGGCGTCCCAATACTTTTGGTAATATAGTGAGTATGAATACACAGCAGGTGGGTGATGTTTGCACATCGGCAGACTCCGCCTCCTCCTGGTGGCCGCACTTCACTGCTCCATCTCTGGCTGATCTTCCTGTGATTTGTCCTCCAGCGGCTCTGATTGGACATTCTAGTGGGGGCGGAGCCATCAGACAGGTAGAGGATCACTGATGATCACCACAGATCCTGTCTCCTCCCTCCATCTCCCGACCCACCATATCCACAGATCCCGTCTCTTCCCTCCATCTCCCGACCCACCATATCCACAGATCCCGTCTCCTCCCTCCATCTCCCGACCCACCATATCCACAGATCCCGTCTCCTCCCTCCATCTCCCGACCCACCATATCCACAGATCCCGTCTCTTCCCTCCATCTCCCGACCCACCATATCCACAGATCCCGTCTCCTCCCTCCATCTCCCGACCCACCATATCCACAGATCCTGTCTCCTCCCTCCATCTCCCGACCCACCATATCCACAGATCCCGTCTCTTCCCTCCATCTCCCGACCCACCATATCCACAGATCCCGTCTCCTCCCTCCATCTCCCGACCCACCATATCCACAGATCCCGTCTCTTCCCTCCATCTCCCGACCCACCATATCCACAGATCCCGTCTCTTCCCTCCATCTCCCGACCCACCATATCCACAGATCCCGTCTCCTCCCTCCATCTCCCGACCCACCATATCCACAGATCCCGTCTCTTCCCTCCATCTCCCGACCCACCATATCCACAGATCCCGTCTCTTCCCTCCATCTCCCGACCCACCATATCCACAGATCCCGTCTCTTCCCTCCATCTCCCGACCCACCATATCCACAGATCCCGTCTCCTCCCTCCATCTCCCGACCCACCATATCCACAGATCCCGTCTCTTCCCTCCATCTCCCGACCCACCATATCCACAGATCCCGTCTCCTCCCTCCATCTCCCGACCCACCATATCCACAGATCCCGTCTCTTCCCTCCATCCCCCCACCCGCACACAACACAATCTCTTTCCAGACAGGAAATTATAAAGTGATTCCATCTATTATCACAGATTATGTAATCCTTCCAGTGACGTTCCTCCAGAGGAATTCCTGAGCAGCGGCCAGACATCCCTCCGGCCCGACATTCCTGGATTGGATTAATGCCGGGATCCTCCGCTAATAATATTAATTAACAGGAGAAACTTTCCACATCGCAGCCAATTCCCGACCCCGCCGGCCACACCGACATCTCCGAGAGACCGAGAGTCCTCTCCGGGATCCGAGAAGGAGGATTCATCTCCGGAAAAAATTCCGGCTCAGATCCGGACATTGGAGAAAAATGGGATTTGGGTGAAAATGTAATAGAATAAATGGGGAAAACTAAAGGAGGTGCAATGAGCTTTCAATGGAACCTGAAGGTTACAGAGGAGCGTCTCCACCACCCTGGACCAAAAGATGACCATTGGTTGCCCCCCAATTGTCACTGATTGCCCATCTGTAGCCCCCCAATTGTCACATTTACCAGTGTCGCTTTCTTATTTAGTACCAAATTTACACCACGGCTCCGTATGCCGCGCCTTGAACACCACCCACTGCTAAAGGCTGGAGGTTGTCCCGAGCCCCCTGCCTGCTATAGAGCCCCCATCTTCCTGCATAGCCCCCAGTCTGCTATAGAGCCCCCAGTCTGCTATTGAGCCCCCATCTTCCTGTCGAGCCTCCAGTCTGCTATAGAGCCCCCAGTCTGCTATTGAGACCCCATCTTCCTGTAGAGCCCCCAGTCTGCTATAGAGCCCCCATCTTCCTGCAGAGCCCCCATCTTCCTGCAGAGCCCCCATCTTCCTGCAGAGCCCCCAGTCTGCTATAGAGCCCCCAGTCTGCTATAGAGCCCCCATCTTCCTGCAGAGTCCCCAGTCTGCTATAGAGCCCCCATCTTCCTGCAGAGTCCCCAGTCTGCTATAGAGCCCCCATCTTCCTGCAGAGCCCCCTGCCTGCTATAGAGCCCCCATCTTCCTGCAGAGCCTCCAGTCTGCTATAGAGCCCCCATCTTCCTGCAGAGCCCCCAGTCTGCTATAGAGCCCCCAGTCTGCTATAGAGCCCCCATCTTCCTGCAGAGCCCCCAGTCTGCTATAGAGCCCCCAGTCTGCTATAGAGCCCCCATCTTCCTGCAGAGCCCCCAGTCTGCTATAGAGCCCCCATCCTCCTGCAGAGCCCCCTGCCTGCTATAGAGCCCCCATCCTCCTGCAGAGCCCCCAGTCTGCTATAGAGCCCCCATCCTCCTGCAGAGCCCCCTGCCTGCTATAGAGCCCCCATCTTCCTGTAGAGCCCCCAGTCTGCTATAGAGCCCCCATCTTCCTGCAGAGCCCCCAGTCTGCTATAGAGCCCCCAGTCTGCTATATAGCCCCCATCTTCCTGCAGAGCCCCCAGTCTGCTATAGACCCCCCAGTCTGCTATAGAGCCCCCATCTTCCTGCAGAGCCCCCAGTCTGCTATAGAGCCCCCATCCTCTTGCAGAGCCCCCTGCCTGCTATAGAGCCCCCATCCTCCTGCAGAGCCCCCAGTCTGCTATAGAGCCCCCATCCTCCTGCAGAGCCCCCTGCCTGCTATAGAGCCCCCATCTTCCTGCAGAGTCCCCAGTCTGCTATAGAGCCCCCATCTTCCTGCAGAGCCCCCAGTCTGCTATAGAGCCCCCATCTTCCTGCAGAGTCCCCAGTCTGCTATAGAGCCCCCATCTTCCTGCAGAGCCCCCAGTCTGCTATAGAGCCCCCATCCTCCTGCAGAACCCCCAGTCTGCTATAGAGCCCCCATCTTCCTGCAGAGCCCCCAGTCTGCTATAGAGCCCCCATCTTCCTGCAGAGTCCCCAGTCTGCTATAGAGCCCCCATCTTCCTGCAGAGCCCCCAGTCTGCTATAGAGCCCCCATCCTCCTGCAGAACCCCCAGTCTGCTATAGAGCCCCCATCTTCCTGCAGAGCCCCCAGTCTGCTATAGAGTCCCCATCTTCCTGCAGAGCCCCCAGTCTGCTATAGAGCCCCCATCTTACTGCAGAGCCCCCAGTCTGCTATAGAGCCCTCATCTTACTGCAGAGCCCCCAGTCTGCTATAGAGCCCCCATCTTCCTGCAGAGCCCCCAGTCTGCTATAGAGCCCCCATCTTACTGCAGAGCCCCCAGTCTGCTATAGAGCCCCCATCTTACTGCAGAGCCCCCAGTCTGCTATAGAGCCCTCATCTTACTGCAGAACCCCCAGTCTGCTATAGAGCCCCCATCTTCCTGCAGAGCCCCCAGTCTGCTATAGAGTCCCCATTCTTCCTGCAGAGCCCCCAGTCTGCTATAGAGCCCCCATCTTACTGCAGAGCCCCCAGTCTGCTATAGAGCCCTCATCTTACTGCAGAGCCCCCAGTCTGCTATAGAGCCCCTATCTTACTATAGAGCCCCCAGTCTGCTATAGAGCCCCCATCTTACTGCAGATCCCCCAGTCTGCTATAGAGCCCCCATCTTACTGCAGAGCCCCCAGTCTGCTACAGAGCCCCCATCTTACTGCAGAGCCCCCAGTCTGCTATAGAGCCCCCCATCTTACTGCAGAGCCCCCAGTCTGCTACAGAGCCCCCCATCCTCCCACGTTGCCTTCCATCCCCCACAGAGCTCTTCAGTCCTCCTTTGTGCTCCCCAGCCCCCACATAGCCCCCTGCAGAGTGCACAGAGGCCCCCAGCCCCCCACAATGTCCCCCACCTTCCTGCAGAGAGTGGTTCCCACCTTTTGTCACGATTGCCCATTGGTTGCCCCCTTTATTGTCCGGGCCGCCATTCTGTCCTATGTAATGTTTGTTCAGAGATTCATATTCCTGTCATTTGTTCTCCTTCAGCCCCGATACTAACAGACCCCCCATTATACCCCCATATTTATTCCCCAGCCATGCCATTCTCTGATTGGCCACTAGGGGTGGGGGTGACATCATAGGACGGGCAGATCATTTTTAGGCAGATTTTGTCTCAGCGAGCCGAATGCTGAACTTTCAACACAATCTCTAATTTTGTGGCTCCCCGGCTGCGATCGATCGTCTGAGCTCAGGGAATGATCGGCTTCCCTCTGAACAGCTGAAAACAATTATATCTCATCAAAGCTTCACCGTCTTCGTCGTTATAAAAGGGCAATTCTCATTGTTTTAAATCTGAAACTTTTATTAAACAAATCCCCTGGAGATCCCGCCATGAAGGTCCCTTGTTCAGCCACTTCCTGTTATGGGGTGACAACTGTCTCTGAGTTGTCACCCTGTCACATGCGCCCCCTGGTGGTGACTGGAAGCAGCCATACTGGCACACATTGCACAGGAATGGTCCACCATTGCCGGTCCAGAGCGATGATGAGCAGCCAACACTGGGGGGGGACAAGAAGGCAGGAAGTGGCTGAAAGAGGCTGCAGGAGATCACTGATCCATATTCATTATTATTCTGTGAGATTACAGAAATATTATACAGATCAGATCTTCCCTCCCTGATGACCCCCGGAGGTCTCTCTAGGAAGAGCGGGGATTGGGGGGGCTGGGATCTCTTATCTGACCTCTCATGGGCTCATTCACATCTACATATTATTTATTATTATTACTCAATTCCACAGATGCATCAAAGTGCCTTTTTCTGAACTTTACGTTTATTTCTCTGTGGAACATCACCAGTCACCAGTCGCCTCGGGGAGCTGGAAACCGTCGGAACGCACAAATGATCGGTTTTTATAGACTTCTGTGGTCCTCACTGCTCTGCACAATGGAAGAGGTTTGATGGGTCATTTCTTCTAAATCATCCTGAGATGTGCCGCCCACCTCCTATCTAATCACTATAGGACTAGGGGCGCGGCCATGGTGCTCTCCCAAAGTACAATGTAAAGGTGTTTCCTCTACAGAACTGCGGCTGATTGGAGTTTTTGTTTTTCACATTCTTTTCTGTGAGTTGCGGACATGTCACCTTCACAGAGGTCAGGGGTAAGGGGTTATGGTTGGATTAGGGGTTGAAGTTTGGGATTAGGGGTTGGGTTGAGGTAGAGTTGGATTTAGGGGATGGGGTTTAGATTGGGATTACAAATTGGAGTTAGGGTTAGGATTAGGGGTGAGGTTGGGGTTTATAGGTTGAGGGTGGGGTTAGGGTTGGGGTTATAGGTTGAGGTTATTGTTGGGGTGGAAATAAGGGTTGGGGTTGAAGTTAGGGTTGGATTTAGGGGATGGGGTTTAGGATTGGGATTAGAGGTTAGAGTTTGGGTTAGGATTAGGGGTTAGGGGTTGAGGTTGGGGTTATTAAATTTGAGGTTGGGGTTAGGGTTATAGGTTGGGGTTAGGGTTAGGATTGGGGTTATAGTTGAGGGTGGGGTTAGGGTTGTGGTTGGAAATAAGGGTTGGGGTTGAGGTTAGAGTTGGATTTAGGGGATGGGGTTTAGGATTGGATTAGAGGTTGGAGTTTGGGTTAGGATTAGGGGTTATGGGTTGAGGTTGGTGTTAGGGTTGAGGTTGGGGTTGGAGTTAGGGTTGGGGTTATATGTTGAGGT
>CM055121.1:309457922-309623678 GCA_029206835.1 Rana muscosa | reverse complement strand
GCTATCTACAGGGTGGCGTTCACAGCACACCGCCCAGCACTGGGGAAGACTCAGGAATCCTGAATATAATCCTGCAAAGGTGTCTGCTATTCTAGAGAAGGCAGGAGTACATTGCATGGTGTGTGAGGGACCCTGGAGAGATGTGAGGGGCCCCTGATGGTTGGAGGAGTCCCATCTTCTTCTATATCTCAGGAGGACATTGCATGGTGTGTGAGGGACCCTGGAGGGATATGAGGGGCCCCTGATGGTTGGAGGAGTCCCATCTTCTTCTATATCTCAGGAGGGACATTGCATGGTGTGTGAGGGACCCCTGGAGGGATATGAGGGGCCCCTGATGGTTGGAGGAGTCCCATCTTCTTCTATATCTCAGGAGGACATTGCATGGTGTGTGAGGGACCCTGGGGGGATGTGAGGGGCCCCTGATGGTTGGAGGAGTCCCGTCTTCCTCTACAGCTCAGGTTGGAGGAGGATGGCCAGGCTGGGGCTCCAGGGAGGTGTCTTCTGGCTCCTCTGGGTTGGGTTCAATGGACATCTGCAGGTCTATGGAGAGGCTCCAATCTGCTCCAATCTCCAGCTTCACCAGGCTGAGAGGAAGAACCTGGCTGTGGACTTTGTCCTCCCCTGCAGCCTTCAGGAACTCCTTGAGGGACCTTCTGGGTCTCTTCCCTGCAGGGACTTCCAGGAGCAGCAACTTCCAGGCGAGCTCCAGCCTGTTCCTGGACTGCGGACCTCTGCTGGACTCCCTGATCCCTACTGCTCATCCCTATGGAGAGGTGAAGAAGGAGCCGCTCTCCAAGGTGCTGAAGGCTGGGACTCTGAAGACTCTCCACAGGTCCAAGCAGCTGTTGCCTGGAGGGTCGGGGAGTCCCTGGTCAGGGAAGGATGTGGGGGAGACTGGGAGAGGAGCAATGAGGGGGGGACAAGGTGTGGGGGAGCCCCCAAATTCTGTGCTGGAGGTCAACCTGACCGAGCTGTTCAACTGGTGGCTGGAGACCAAGGAGGGGAGGCTGAGGATCAGACTGATACCACACAGGTCCTTCCGCTTATCCTGGAAGAGAAGAGAACCTGTCAGCTGCCCTGGGAGCCTCCCAACCCAGACTCTGCTTCCAGATCCTCAGCAAGGGTGAGTGACTTACCTCTGTGGGACGACTTACCTCTGTGGGACGACTTACCTCTGTACGAGGACTTAACTCCATAGAATGTCCCCCATATGTACTTTTTGTATCACTTCTTCTCTACACCATTCATAGAGAGTTCTGAAGGGTTACCATACACGGTACAATAAGAGGACCTATCTAATCTATCCAATCAGACCGGCTCTTATACTACATGCTTGTTGGGAGATCCAAAGGAGATTGTATGATCAGATTGTAATGTGTGTGGCGCTTGTGTCAGGTCTGTGACTCAAGGTATGGAAGCCGTAAGCAGCCAGGCAAACGACATTTTCATAAGCAGGCGTCTTCTACAGGCGATTATCAGGGAAGATGTACTGAATGTTGTGCAATCAATGTAGAGAGCAGAAATTCCTAACAATTCATCCATTAAATAAACCTTCATAAATCTTAAACTGTCACTAAGAATGTGTTACAAAACATTTATAAATATTCCAGGAAAGTCCTTCAGAGAAGAAGAAGATCGTTGTGTGGAGTTCATAGAAAGGAGTCCAGAAATCCACATGTGAGTGGACAGCGCAATCTACATCTAGATCAGAAAATAGTTCCCGGGATCTGTCAAATCCGGGGGGGGATAAAGAAGTAATATTGGGGTGTATGTTGTGGTTCACAGCATTGCTCTGGTTGGTGTAGTATTGGGGGGGATGGGTACAGTGAAGAGTGGTTGTGCCATGTGGGGGCGCTCTGACACAACATGATACAATCGGATGTAGTGTGTGGTCAGTATGGATTGTTTTCTCTGTATATCACTCCCACCATCTGACAGACGATGAGTGATGTACTCTTCCCATGTGTGTGTAATACGGAGGAGTTCCTCCGGGGGGCGCTCTCTACAAGAGGATTTGCTATGGTTAAGATACAATCGGCTTTAACCCCGTCATTGCTGTGTGTAATAGAGGATGTGATACATTGTAACAGACCCCGACAATCACATTATACAATCAATAATAGAGGATCACACAAAGTGACACATAATAACAACCCCCAACATTATCATTCTGTATCAGACTGGGAGATATTATCCGAGATAGAAATTGTAGAAGATTCCGGAGTGTAGGGACACGGGTCACTGTCACCACATTACACTCCATTCATGGAAAAACACGTCATACTTGTGGTGCCGTTCATTGTCAGGCCTCCACCCCCCTCCCCCCCGACCCCCATCTCTCCTTTTTTCTTTTTTTATTGAAAGAACTTTGCAGAACAACCTGAGAGGTCACATTTCTACTCCGTCAATCGGTACAATCCCCTTCCATACCCAATGTACTTCTCATATACAGTATCTCACAAAAGAAAGTACACCCCTCAGTCACAGGTGTGATAAATTTGGTGTTATCGCTCTCACTCTCTCATACTGGTCACTGGAAGTACAACATGGCACCTCGCGGTAAAGAACTCTCTGAGGATCTGAAGAAAAGAATTGTTGCTCTTCATAAAGATGGTCTAGGGCAGGGATAGGCAATTAGCGGACCTCCAGCTATTGCAGAACTACAAGTCCCGTGAGGCATAGCGAGACTCTGACAGCCACAAGCATGAAAGGCAGAGGCATGATGGGACTTGTAGTTTTGTAACAGCTGGAGGTCCACTAATTACATATCCCTGGCCGAGGCTATAAGAAGATTGCCAAGACCCTGAAACTGATCTGCAGCACGGTGGCCAAGACCATACAGCGGTATAACAGGACGGGTTCCCCTCAGAACAGGCCTCGCCATGGTCCACCAAAGAAGTTGAGGTCACGTGCTCAGCGTCATATCCAGAGGTTGTCTTTGGGAAATAGACGTATGAGTGCTGCCAGCATTGCTGCAGAGGTTGAAGGGGTGGGGGAGGGGTCAGCCTGTCAGTGCTCAGACCATACGCCGCACACTGCATCAAATTGGTCGGCATGGCTGTCGTCCCAGAAGGAAGCCTCTTCTAAAGATGATGCACAAGAAAGACAAGCAGACTAAGGACATGGATTACTGGAACCTGTCCTGTGGTCTGATGAGACCAAGATAAACTTATTTGGTGTCAGATGGTGTCAGGCATGTGTGGCGGAAACCAGGTGAGGAGGACTAAGGGAAGCGTGTCTTCCCTACAGTCAGGCATGGTGGTGGGAGTGTCATGGTCCATGGTACATGAGTGCTGCCGGCACTGGGGGGCTACAGATCATGGAGGGAACCATGAATGCCAACATGTACTGTGACATACTGAAGCAGAGCATGATCCCCCTCCCTTCAGAGACTGGACCGCAGGGTAGTATTCCAACTTGACTGTAGGGAAGACACACTTGTCTTTGTCCTCCTCACCTGGTTGCCGCCACACACGCCTGACACCATCTGACACCAAATAAGTTTATCTCTGTCTCATAAGACAACAGGACAGGGTTCCAGTAATCCATGTCCTTAGTCTGCTTGTCTTTCTTGTGCATCATCTTTAGAAGAGGCTTCCTTCTGGGGCGACAGCCATGCAGACCAATTTGATGCAGTGTGCGGCGTATGGTCTGAGCACTGACAGGCTGACCCCTCCCCCACCCCTTCACCCTCTGCAGCAATGCTGGCAGCACTCATACGTCTATTTCCCAAAGACAACCTCTGGATATGACGCTGAGCATGTGACCTCTACTTCTATGGTGGACCATGGCGAGGCCTGTTCTGAGGGGAACCTGTCCTGTTATACCGCTGTATGGTCTTGGCCACCGTGCTGCAGCTCAGTTTCAGGGTCTTGGCAATCTTCTTATAGCCTCGTCCATCTTTATGTAGAGCAACAATTCTTTTCTTCAGATCCTCAGAGAGTTCTTTGCCATGAGGTGCCATGTTGTACTTCCAGTGACCAGTATGAGAGAGTGAGAGCGATAACACCAAATTTATCACACCTGAGACCTTGTAACACTAACGAGTCACATGACACCGGGGAGGGAAAATGGCTAATTGGGACCAATTTGGACATTTTCACTTAGGGGTGTCCTGACTTTTGTTGCCAGCGGTTTAGACATTAATGGCTGTGTGTTTGAGTTATTTTGAGGGGAGAGGAAATTTACACCGTTATACAAGCTGTACACTCCTCCCCCCCTGTGTACACTCCTCCCCCCCTGTGTACACTTCTCCCCCCCCCCCCTGTGTACACTCCCCCTCCCCCCCCTGTGTACACTCCCCCTCCCCCCCTGTGTACACTCCCCCTCCCCCCCTGTGTACACTCTCCTCCCCCCCTGTGTACACTCCTCCCCCCCTGTGTACACTCCTCCCCCCCTGTGTACACTCACTACTTTACATTGTAGCAAAGTGTCATTTCTTCAGTGTTGTCACATGAATGGGACTGAGGGGTGTACTTACTTTTGTCAGATACTGTAACTTTTTTTTTATTATTAAGTTTGAGTTCTGTAAAAGATGTTCTGGAAGGAACCTGTAGGTGGCGCATTACACTTTAGTGAGGAGGGGGGGGGGGGGATGGGGGAGTGACATTCTGGCCAACAGTGGAAAGAAAGTAGAGAAAAATGCACAGCATGGCAGAAGAAAGCTGATTTCCTCATTATACAGGTTTAATGACATAAATGTATCTGTAAAAGACTGATAATGACGCCTCAATGGTGGATGTTAAACACAAGTATTGGGTATTAGAAGTTTATTAGCAATTGATTAGTTCAAGATCTAAAAGTACTAAAGTTAGTCAAAAGTGTATAATTGCTATTATAGGCCTAAAAATAATATCTATAAATCTATCTGATGGATTCTGAGGTTCGGCCTTAGTATGTGTTGTGCTGTTGGGTGTATTTGGCCATGCAGTATACAGACATGTAGTCCGTATACCATCCAATAGGCACAAGAAAGAGGAAATATTTCACATTTAAAATGATGCAAACCGCAATTGTTTTATTATCTCTGAGTGTGTATATCATTATGTAAATGAAACACAAGACACACCCTCCTAGGCACAGTATTGTACATATTGTTAAAGGATATGTAAAGGTTCTCTAAAAAAACACGTCATACTTGTCTCCTCTGTGCAGTTAGTTTTGCACAGTGTGGCCCCGATCCTCCTTTTCTGGGGTCCCTCAGCGGCGCTCCTGGCTCCTCCTTTTCTCGAGTGCCCCGTCGGAAAAGCGCTTTCCCTCGTGGGACTCATGCGGGCGCGCTCCCCCATATCCTGCTGCTGCGTCCATTGACACAGACATCAGGACTCGGAAGCCCGCCACCCCCCCCCCCCCGATCCCGCATCATTGGATTTGATTGACAGCAGAAGGAGCCAATGGCTGCACTGCTATCAATCCAGCCAGGACCCGAGACTGCAGCATTAGCGGGTGTGCATGTCCCCGGCGCAGGAACAATCGGACTCAGATAAGTAAAATGGGGGCTCTGGGGGGCTGCTGCACTACAAGAGTTTTTTCACCTGAATGCATTGAGGTAAAAAAACGCGAGAGTTCACAACCCCTCCTGAAGTGTTCTATTTACTGGCTTAGAAACAAGGAGAGGGGCGCCTCTGAGAATATATCAAAACGCTTTATTGTAAATAACAATATCCACTCACATGGAAGGAAAACCCGTTGGGTATTTCACTGGGATGAGCAGGAGGAACCACAAGTGGCAGCAAGTCCTTTTCACTGGCAGGAAGCAGCAACATCTAATCCCAGGACATGGAGGTCAGTGGACAGTCAGATCCTTGCAGGGTAACCACCACTATTCCCGTCTGGTCACCGCAAAGATGGAGGACGGCCGTGCAGTGTGGGGGCCAAAACGAGGCTTGGACCGCATCCTACAGGATGATGATGTCACTATAATGCGACACATTTCCAAGCGTGCGTGCTTCGATGTTGTGGTAGCCGCGCTCCTTTTTTTTTTTTTTCAAACATGCTGCACAGCCGTCCTCCATCTTTGCGGTGACCAGACGGGAATAGTGGTGGTTACCCTGCAAGGATCTGACTGTCCACTGACCTCCATGTCCTGGGATTAGATGTTGCTGCTTCCTGCCAGTGAAAAGGACTTGCTGCCACTTGTAGTTCCTCCTGCTCATCCCAGTGAAATACCCAACGGGTTTTCCTTCCATGTGAGTGGATATTGTTATTTACAGTAAAGCGTTTTGCTATATTCTCAGAGGCGCCCCTCTCCTTGTTTCTCTTCTAGCTCTACTGGAATTTTCTTCTGGTGGCAGCCATGACAGACTCACCTGATACTTACCATATGGACTATTATGGACCACATATGGATATATTTGAGGTATCTGAGCAATGCGCCTTTTTACTTGTTTAATATATTTACTGGTTAAAACTGCTCTCATTTTCTCATCTTTCTACAGTTATTGTCTCTCATTCGCTCACGTTTTGATACCGGTAACAAGAGCTCTGCAACCTACAGATCACAGAGATACAGAGAAGAGCTCTGCAACCTACAGAGAAGAGCTCTGCAACCTACAGATCCCATAGAGATACAGAGAAGAGCTCTGCAACCTACAGAGAAGAGCTCTGCAACCTACAGATCCCATAGAGATACAGAGAGGAGCTCTGCAACCTACAGATCACAGAGAGATACAGACAAGAGCTCTGCAACCTACAGATCCCATAGAGATACAGAGAGGAGCTCTGCAACCTACAGAGAGGAGCTCTGCAACCTACAGAGAGGAGCTCTGCAACCTACAGAGAGGAGCTCTGCAACCTACAGAGATGAGCTCTGCAACCTACAGATCCCATAGAGATACAGAGAAGAGCTCTGCAACCTACAGAGAAGAGCTCTGCAACCTACAGAGAAGAGCTCTGCAACCTACAGATCCCATAGAGATACAGAGAGGAGCTCTGCAACCTACAGAGAGGAGCTCTGCAACCTACAGAGAGGAGCTCTGCAACCTACAGAGAGGAGCTCTGCAACCTACAGATCCCATAGACATACAGAGAAGAGCTCTGCAACGTACAGAGAAGAGCTCTGCAACCTACAGATCCCAATGGGTGACCACGTGTCCCGGATTGCCCGGGACAGTCATAGAAGAGCTCTGCAACCTACAGATCCCATAGAGATACAGAGAAGAGCTCTGCAACCTACAGAGAAGAGCTCTGCAACCTACAGAGAAGAGCTCTGCAACCTACAGAGAAGAGCTCTGCAACCTACAGAGAAGAGCTCTGCAACCTACAGAGATGAGCTCTGCAACCTACAGAGATGAGCTCTGCAACCTACAGAGATGAGCTCTGCAACCTACAGAGATGAGCTCTGCAACCTATAGATCCCAATGGGTGACCACGTGTCCCGGATTGCCCGGGACAGTCATAGAAGAGCTCTGCAACCTACAGATCCCATAGATATACATAGAAGAGCTCTGCAACCTACAGAGATACAGAGAAGAGCTCTGCAACCTACAGATCACATAGAGATACAGAGAAGATGTCAGGATCACTTAGTGCCCCTGTTCCTCATTCCAGCCCCCGGTGTTGACTGTTGCTTTTCCCCTGTCTGTGTTCACCTGCAAGATGTTTGATCTGATCACTCACTTGATATAATGAAACTGAACACTCTATCCCTTGCTTGTGATAGAGACATTTACCTGCATTGTTCCTGATTAAGGCTCCCGTTTGTCTGCCTTGCTTTGCTGTTGAATTTCCCTGTGTATGACCCAGATCGGATATCGGACCACCCCTGAACTCGGCCTGCCTTTTACCTGGACTGTCATAGAACCACGTTATCTGTCTGCTAGACTGCAAGTAGTCTGTTTGCTCTGTTTGCGTCTGCCCTGGAGTGGTGGCCAGGCACTATAGCATTGTGTATAAGTCCTGGGGGCAACCAAGTACCGGTAGGCCTGCTTGTCTTAAGGGAAAGGGGGCTGCTATAGGTGAAGCACACAGTAGCCAGCTAGTGTGTCTGACCCCCTGCTTTGAGGTAGACGTGACATTCGTGACATTATCACAAGCCTTTAACAAAGATTTTCTGTGAAGATGGACTCTGCACAGGCCCGTTTTTTTGCTGAGGAAATTTTCAAACTGACGCGCCAAGTCCAGGAACTGTCTGTGCGTGTAAACGCTCCTCCAGCAGTAACGCAGGAGCCAGAGCCCAAAGTTAACCCGCCTGACTGTTTTTTTCTGGTGACCCCCCCATATGTTTTCTAACTTTAAAAATAGTTGTATGCTATACTTTAAGCTCAAGCCACACCCCTCTGGTTCTGAAGCACAGCGGGTCAGCCTGATTATTACATGGAGGGGGATCCCCAGTCTCGGGCATTTAGTCTCCCCACAAATGACCCAGTCAGAGGGTCAGTTGAAGCCTTTTTCAAAGCCTTGGGTTTACTATATGGTGATCCTGACCGTGCCCATTCAGCTGAAGCTAACCTTAGGTCATTACGTCAGGATAAACAATACTGTTCTGATTTCCGCCGCTGGGCACCTGACTTGGGGTGGAATGACCTGGCTCTATGAAGCCAGTTCAGGTTATGCTCATCGGACTCCATCAAGGACTTCTTAGTTCACTACCCTGAACCGAAATCATTGAATGAAGCCATGCAAGTAGCCATTCCTATAGACAGGCGTTTACAGGAAAGGCGTACAGAGAGGTTTGTTTCTTTGCCCCCCCCCCCAGTACGCTGCCCACATTTTCTTCATTTCCTGAGCCCTCTCCACCTCTCCAGGAGGATGAGCCCATGCAAATTGGTGCTACCCATTTATCCCCTCAGGAAAAGGCTAGAAGAAGATCTCAGAGTCTCGGCTTATACTGTGGCCATCACGGCCACTTTGTCGCTAACTGTCCTAATAAGCAGAGAAACGCCAAGAGTCCGGTGCGGGTGAGGTCTGCTTCTATAGATCATACTGTGTCTGTTTCCCTCAGAGAGGACTTATTTGTTCCTGCACAACTTAGCTCTGCCAAGTTTTCTCACCACCTCTCTGCTTTCATTGTTTCTGGTGCTGCTGGCAATTTCATCGATGGGGACCTAGCACACCGTCTACAGATTCCGGTGACTAAAGCCTCGTACACACGGCCGAAAATCTCGTCAAGAAAAAACACGTTGTTTTTCTTGACGAGATTCTTGGACAAGAAACTTGTCCCGGCCGAGTGTACAGACGCTCCATTCAAAGAACCTGCGGTTCTTTGAATGGAGCGAACGCGGTGACGTCATCTTGCTACACCCTATCTATGCCTAGGAAGCTACCGCGCATGGGTCAAAGTCATTTCGAGCATGCGCGGGCTTCCCGGCGGACAGGTAAGTGTACACACACACACACAATTTTCTCGTCGAGAATCTCGACGAGAAAATAGAGAGCAGGTTCTCTATATTTCTCGTCGAGATTCTTGTCGGTTTTCTTGACGAGAAACCATACACACCAACGATTTTCTCGGCAAGAAAGCTATCTCGGCAGTTTTCTTGTCGTTTCTTGCCGAGAAACTCGTTCGTGTGTACGAGGCTTAAGGTGCACAGACCCTTCTCAGTTTTACCCGTTAATAACTCTCCCTTGTCCATGGATCTGGTGACCTTCTGTACGGTACCCATTACCCTGACCATTGGGAAATTTCACAGGGAGACAATCTGCTTCTACCTGATCTCTTCTCCTGCGTATCCCCTTATCTTAAGCCTCATACACACGATCGGATTTTCTGCGGACAAAGCGTAGGACTTTTGTCTGAAGTGCGTTGACCAGGAATTTGTCTTGCATACAAACGTCACACAATTGTCAGCCAACAAACACTAAACTACGTAGTTTTTCAGCTCTTTGGCGCCACCCTTTGGGCACCTTCTGCTAATGTCGTGTTTGGTGAGCATTGCTTCCGAGCATGCGTGTTTGTACTTTGGTCCGACGGACTTGTGTACACATGTTTGGAAAATCCGACAACAGCCCGTTGTTCGCGGAAAATTTTAAAGCCTGCCATGCATTATTTTGTCCGGAAAATCCGACAAACAATTATCCGATGGAGCGTACAAACGGTTGGATTTTCCACCAACAGCCTGTAATCACACAATTCCCGATGGAAAATCTGATCGTGTGTACGAGGCTTTAGGGTATCCCTGGCTTAAACTTCACAAGCCACACATAGACTGGGCTGCAGAGGAGATTGGGTCCTGGTCCCAGACCTGCATCCAGAATTGTATTAAGATCGCTGACCAGTTGCCCATGTATAACTCTTGTGTGGCCAGTACCAGTCATGTGCCTTTTATTACTATTCAGATCCTGTTCATGACAACGTTTCCAAATGTGACTACAATTTACATACCCATGTGCCTTTTTATATGACTTTGTTATAACAAAAGACACTGACAAGTCTATTGACTTCTCAACAGGCCACCTCTCCAGCCAATGGCCGCAGCCTGAACCCTCTCCTCCTAGAAACCGAGCTTATCCGTTGTCTCGTAGCCTTGAGCCCTGTTTTGGAAACTTCTTCTAAGTCCTCAGAAGTCCCCTGGATTACCCCGACCTTTGCCTGTCGCTAAACTCCCTTGGACGCACTGCCAGGTTAACTTGTCTGCAAGTTCCACTGTCACTACACCTGGTGATGCGATTCAGACAGTCGCTGCTCTTGGCAATGCGGCTCGGTCGGCCACTGCATTGGTTGTGCCGGTCCGGCCCACACCCATTGAGCCCACCCTCTTATTCAGGGCTTTCTGTAACCTGGCCTCACCCTACTGGTACTACACCCATTCTGACCGGTCTAAGAGGTTCAACCCACCCTTTTGGATAAACTGCCTCATTCGGCCAGGTGGGGTTTTCAACCATTATTTCAGGGCTCTCTGCTCCCCGCTCGCGTTTTCAGCTGTCCGGCTTCACCCCTGTGACACGTCCCTTGCTAACCAGCCTGACCTTGTGGATCCACGGACCTCTGCCCAGTCTGATGGTCCTGTGCTGGATGTCCAACTGGTCTTTGAGGGTGCAGGGGCCTCGGGGGGGGGGGGGGGGATGGGTTAGTAATGTCATGATCACTTAGTGCCCCTGTTTGTCTTTCCAGCACCCGGGTGTTGGCTGTTGCTATTCCTCTGTCTGTGTTCACCTGCAAGATGATTGATCTGATCAGTCACCTGATATAAGCAAACCGAACACTCTAGTCCTTGCTTGTGATAGAAACAGTTACCTGCGTTGTTCTGATCAAGCCTCCCGTTTGTCTGCCTTGCTTGCTGTTGGATTTCCCTGTGTATGACCCAGATCGGATATCGGACCACCCCTGAACTCGGCCTGCCTTTTACCTGGACTATCATAGAACCACGTTATCTGTCTGCTAGACTGCAAGTAGTCTGTTTGCTCTGTTCGCGTCTCCCCAGGTGTGGTGGCCAGGCACTATAGCATTGTGTATAAGTCCTGGGGGCAACCAAGTACCGGTAGGCCTGCTTGTCTTAAGGGAAAGGGGGCTGCTATAGGTGAAGCACACAGTAGCCAGCTATGGTGTCTGACCACCTGCTTTGAGGTAGACGTGACAGAAGAGGTCTACAACCTACAGATCCCATAGAGATACAGAGAGGAGCTCCGCAACCTGCAGATCACATAGAGCTACAGAGAAGAGCTCTGCAACCTACAGATCCCATAGAGCTACAGAGAAGAGCTCCGCAACCTACAGATCCCATAGACCTACAGAGAAGAGCTCTGCAACCTACAGATCACATAGAGATACAGAGAAGAGCTCCGCAACCTACAGATCCCATAGAGCTACAGAGAAGAGCTCCGCAACCTACAGATCCCATAGACCTACAGAGAAGAGCTCTGCAACCTACAGATCACATAGAGATACAGAGAAGAGATCCGCAACCTACAGATCACATAGAGATACAGAGAAGTGCTCCGCAACCTACAGATCCCATAGAGATACAGAGAAGTGCTCCGCAACCTACAGATCCCATAGAGATACAGAGAAGAGCTCCGCAACCTACAGATCACATAGAGATACAGAGAAGAGCTCCGCAACCTACAGATCACATAGAGATATAGAGAAGAGCTCCGCAACCTACAGATCACATAGAGATATAGAGAAGAGCTCCGCAACCTACAGATCTCATAGAGATACAGAGAAGAGCTCTGCAACCTACAGATCCCATAGAGATACAGAGAAGAGCTCTGCTACCTACAGATCCCTTAGAGATACAGAGAAGAGCTCTGCAACCTACAGATCTCATAGAGATACAGAGAAGAGCTCTGCTACCTACAGATCCCTTAGAGATACAGAGAAGAGCTCTGCAACCTACAGATCCCATAGAGATACAGAGAAGAGCTCCGCAACCTACAGATCCCATAGAGATACAGAGAAGAGCTCCGCAACCTACAGATCACAGAGATGCAGAGAAGTGCTCCGCAACCTACAGATCACATAGAGATACAGAGAAGAGCTCCGCAACCTACAGATCCCATAGAGATACAGAGAAGAGCTCTGCAACCTACAGATCTCATAGAGATACAGAGAAGAGCTCTGCAACCTACAGATCACATAGAGATACAGAGAAGAGCTCTACAACCTACAGATCACAAAGAGATACAGAGAAGAGCTCTGCAACCTACAGATCCCATAGCGATACAGAGAAGAGCTCTGCAACCTACAGATCCCATAGAGATACAGAGAAGAGCTCTGCTACCTACAGATCCCTTAGAGATACAGAGAAGAGCTCTGCAACCTACAGATCCCATAGAGATACAGAGAAGAGCTCTGCAACCTACAGATCTCATAGAGATACAGAGAAGAGCTCTGCAACCTACAGATCCCATAGCGATACAGAGAAGAGCTCTGCAACCTACAGATCCCATAGCGATACAGAGAAGAGCTCTGCAACCTACAGATCCCATAGCGATACAGAGAAGAGCTCTGCAACCTACAGATCCCATAGAGATACAGAGAAGAGCTCTGCAACCTACAGATCCCATAGAGATACAGAGAAGAGCTCTGCAACCTACAGATCACATAGAGATACAGAGAAGAGCTCTGCAACCTACAGATCCCATAGCGATACAGAGAAGAGCTCTGCAACCTACAGATCCCATAGAGATACAGAGAAGAGCTCTGCAACCTACAGATCCCATAGCGATACAGAGAAGAGCTCTGCAACCTACAGATCCCATAGAGATACAGAGAAGAGCTCTGCAACCTACAGATCCCATAGAGATACAGAGAAGAGCTCTGCAACCTACAGATCCCATAGAGATACAGAGAAGAGCTCTGCAACCTACAGATCCCATAGAGATACAGAGAAGAGCTCTGCAACCTACAGATCACAGAGATACAGAGAAGAGCTCTGCAACCTACAGATCACAAAGAGATACAGAGAAGAGCTCTGCAACCTACAGATCACAGAGATACAGAGAAGAGCTCTGCAACCTACAGATCCCATAGAGATACAGAGAAGAGCTCCGCAACCTACAGATCCCATAGAGATACAGAGAAGAGCTCCGCAACCTACAGATCCCATAGAGATACAGAGAAGAGCTCTGCAACCTACAGATCACAGAGATACAGAGAAGAGCTCTGCAACCTACAGATCACAAAGAGATACAGAGAAGAGCTCTGCAACCTACAGATCACAGAGATACAGAGAAGAGCTCTGCAACCTACAGATCACAGAGATACAGAGAAGAGCTCTGCAACCTACAGATCCCATAGAGATACAGAGAAGAGCTCTGCAACCTACAGATCCCATAGAGATACAGAGAAGAGCTCTGCAACCTACAGATCCCATAGAGATACAGAGAAGAGCTCTGCAACCTACAGATCCCATAGAGATACAGAGAAGAGCTCTGCAACCTACAGATCACAAAGAGATACAGAGAAGAGCTCTGCAACCTACAGATCCCATAGCGATACAGAGAAGAGCTCTGCAACCTACAGATCACAAAGAGATACAGAGAAGAGCTCTGCAACCTACAGATCCCATAGAGATACAGAGAAGAGCTCTGCAACCTACAGATCACATAGAGATACAGAGAAGAGCTCTGCAACCTACAGATCACAAAGAGATACAGAGAAGAGCTCTGCAACCTACAGATCACATAGAGATATAGAGAAGAGCTCTGCTACCTACAGATCCCTTAGAGATACAGAGAAGAGCTCTGCAACCTACAGATCCCATAGAGATACAGAGAAGAGCTCTGCAACCTACAGATCCCATAGAGATACAGAGAAGAGCTCTGCAACCTACAGATCCCATAGAGATACAGAGAAGAGCTCTGCAACCTACAGATCACATAGAGATACAGAGAAGAGCTCTGCAACCTACAGATCACAGAGAAGAGCTCTGCTACCTACAGAAGTCTGCAGCACTACCCCTGTAGGAGTCGCTTTTACCCCGGGTCCCCACTACTGCACAGCCAGTTACTTAGCATTTTCTTCTTTTATGCAGACACAGAAATCAGTCCTGGGCTTGTTTTGATAGAAGGGGTTGATAACTTGTATCTGGTAAGGAATTATGGGATGGCCATTTTTGAAAAATGTCCAAATGGATGAAGAAATAATTCCGGGCGGCCGCACTTCCAAAAATCCTTTATTGAAGCTTCATATGACAAGTGGTTGACAGATGGAGGAGGGGACAAAGAGGTAGACGCGTTTCACGCAAATGTTAGCGCTTAGTCATTACCAAAGGGACACTTCCTCACTATTTACAAAAAAGTCCACTTTTCCTTCCTCCTGCACAAACTTGGTTTTTCAGCACAGCTCCTGCTGATCACTCCTGGGGGAACTAACAGCTTTGTGTTATCCCAGCAAAGGCCCATTGCAGGCGGGATCCCAGCTCCACTTGCTTGAAGAAATTGCTTGCCCACCTGGCTGCCACCAGCCACTCCTAGTTGATCTCCCCCCCCCCCCCCCCCCCAGTCCTCCTGACTGACTTTCTGCCCCATTCCTGCCCGACTGGCAAACTTCCATGGAGATTCCCCAGGGAAATAATGAATACTAAGTCCACCACACTGTTACAGCTGACAGTCTCTCCCCTTGTGTGGTCCCTGCTCAGTGCTGATCTACTCACTGTCTGTACTTTTCACTCTCCCGCTACCTCTCCTGAAGGTTCTCCTCCAACTTCCTCCTGTGGTGAGATCCTTCCAGGCCACCTATCCTGAGCCTCCAGCCCCAAAGTATTACCCCTCCCCGGCAGAGGATTCCCTCAAAGGCCACTGACAGCCTTTCCTCAGCACTCCATCTCCATCAGGGGTGCCAAACGGCAGTAATTTTACTGACCGTTTGTAAAAATCTGTGATTTATTTTTACAACTGGCAGTAAATTTCAGGGGCTGATCATTTCATGCTGTGTTGACTTTTTAGGTGTAAATCAAGCAAATGACTTTGTTCTCGGTATTGTCCGTGTTTCCATATCATGTTTATACTGGTCAAATATTCACTGTGTTCGTTTTCAATAGGAGTTCTGTCATTTCTCAGGTTGTCAGTAAAAAATGTGCTCCGCCAGTAATATTTCCATGTTTTGTCAGTAAAAAAAATGCTGCGGGAGGTTGGCAACCCTGATCTCATTCTTCCACCTGACTCCTCGGCTGGAATGGCCCATGTCTATTCATGGGATTGTCTCTGCCCCTTGCCAGCCCACATCTGGGGATTGGCTAAGGCCCCATAAATATTTGTGGCAGCTCCTACTAACCCCTCGCCCTCTAATTCTAGAAGATTCTCCAACCTTCCAAAAATCAGGGGGAGGCCCCAGGGATCTGCCAGGATGAGTCATTCAGCCCTGAACTCTAGTGAACCCTGACCCAATTAAGGCCCCTTTCACACTGAGGCGTTTTTACCGCGTTTTCGCGGTAAAAATAGCGCTGTAATAACGCCTGAAATAATCCTGCCCCAGCATTCTCAATGTGAAATCTCTGAGGGCTTTCACATTGAGGCGTTTTGCTGGCTGGGCGTTGAAAAAAATCCTGCAAACAGCTTTTTTAGAGCAACTTTAGGGCGCATAAAATAGCGCTGTAAAAACGCCTATCCCAATTGAAATGAATGGGATTTGCGGTAAAAACGCATAGGCATAAGCGTTATGTTAAAAAATAGCGCTGACGCCTATGCGTTTTTACCGCGTTCGCGCTAATTTTAGCGCGAACACGGTAAAATCGCGGTAAAAACGCATACGCGTTAGCGCTATTTTTATCGCGGTAAAAACGCGGTAAAATCGCGGTAAAATAGAGGTACAAAATCCTATAATTTTTTAGCGTTTTTTCAACGCCTCAGTGTGAAAGGGGCCTAAGACTCACAGGCTTTAACATGAGTCAAGTAAATTTTCTTACACTTCCACTACTCGTAGCACTCACTAAGGGGGTGCCACATCTACAGTATCTCACAAAAGTAGGTGCACCCCTCAGTCACATTTGTGTAAATCTTTTCATGTGACAACACTGAAGAAATGACACTTTGCTACAATGTAAAGTAGTGATTGTACACAGGGGGGAGGAGTGTACACAGGGGGGAGGAGTGTACAGCTTGTATAACGGTGTAAATTTCCTCTCCCCTCAAAATTACTCAACACACAGCCATTAATGTCTAAACCGCTGGCAACAAAAGTGAGGACACCCCTAAGGGAAAATCTCCAAATTGGGCCAAATTGGGCCCAAAGTGTCAATATTTTGTGTGGCCGCCATTATTTTCCAGCACTGCCTTAACCCTCTTGGGCATGGAGGTCACCAGAGCTTCACAGGTTGTCACTGGAGTCTTCTTCCACTGGTGAGCCGCCGAGGTGCCCTGTCCACTCGCACAGTCACACTGATGGGCAGCTGGGTGGCTCGGTGAGAGAGCGGACGCAGCTGGGTGGGCGGGTGAGAGAGCGGACGGGTGAGAGAGCACGGACGCAGCTGGGTGGGCGGGTGAGAGCATGGACACAGCTGGGCGGGCGGGTGAGAGAGCGGACGCAGCTGGGCGGGTCACCCCTCCCCCATTATATCTATATACAATGTTCTCTCTATATTGGGGTGTCCCCCCTCCCCCATCATATCTGTATATACAATGTTCTCTCTATATTGGGGTGTCCCCCCTCCCCCATCATATCTGTATATACAATGTTCTCTCTATATTGGGGTGTCCCCCCTCCCCCATCATATCTGTTTTTAATCATATCTGTAATTTGTTAGTGTACATCCAACACTCCCCTCCCCAAGACTGACAATGCTGTGCCCCCTGCCTGGACTCATTACATCAACATCTGCCTAGCTCACCAATATCCCTACACCGGTACCACCAGTACCCCTACACCAGTACCCCTATACCGGTACCACCAGTACCCCTATACTGGTATCACCAGTACCCCTATAACGGTACCACCAGTACCCCTACACCAGTACCCCTATACCGGTACCACCAGTACCTCTACACCGGTACCATAGGCGTGCACAAGGGGTGTGCCTGGGCACACCCTAATCCTGAGGTTGGCAACCTGTCAATCTTGATCTATCTGCCGATCGTGGGTAGGTGACAGGTAAACTGTGATCCTTCCTTGCTGACCCCCAGATCCTGGACAGGAAGGGCAGCAGGGCTGGGATGTAGTGGAACCAATC
Source organism: Rana muscosa (assembly GCA_029206835.1). Lineage (NCBI taxonomy): Eukaryota > Metazoa > Chordata > Amphibia > Anura > Ranidae > Rana > Rana muscosa. The sequence continues at coordinate 309,606,132 of CM055121.1, read as the reverse complement.
TGTATTTTCCTCCTGCAGCAGCTGAAAGTAGGCTCCTCCTCCTCTCCCTCTCCCCAACATTCAGTTGCTACAGGAGCAAAATACAGGGTGATCGGTACCAATATATGCCACCACCGCCACCCCTCCTGTCCCTGTTCGTCTTCTTTCTGCTGCCGGGGTCCCCCTTGCTCCCCCCCATTGTTTTAGGATGGATAGTGGGGAAGAGGTCGGTACATATGTCACATGTGTTGGAGCTTTGAGGTGCACACCCTAATGCAATAGGCTGCGCATGCCTATGACCGATACCACCAGTGCCTCATACCAGTACCCCTTTTACCAGTATCACATCACACCAAGAACTAGGATTCTCCTTCTACACTATCTGCCTGGGTCACCAGTATTGCCAGTACCCGTAAACCAGTACCCTTACACCAGTATTTATTGTGTAATGTCATGTCTGTCCCCCATGATTACATTGGTATGTCCCGGCTTATTTGTAGGACATGACGGTCATTGGGCCCCCAAATCACAGGCGCAGCACGCTTCCTGATACAAAAACCCCCCAGGATTCTCACCCCACTGTCACCCCTTTCCTCTCATACTCTGGGCTACAATAAAATGGCCACCCAATACAACAAAACAGATGAACACTTCCTTGTCCTGAAAGAATTCCGCTCAGTGGCCATTTTGTTGTAGCCCATGTATAGTAAATTAGCCGGGATGTCAGGATGTAAACATCGGGAGTTATCCAGCCAGGCTTCAGGAGGACAGGAAAGGCCGACAGATCTGACATTTGTAGTAAAGTATATTTCTACAAATGGCCCCCTCTATGTGACACTACAGGGGCCACTTTAATGTAATAGGTGAACTTCGCCCATAATAAGGCAGGGGTGGTCGCCGTAACCATGGTAACCAAATGTAAAAGGGACACTTCAGCCAAAACTGGTATTTCTTATGGCTTCATTAAGTAACTGTGGTAATCAAATGTAACCTGTGGTAAAAAAAAATGGTATTTTCTATGGCTGCATTCTGTAAACACTTTTATAACTGGTATTTCTATTCTGGGCGGAGACGGTGAGATTTCTGCATTAAAAGATTTATACGGCTCCGGCCCTCGAGGGCCGCCTGGGGACAAGGTGTTGGAGGGGACAGAATGATCCCACCGTACCTCCATGGCTGCCATCCTCCACCTAGAGGAATCCTATGGGAGTGGGGGCGGAGCCTGGCGCTCGAGGGCCGCCTATGGACAAGGTGTTGGAGGGGACAGAATGATCCCACCGTACCTCTATGGCTGCCGTCCTCCACCTAGAGGAATCCTATGGGAGTGGGTGGAGCCTGGTCCTCATGGGCTGGAGTTCTGCACGTCTCTTCATAGAGAGTCATCCGGATTGGATGCGGCCGCCATAACTGGGAGGAGTTATAATCCGCCATTGGCGAGTGATTGACGAGACGATGCGCTGCCGTTCTCTTCCCTCCTCCACTGTGAATGATGGCCCCAGAATGATTGATAAACATAGAGGATAGTGGTGCTGTAAACCAGAGCAATGTTAAAAAAGTCTGTTTACATAAGTCCTTTTTGTGTTATTAATGAGTGTGTAAAGACACTTTGGGTGGATGGAAATAAGAACAGGACAGGAATGGAAATATGAGTCCTATATATATATATATATATATATATATATATATATATATATATATATATATATAAATACAAATTAGACAAAGTCCATGTTCCAGGGCAAGCTTTCCAGAGAGATTTGTTAAACTCTGAACGAGAGACGTATTGGATATATTCCCTTGATACTCTCTCGCCTGGGGGGCCTAAATGAGATGATAGAAGTGTCTACGATTTTATAATATTTATTTATAATAATTTATTTATCTCCCCATTTTAGGCTATTATCATTTATTCTATCTTGTTTATCTTATTGGGGTGGTGGGCGTTCTCTACATAATACTAAGTAGACACATCCATAATTGTCTCTAATGTGGTTCCAAGATGCAAAATTTGTCGGATTAATGTTCAAGATATACACGTGTGTCCTTTTTAAATATGATATAAGTATTCCTATTTTACGCTTGTTTATATGTTTGTATGTTTGTGTGTGTGTATATATAGATATATATGTTCCTTGTACAAAATATGTAAAAACCAATAACAAAACTTAAATTCTTCTCCTTTAGGCTCCATGTACACAGAAGCTCAAAAAACGGTCGTTTTTAAAGCAGCAGAAAAAGCTAGCTTTTATTAGCGTTTCTCAGTGTAGCTTTTTTTTAGCCTTTTTTTTTTTTCAATGGACCAAAAAACACTAAAAAACGCTCGCGGCCAGCGTTTGAGCGTTTTTTTTTTTCTGCCGAAAAACGGCACTTTGAACGCAAATTTCTTGCGTTCGGAAAAAAGCCCATTAACTCCACTGCTCATTAAAGCTAGAAAACGTTATGTGTACATGAACACATAGGCTAACATAGAGTGCAGTTAATGGGCTTTTAAAAAAAACGCCAATAAACTGCAGTTTATCAGCTTCTGTGTACATGGAGCCTAATGCCGCGTACACACGATCGATTTTCTCGACGGTGAAAACACCGTCGAGAAAGTCGACAGGAAAAAACGAGGAACGGCTTGTTCCCCTACACACGGCCGTTTTTCCCGTCATTTTTTTCTCTTGGTCGAGAAAAACTACCGTGTGTAGGCTCCCTGGCAGTGTTTCCCTATGGGAAAACTGCCGCGGAAAAAAATGCCGTGAATCACGACGAGAAAAATTAGAGCATGTTCTAATTTTTCTCGTCGTGATTCATGCCGTTTTTCTCGTCGGGGAAAAATGACCAAAAGCCCACACACGGGCGTTTTTCTCGTCAAAGAGAAAAAATGACATTTTTCCCGACGAGAAAAATGGTCGTGTGTACGCGTCATTAGACTTTGCTTTTCCCCCTTTTTTTTTTTCCCTTCCCCCCTTGTTTCTTGCCCCCTCCCTTTCTTTTCAGCTACCTCTTATCCTAAAGGATGAACATTTAGAGCATATAGATATCTAACAATATCATTGTTCTCTATCCCCCACCCCATGCATCACAAGGGGGTTATTATCATTTTGACATTCCTCCCCTTTTTCCTCTATGATTCCAAATTTAAATAATTGATATGCACAGATACAAATGGACAAAGACGGAAAGAGTGGGATTTTTAGGTGCACAAATACAATATATCAAGTAAATTATAATAAAATATTTTTATTTTGAACAACAAAATAAAAAAACAGTAAAAGAATATGTGGAGAGTGGTAATACAACAATACAGTTTAATAGGACAGTCTGATGAGATGTATCCGCAGATACAAATGTGTATATACATATATATATATATATATATATATATATATATATATATATATATATTTACATTATTATTGTTATTTTTAACCTACCAAATTCTTACGCACTAGTGACACTAGATATAATGATTTTTTTAACTATTTTATCAATTTTATTCTCATTGTTTTTAAATACAAACTGGTTAAAATGGATTATTCTTAATCAACTAAATCAATTGTTATCTACAGTATTACTATTTGTATGTAGTAGGTAATACCCTTCCCCATAGTTATCCTATATATTCCTTTGTCTTTACCCACTTTTACTATCATAATTACAAACTATTCCTACCCTATGGGTCTGCTTCTCTGGAGGATGAAGGTGAGAACTTCCCATTTCCATCCACTAGATGGCAGACCTACCATATAGCTTATAAAAAGGCATCTATTATCCCCAAGTCCTTTATGCTTGAAAAAGGAGCGCGCCTAGTAATCTACAGCACATGCTCCGAAACGTCGTCGCTACCGCTGCTGCTGCCCGTGACGCCATCGCGCATAACGCTGCGCTCCAAGCCTCGTTTCCAATGTCCTCACCATCCGGACTTCCTGGTACACTAACGGACGGAGACAGAGAGGTATAGGAGCACTATCACAGTTGTCATCTAGCGTGGACGGACGCCACATGGACCAGAGAAAGGACATACAGTAACTATGATGTAAGTGGATTATGTGCCTGTTGTAAATTAAAAATGACACTGTTCCTAACCCGGAGAAGCTTTCTCTTTTCCAGAATTATTGATGTCATTAGGGTGTGTGCGCCCCATACCTAATATCTGCACCCCACACACGTCTAAATAGTAGCCCGCCCCTAATTAGTCCCACTTTTTAGGGCCTTCAAAATGTTCCTCATTGAAATAATCTGCAACTCTTTGTAAGAATTCTGGGTTTCGGGTGGAGGTAGGGAACCTCAGTTGGTGTTGTTTTTTTACTGCCATCTGTGATTTGGTTGGTAGACTTTCCCCTCACTTCTTTTCCTCCTGAGATGACAGGAAGTGCTGGAAACTTTCCCACGCAGGACAAAGAAAACAAGGAAAACCTCAGAAACATTTAAGCTCCACCCCCACTCCATCCAAATCTAAAAGAAAATGTTTTGAGTGAAGTTTCGCTTTATTATCTGAACGTCTACTTTTTTTTTTTTTTTTTTTTTAGGTTCACAGTGATTCAATACCAGCGAGAGGAAAGATGAGAATACCAGAAAGGAGAGGAGATTGTAGGAGAGAAGATTGTTGGAAAGGAGAGAAAAGAGGAGCGAGAATGAAGATCTGAAAACAGAGGAGAGCGGAGGATTCCCAGACAAATTGATGGGAATGAAAATGGAGAGAAAAGAGGAGGAGAGGAGAGAATTCCTGAAGAAAGCCTATGCATTGAAAGCAGACTGGGATAAAGAAAGAGAAGGGAAAATAGAACTTTTACAGAAAGTGCGGGCAAGAAAAGCCGAGATGGAGGAGAAGGAGGATAAGGAGCGTAAGGCGGAGGAGTAGAGACAGACTGGGAGCTGAGGAAATCAGAGGAGAGGAAAGGAGCGAGGAATTTTACAGAAAGTCTATGTTTTGAAAGCAGACTGGGAGAAAGAAGGAAAGCAGCTGACCAGAGAAAGGGCAAGAAAAGCCGAGATTGAAAGCAAAAGAGACGAGGACCAAAAGGAAATCGATAGGATGTTCTGTAGCTGGTTGGGTATAAAATATCCGTATCTTATAGACACGCCCAGATTCAGGCAACGGAGATTGTTGGGGGGACCTTCTCATGCCCCTCATATCCATATGGAATTCCATAGAAGTGATCAGTAGGCAGAGCTCCTCCAATGATCAGAGAGATTAGATCTAGAGCAGATATAACCATACAGGAAGGCAATGAATGGACTATATATAAGGGGACCCTTCCTTCATTGTTTGGTAGTGGAGGAATGAGCGGCAGGGAGGCTCCGTACCTAAAGACAATTTATCCGAGTGAAATATAGGAAATACGCCCCATAAAAGTGTTCTATTCGTGTCAGATGGAGAAGTTTAGTCACGGCTAATGTTTGATTCCTTTATTATCAGGTGCCAGTTTCGAAGACGGACACATTCATGGACCAAGACATGGATGATTATGATGACGGCACCGATGCCAGTAGCGTCTCATCCATCTAAACTTAGGTATTTTCATTAGTTACCTTTGTACAATGTAACTAACTTATTCAGTGATGATGGTAAGATTAGGAACCCGAGCAGCACCAGCTCCCCCCCCCCCCCTTCTCACAAGGTCAGGGCCCCTCGGGTCAGGTTTGGAAGAAGAGTCATGGGAGGAAGTTTTTCTGCCTTTGGCTGTTCATAGTAACATTCATTCATTTTGTTTCCTGAATATTCTAAACTGATTTCCGATCCAAATGATCATTGCTCTGGATTATTGTACAAAGCCAAAAGTGCCACCAATATGTTACCTAGGAGACGTCAGGTCCCATGACCCTACAATATTTATTTCAACCACCTAAAGAGACAACGCCTGGTGGGGAAAACTTTTATGGCAACAGACAAGAACCTAAGTAAAGGGTCAGTTTACTGTCCCTCAGGCCTTGGAGGAACCGGACTGTGGCTAGTGGGTGTAGAAAGTCCCCCCAGCATCAGTGCCCCATCATTGGTTTTAATGGGAGAAATGGTGCCCCATTGATGGTGTCAGTTGGTGGAAATAGTGCCCCAAGGGCCAGACAAGTGGAAGATGAATGACCCTACAGTGATTTCATTATCCAATCCCTTGAGTTTGTTCTCAACCACAAGTTTTTTTCTTTTGATGGCTGCCACTCTTCCAGAGAAGAGTTCTCATTGGCTGCTGCAGATGACAGTTTTTATAATAAATCCTTTATTTAGAAGCTGAGGCAGCAAAGTGCAGCCAGTCATAGAGAACACAGAGGAGTCATTGCGATAGACCACCGTGCGTTATCAATTACCCACAATCCTCTCTGATTTCTGGAATGTGGTTTACAGGTGTACACCTAGTTACCGCCATAGTTACCGTATTTACCATATCAGCTCCCGTTACAAGATAAAGGAAAAGAGAACTTTTACAGAAAGTGCTGGCAAGAAAAGCCGAGATGGAAAACAAAAGAAACGAGGACCAAAAGGAAATCGGCCACGATGAAGGCAGAGACGGATGGGTAAGTACACATTCTTGCATATAGAATATATAAAGTGAAGGGGACAGAATGATCCCACCGTACCTCCATGGCTACCGCCCTCCACCAGAGGAATTCTATGGGACTGGGGGGAGCCTGGTCCTCATGGACTGGAATTCTGCATGTCTCTTCATAGAGAGTCCATCTGGATTGGACGTGGCCACCATAACTGGGAGGCGTTATAATCCGATATTGATGAGATGATGTGCTGCCGTCCTCTCCCCTCCTCTATCAAATGACAGCTTTCTAGATGATCAATAAAGTCCCAATACACAGATGGTGACCATAGCAACCAGTCCCCGCCCACCCCCTGTGTCTGCAGAGTTCTCATTGGCTGCTGTAGATGACAGATTTTATAATAAATCCTTTATTTAGAAGCTGAGCCAGCAAAGTGCAGCCAGTCATAGAGAACACAGAGCAGTCATTATGCTAGAAGACCGCCGTGCATTATCAATTACCCACAATCCTCTCTGATTTCTGGAATGTGGTTTACAGGTGTACACCTAGTTACTGCTATAGTTACCAGATCAGCTCCCCTTACATAACCTAACAGTTTTACCGTATTCACCATAATATACTGACCTTGTTTACCACAATATAAGCTGCCATTGTCTAACCTTCCATCAGTTTAGAGTTATCTGTTAATTGCGGCCCCAGAATGATTGATGTCATTAGGGTGTGTGCACCCAATACCTAATATCTTCACCTCACACACACCTAAATAGTAGCCCCGCCCCTAATTAGTCCCACTCTTATTTAGGGCCTTCAAAATGTTCCTCATCAAAATAATCCGCAACTCTTTGTAATAATTCTGGGTTACATGTGCGGGTGGGGAAGGGATAGAACCTCAGTTGGTGTTTTTACTGCCATCTGTGATTTGGTTGGTAGACTTTCCCTCACTTCCTTTCCTCCTGTGAGGACAGGAAGTGCGGGAAACTTTCCCCGACAGCACATAGAAAACAAGGAAAAACCTCTGAAAACTTTGAGCTCCACCCCCACTCCATCCAGACCTAAAAGAAAATGTTTTGAGTGAAGTTTCGCTTTATAATCTGAACGTCTACTTTTTTTCAGGTTCACAGTGATTCAATACCAGCGAGAGGAAAGAAGAGAATACCAGAGAGGAGAGGCGATTGTAGGAGAGGAGAGAAAAGAGGAGTGAGGATGAAGATTCTCAGAACAGAGGAGAGTGGAGGATTCCCAGACAAATTGATGGGAATGAAAATGGAGAAGGAGAGAAAAGAGAAGAGAATTCCTGAAAGCCTATGCACTGAAAGCAGACTGGGAGAAAGAAGGAAAAGCAGCGGAAAAAATGAGAAAATATTTTCAGTGAAGTTTCGCTTTAAAATCTGAACGTCTACTTACCTTTTTATTGTATTTTTTTTTAGATTCACAGTGATTCAATACCAGCGAGAGGAGAGAGGAGAATACCAGAGAGGAGAATACCAGAAAGGAGGAGAGGAGATTGTAGGAAAGATCCTGAAAATAGAGGATAGCGGCGAAGAGAAGGGAAAAGAGAACTTTTACAGAACGTGCAAGCAAGAAAAGTCGAGATGGAGGAGAAGAAGGATGAGGAGCGTAAGGCGACGGAGCAGACAGACGGGAGCTGAAGAAAGCAGAGGAGAGGGAAGGAGCGAGGACTTTTACAGATACCTTGAGAAAGTCACGTGACCAGTGACGTAACGCGTAGGGGAGGAGCCTAGTGACGAGTATCAAGGATCAATGAGGAGGAAGCTCTGTATCTGATCGTATCCAGCACCTGTTTGTTTTTGAAAGCATGCAAGTGTTTTCTTTACACATATTCAAACCATTATCGGCCTCAGCATATTGCGCTATGCTTGTTTCTTTTCTTGCATGTTCATGAATGCTGGAAGTATTTCTGAAGTGCAGATAAAGCACCGGACCTTTTTGTTTTGTTTGTTTTTGCTAAGAACCGGCCAAATGATCAGCTGGCATAGCTGCACTGTGAAGGCTATTGACTCAGCACTTTGTATTTAATTACTGCTTATTATCAGCTGTATTGGGAAGCACACATTTATATTACTATTGGCATATTTTTATATCACTATCACCTTGATTTGGACATTATATTGTTTTTATATATTATTCACTCTATATTGTGCAATATATGTATTGGTGGGTTGATTTTAGCGCTTTCATACATATTTTATGACTTTTACAGAAAGCCTACACATTGAAAGCAGAGTGGGAGAAAGAAGGAAAGCAGCTGACCAGAGAAAGGAAAAGAGAAAACTTTTACAGAAAGTGTGGGCAAGAAAAGCCGAGAGACAGATAGGTAAGTACACATTATTGCATATAGAATATATAAAGTGAAGGGGTGACATTGCCTTCATGGAGGATTACATATCAGTAGGAGAATATGTAGCTGGTTGGGTATAAAATATCCGTATCTTATAGACACTAGGGTTGAGCGAACCAGGGCAGCCAACATTTGTTTAACTTGTGTGCCCTTAGAAGCCATCACAGCCATGCCTACTAATGGCATGGCTGTGATTGGCCAGTGCAGCATGTGACCCAGCCTCTATATAAGCTAGAGGCACATAGCACAGCACGTCACTCTGCTTTAGATAGTGTAGGGAAAGGTTGCTGCCGCTGCTTTGAGGGAGAGAATTATCATAGGAGTCCTGATTCAGAAATCAAATTACTCAGTGATCTACCTTGCTTTTGTTGTGTGGGTGCAGTGCACAATCTTTTTTTATCCTGCCCTGAGCCCAGGGCCAGAGAAAAGATAACTTTTATCCGTCTGTTAGTTAGCTTGGCGTCGGCGGGCATTTTATGCAAGCTTAGTGCACCAGCACTGCATATGTTACTGTGAGATACACCCTTTAGATACAGTTGCTCTATTCTGCTATTCAAAAAACACCCATTTAGGGCAAAAATATATATTTTGCAGTGTTTCCTGCATATCTGTACGTGTGAGATACACACTTTAGATACTGTTCTTCTATTCTGCTATTCAAAAAACACCCATTTAGGGCAAGATCCTAAATTTGAGAAATATGAGAACGTCAAATAAGGGACGTGGCCCCGGTCGTGGTGCTGCTGGTGGAGCTCCTGTTGCAGGGAGAGGATGTGGTCGATCTGTGCCAGCTACACGCACAAGTGAAACACCTTCCTCAGGTGCGAGTAGGCGACAGAGCCTGCAGCGGTATTTGGTCGGGCCTATTGAGGCTGTACGAATGTTGAGGCCAGGACAAGTACAGGCAATAGAAGATTGGGTTGCTGACAGTGCCTCTAGTTCCTTCACATTGTCTCCCACCCAGTCTCCTGCTGAAAGATCAGAGTTGGCACCTGCAGCCGATGTCCATCAGTCTTTCACCTCACCCCCTTGCAAATCAGCCAAGCAGTCTGTCCAGAGCCAATGTGAACAAGCTCACGTTCATTAAAATGAACCAGGCATGGATCCCACAGGACTTGTCCGTACCTTGTGCAGAATAGACATGTATACCGACCTTACCCAGCCATTGTTGTATTTTTTATCTTTCTCACTCTTTTGGGGTGTACCCTAATTAAAAAAAAAAAAAAAATCAAAACCAGTGTTGGCTACCTCGTCCTCCTCCACTGCCGCTTCCACCTACACCGCCACATCCACCTCCTACTCCATATGGACCTCGTCCTCCTAGGTCAAGATTATTATTTTTATCTTTATGTATTTTATGTTATTTTAAGATAAATCCCTATCCACATTTGTTTGCAGAGCACTTGCCATGCTCTTAACAACATTTAGCTGCCATTTGCAGCCCTCTAGCCCTGTTGATTACTTTTTTAGAGCCACTTTAGTCCTCAAAAGTTCCGGTCCCCATTGACTTCAATGGGGTTCGGGGTCGGGTCAAGTTCGGGTCCCGAACTCAAACTTTTTTGCGAAGTTTGGCCGAACCCGAACATCCAGGTGTCCGCTCAACTCTAATAGACACCCCCAGATAGAGGCAACATAAATTGTTGGGGGACCTTCTCATGTCCCTCATATCCATATGGAAATCCATAGAAGTGATCAGTAGGCAGAGCTCCTCCAATGATCAGAGAGATTAGATCTAGAGCAGATATAACCATACAGGAAGGCAATGAATGGACTATATACAGGTCCTTCTCAAAAAATTAGCATATTGTGATAAAGTTCATTATTTTCTGCAATGTACTGATAAACATTAGACTTTCATATATTTTAGATTCATTACACACAACTGAAGTAGTTCAAGCCTTTTCTTGTTTTAATATTGATGATTTTGGCATACAGCTCATGAAAACCCAAAAATCCTATCTCAAAAAATTAGCATATCATGAAAAGGTTCTCTAAACGAGCTATTAACCTAATCATCTGAATCAACTAATTAACTCTAAACACCTGCAAAAGATTCCTGAGGCTTTTAAAAACTCCCAGCCTGGTTCATTACTCAAAACCGCAATCATGGGTAAGACTGCCGACCTGACTGCTGTCCAGAAGGCCATCATTGACACCCTCAAGCAAGAGGGTAAGACACAGAAAGAAATTTCTGAACGAATAGGCTGTTCCCAGAGTGCTGTATCAAGGCACCTCAGTGGGAAGTCTGTGGGAAGGAAAAAGTGTGGCAGAAAACGCTGCACAACGAGAAGAGGTGACCGGACCCTGAAGAAGATTGTGGAGAAGGACCGATTCCAGACCTTGGAGGACCTGCGGAAGCAGTGGACTGAGTCTGGAGTAGAAACATCCAGAGCCACCGTGAACAGGCGTGTGCAGGAAATGGGCTACAGGTGCCGCATTCCCCAGGTCAAGCCACTTTTGAACCAGAAACAGCGGCAGAAGCGCCTGACCTGGGCTACAGAGAAGCAGCACTGGACTGTTGCTCAGTGGTCCAAAGTACATTCGGAAATCAAGGTGCCAGAGTCTGGAGGAAGACTGGGGAGAGGGAAATGCCAAAATGCCTGAAGTCCAGTGTCAAGTACCCACAGTCAGTGATGGTCTGGGGTGCCATGTCAGCTGCTGGTGTTGGTCCACTGTGTTTTATCAAGGGCAGGGTCAATGCAGCTAGCTATCAGGAGATTTTGGAGCACTTCATGCTTCCATCTGCTGAAAAGCTTTATGGAGATGAAGATTTCATTTTTCAGCACGACCTGGCACCTGCTCACAGTGCCAAAACCACTGGTAAATGGTTTACTGACCATGGTATTACTGTGCTCAATTGGCCTGCCAACTCTCCTGACCTGAACCCCATAGAGAATCTGTGGGATATTGGGAAGAGAAAGTTGAGAGACGCAAGACCCAACACTCTGGATGAGCTTAAGGCCGCTATCGAAGCATCCTGGGCCTCCATAACACCTCAGCAGTGCCACAGGCTGGTTGCCTCCATGCCACGCCGCACTGAAGCAGTCATTTCTGCAAAAGGATTCCCGACCAAGTATTGAGTGCATAACTGAACAGAATTATTTGAAGGTTGACTTTTTTTGTATTAAAAACACTTTTCTTTTATTGGTCGGATGAAATATGCTAATTTTTTGAGATAGGATTTTTGGGTTTTCATGAGCTGTATGCCAAAATCATCAATATTAAAACAAGAAAAGGCTTGAACTACTTCAGTTGTGTGTAATGAATCTAAAATATATGAAAGTCTAATGTTTATCAGTACATTACAGAAAATAATGAACTTTATCACAATATGCTCATTTTTTGAGAAGGACCTGTATAATGTGACCTTTCCTTCATTGTTGGGTAGTGGAGGAATGAGCGGCAGGGAGGCTCCTTAACTAAAGATAATTTATCCGATTGAAATATAGGAAATACGCCCCATAAAAGTGTTCTATTCATGTCAGATAAAGAAGTTGTCATTGCTAATGTTTAATTCCTTTATTATCAGGTCCAGGCTATGAAGACGGACACATTCATTGACCAAGACATGGATGATTATGATGACTTTAACGACTCCGATGCCAGTAGCATTTGTTCCATCAAAACGTAAGTATCTTCATTATAGTTGCCTTTGTACAATGTAATATATTCAGTGATGATGGTAAGATTAGGAACACGAGCAGCACCAGCTCCCCCTTTTTACAAGGGCAGGGCCCCTTGGGTGAGGTTTGGAAGAAGAGAGCCATGGGAGGTAGTTTTGCTGCCATTTGGATGTCCACAGTAACATTCATTCATTTAGTTTCCTGAATATTCTAAACGGATTTCTGATCCAGATGATCATTGCTCTGGATTATTGTACAAAGCCAAAAGTGCCACCAATATCTTGCATAGGAGGTGTCGGGTCCCATGACCCTATAATATTTATTCCAATCACCTGAAGAGATGTCTGGTGGGGAAAACATATGGCAACAGACAAGAACCTATTGGCTAGATCAGGAGTCTCCAAACTTTCTAAGCAAAGGGCCAGTTTACTGTCCAGCTGGACTGTGACTAGTGGGTGTAGAAAGTCCACCCTCAGTGCCCCATCATTGGCTTTAATGGGAGAAATGGTGCCCCATTTATGGTGTCAGTTGGTGGAATAGTGCCCCAATGGCCCTACAGTGATTTCATTATCCAATCCCTTGAGTTTGTTTTTAACCACAACTTTTTTCTTTTGATGGGTGTTACTACCTCCAGATGCAGGGGGTGGCGATGGGGACATGCTGTGCCCCATCGTATGCCAACCTGTACCTGGGGGAGTGGGAGCGTTCACTCATGTTGAATGAGCAATTGGCCATGTATACTGAGAACATTATCATGTGCCACAGATACATCGATGATGTATTCTTGATTTGGGATGTCCCAGTTGGGTTGCTTCCAACTCTTGAAAAAAGACTCAACAGGAACCAATTTAACCTTGCCTTTACTATGTCATACCACTCTCATGAGGTGACCTTTCTTGATGTCACTGTCCTTCAAGGACTTGTCTTTTGAAAACCAAACGGCAGGCAATTGTGTCCTGCACGCTTTGAGCTTCCACCCACAGCCCCTATTGACCTTAATACCTTACAATCAATACCTAAGAACGAGGCAAAATTGCTCAGATGAAAAATCCTTTCAATTAGAAGCCAAAATTGAGCAAAAATTACTCTCTAAATTGAGCAAAAATACGAAATATAATTCAAAAGTATTGGCATTTGTTATCCATGTACCCCAATGTGTGCAGATTTATATCCCAAATACCATCTATCACTTTCAGACATGCCACTTCCATAAAGGATTATGTCATCCAGGGCGAATTCAAGGGGGAGGCAAGAGGTGACCCATGTAATCTCAGGGGGACATATACATGTGGAGTTGTAGCGCTTGTCAATACAAACATATAGGTCTCCCATGCACACTTCCTAATTACCAAAGTTTTTCAGGGCACGACATTTTGCCAATTGTAAGACGCATGGTGGGGTTTATATAATGTTTTGTGATTGTGGATCATTCTACTTGGGTAAAACCAAGGTCAAGCTTCACACCACAATGTCCAAACATGTTTGGAGTATGAAGGGATGCAACCCCGATCCACCATTGGGAAGACATGTGACTGCTTTTCATAAAGATCAAATTCATGGTCCTTGACAGGGTGCATCCCAATCTGAAAGGAGGAGACTGGAACAAGCTCCTCCTCCAGAGAGAACTTAAATGGATTTTCTCTCTCAAAACTACAATTTTCCAGGTCTGAACAAGGCGGTGAATTACAAACCCATTTTGGAGGGTTTCACCTCTGGAGGAATGAAAAAGTAGCTGGACATCTCGTATCTCGGCCTTGCTTTTCTGTTGTACAACCATGTTGCATCTTTTTTATATATATTATTTTCTGCTTGGTATTTATTTGCACCATGGGAACTTTTTGTGCATTGTCTCACTTTAATGGAAGTTTCATGCATCTATATCATTTTTTTTCAACCTTGAGGGCCGCCTATGGATAAGGTGTTGGAGCAGACAGAATGATACCACCGTACCTCCATGGCTGCCGCCCTCCACCTAGAGGAATCCTATGGGAGTGGGTGGAGCCTGGTCCCCATGGACTGGAATTCTGCACGTCTCTTTATGGAGAGTCCATCCGGATTGGATGTGGCCACCATAACTGGAAGGAGTTAGAATCCGCCATTGGCGAGTGATTGATGAGACAACGCACTGCCGTCCTCTCCCCTCCGCCACCAAATTACAGCTTATAGATGATCAATAAAGTCCCAATACACAGATGGTGACCATAGCAACCAGTCCCCGCCCACCCCCTGTGCGTGCAGAGCTCTCATTGGCTGCTGCAGATGACTGTTATTATAATAAATCCTTTAGAATCTGAACCAGCAAAGTGCAGCCAGTCATAGAGAACACAGAGGAGTCATTACGCTAGAAGACCGCCGTGCGTTATCAATTACCCACAATCCTCTCTGATTTCTGGAATGTGGTTTACAGGTGTACACCTAGTTCCCTCCATAGTTACCGTATTTACCATAATATCAACTCCCATTACATAACCTAAAAGTTTTATCGTATTCACCCTAATATACTGACCTTGTTTACCATAATATCAGCTCCCATTGCCTAACCTTCCAGCAGTTTAGAGTCCGCTGTGAATTGCAGCCCCAGAATGATTGATATCATTAGTGTGTGTGCGCCCAATACCTAATATCTGCACCCCCACACACGCCTTAATTGTAGCCCCACCCCTAATTAGTCCCACACTTATTTAGGGCCTTCAAAATGTTCCTCATTGAAATAATCTGCAAATCTTTGTAAGAATTCCGGGTTTCGGGTGTGGAAGGGATAGAACCTCAGGTGATTTTACTGCCATCTGTGATTTGGTTGGTAGACTTTCCCCTCACTTCCTTTCATCCTGAGATGTTAGGAAGTGCGGGAACTTTCCCACGCAGGACATAGAAAACCTCTGAAAACTTTGAGCTCCACCCCCACTCCATTCAGAACTAAAAGAAAATGTTTTGAGTGAAGTTTCGCTTTAAAATCTGAACGTCTACTTTTTAATTTTTTTAGGTTCACAGTAATTCAATACCAGCGAGAGGAAAGAGGAGAATACCAGAGAGAAGAGGCGATTGCAGGAGAGAAAAGAGCAGCGAGGATGAAGATTTTCAGAACAGGAGAGCGGAAGATTCCCAGACAAATTGATGGGAGAGAAAAAAAGGAGAGAATTCCTGAAGAAAGACTATGCATTGAAAGCCGACTGGGAGAAAGAAGAAAAGCAGCGGAAAAATGAGGATGAGAAAAAAATTTCAGTGAAGCTTTGCTTTAAAATGTGACCGTCTACTTATCTTTTTATAAATTTTTTTTTTTTTTTTTTAGCTTCACAGTGATTCAATATCAGCGAGGAGAGGAGATTGTAGGAAAGGAGAGAAAAGAGGAGCGAGAATGAAGATCCTGAAAAGAGGAGAGCGGAGGATTCCCAGGCAAATTGATAGGAATGAAGAGGGAGAGAAAAGAGGAGAGGAGAGAATTCCTGAAGAAAGCCTATGCATTGAAAGCAAACTGGGAGAAAGAAAGAAAAGCAGCAAAGAGAAGGGAAAAGAGAACGTGTGGGCAAGAAAAGCCGAGATGGAGAAGGATGATGAGGAGCGGAGGAGCAGAGACAGGCTGGAAGCTGAAGAAAGCAGAGGAGAGGGAAGGAGGAAAGGAGAGAGGAATTTTACAGAAAGCCTATGTTTTGAAAACAGACTGGGAGAAAGAAGGAAAGAAGCTGACCAGAGAAAGGAAAATAACTTTTGCAGAAAGTACCGGCAAGAAAATCCAGGATGGAAAGCAAAAGAGACGAGGACCAAAAGGAAATCGGTAGGATGATCTGTAGCTGGTTGGGTATAAAATATCCATATCTTATAGAAACGCCCAGATATAGGCAACAGAGATTGTTGGGGGACCTTCTCATGCCCCTCATATCCATATGGAATTCCATAGAAGTGATCAGTAGGCAGAGCTCCTCCAATGATCAGAGAGATTAGATCTAGAGCAGATATAACCAACCATACAGGAAGGCAATGAATGGACTATATATAAGGGGACCCTTCCTTCATTGTTGGGTAGTGGAGGAATGAGTGGCAGGGAGGCTCCGTACCTAAAAACAATTTATCCGAGTGATATATAGGAAATACGCCCCATAAAAGTGTTCTATTTGTGTCAGATGGAGAAGTTTAACCCCGGCTAATGTTTGATTCCTTTATTATTAGGTCCCGGCTATGAAGACGGACACATTTATTGACCAAGACATGGATGATTATGATGACTCTGATGACGACGCCGATGCCAGTAGCGTTTGTTCCATCAAAACGTAAGTATCTTCATTACAGTTTCCTTTGTACAATGTAACACATTCAGTGATGATGGTAAGATTAGGAACACGAGCAGCACCAGCCCCCCTTCTCCCTCGGGTCAGGTTTGGAAGAAGAGAGCCATGGGAGGAGGTTTTGCTGCCATTTGGCTGTCCATAGTAACATTCATTCATTTTGTTTCCTGAATATTCTAAACTGATTTCCGATCCAGACGATCATTGCACTGGATTATTAGACAAAGCCAAAAGTGCCGCCAATATCTTACTTGGGAGACATCGGGTCCCATGACCCTACAATATTTATTCCAATCACCCGAAGAGACAACGCCTGGTGGGGAAAACTTATAGCAACAGACAAGAACCTATTGGTTAGATGAGGGGTCTCCAAACTTTCTAAGCAAAGGGCCAGTTTACTGTCCTTCAGGCCTTGGGGGAGCCAGATTGTGGCTAGTGGGTGTAGAAAGTCCCCCATCAGTGCCCCATCATTGGCTTTAATGGGAGAAATGGTGCCCCATTGATGGTGTCAGTTGGTGGAATAGTGCCCCAAGGGCCAGACAAGTGGAAGATGAATGGCCCTACAATGATTTCATTATCCAATCCCTTGAGTTTGTTCTTAACCACAACTTTTTTTCTTTTGATGGCTGCCACTACCTCCAGATGCAGGGGGTGGCGATGGGGACATGCTGTGTATAGGATGCATTAAGGTGAAAAAACACGAAGGTTTAGAACCCCTTTTAAATGGATTTTCTCCCTCAAAGCTACAATTTTTTTTTTTTTTTTTTTTTTTTTTTAGGCCTGAACAAGGCGGTGAATTAAAAACCCATTTTGGGGGCGTGGCCTGACATAGCATGGAGTAGGACGTGCATGATTTGAGCTCCGTCCATTACTCCTGTACAGCCCATCCTGACCTTCAGCGTCATCCTGCACCAGCCCAGCGGGACCCCCTGGGGACCCTGAACATCCGTGGCCGCAAATCCACCATCCTCCGCTCGTACGGCGGCCTCCGCAGGGCCGCGATCCCGATCGCGGGTGCCGCATTTAGGAAAGTCCGCGGCTTCGGCCTAGCCCTGGAAGTCGGCGGCCATCTTGCTCCACCCGACCTGCCGCCTGTGCTGCTTCCTGGCCCTCCTGCTCTCAGGTAACAGCCTGCAGGGGCCCACCGAGTCCCCCTGAGGACCCCTCACACCCACAGAGGCAGATACATCAGCCTCTGACTGCGCGGCCGCCGCGTTCAGGAAAGGCCCCGGCTTCGGCCTAGTGCTGGTCGGTGGCCATCTTGCTTCACCCGGCCTGCTGACTAGTGACTCTTCCTGGCCCACCAGCCCTACAGCTCCCTACCATTCGGTATAGACTGAGCTGCCTGCTTTGGAGGGGGGAGGGATCACAGCGGATACCTGCCATGACTCCGCCAAAAACGCCAAAGGCCACCCTGGCGAAATTGGACCAGTACCGCCGCCAGGAGGAGGAAAGAGATGGCGGTGCCGCAGGCGGTGAGCAGGACGCTACGGGAGGCGACACAGCTAAACTGCTCGAGGCGATCACATACTGCCGGACGTCCCTGACGGCGCAAATAGAGGGGGTCAAGGTGGACCTTTCACTCATGCGACAAGACTTCCAGAAACTTCGTGAGCGTGTCACGACTGCCGAAACCCGCATTGGAGAGGTGGAGGACACCGTTACGCCGCTCCAAGTCAGCTCCGATCGAATGCAGCTCCAAATCAATCAGATTCTAAGCAAGCAAGATGATATGGAAAATAGGCTCCGGAGGTGCAACCTCCGTTTCATCGGGCTCCCCGAGGGAGCTGAGGGCAAAGATCCTACCACCTTCTTGGAGAAACTCCTTGTTGACACCTATGGCCGCGAGGCCTTCTCCCCCACCCTGGCGGTGGAGAGGGCTCATCGTATGCCTGCCAGATCTCCTCCTCAGGGGGCTCCCCCCCGCACGTTTATAGCAAAATTCTTGAATTACAAAGATAGAGATGCGGCGCTGCGCATGGCCAGGGAAAAAGGTAACATCCACCTTGGAAACTCCAAGATCGCTATCTTCCCCGACTTTTCTGCCGAGGTGCAGCGCCGCCGCCAAGGCTTCATGGAGGCGAAGAGGAGGCTCCGGATACAACATCTTAAATACTCTATGCTATTTCCAGCTCGTCTTCGAGTCGAAAGGGACGGCCGTGTGTTCTTTTTTGAGGATCCTCAGGAAGTCATTGCCTGGTTGGAGCGTCCGGGGCCCGCCAGAGGGGCGGCGGAGTGACCTGACCGAGCATGTTCATCAGCACTATTGATTGCCTGTCATCATCACCAGCACATTATACGCTGCAGCGGGAGTCTGCAAATCCTGGTATGTTACCCCCCCTTTTTTTTTTTGTCTCCCCTTTACTGCCCGCGGCGCATACCCTATTGCTCCTTACCCCTGGGACCCCCTTTTTGCCTTCCCCTGCTATAATCCTCTTTCAATTGTAACCTGCAGAGGGGGTCTCCCATACTTAGGGCCCCCACTGACTGGTTGATCCATGTAACTACCCTGGAGACTGTAATTGCGGAGCACAATCAGTCCTACACTCCACATGCCTAACACAGCGAATTTTCGCCCCCCAGCAACCGGAACACGCATCTCTTTATTATGTGACTGCAGAACTTTCTATACCACCGACCCCGCACTGTACTTCTGGTTCACAGTACAAGAAGAGCCTGTTGCTCTTTATTTGCGGGCATTGGATCTTCCACACCTCCCATGTGAGGAGATCGCTGCAGATCTTTTACGTAACAGCAAGATATTTTGGTTTTATCTGCTACCGGTTGTTACTTTCTTTTGGTTTTGGGAACATACCCGCATCAGTTGGGGAAGATGCAGGGTGGGGAGGGGGGAGGGGGAGGTTCGTTTTTTCTTGATGGACTGCAATACAACGAAGTGCATGCTAACATTGATACTGCATAGATGGCAAACCTTGTATTCATGTAATGCTACTGTCCCACGATATGTTTTAATGTTTGAATTATGGCATCGATAAAACTGCTCACTTGGAATGTGCGTGGGCTTGGGGACAAGGTAAAGAGATCTGCAGTTTTCTCATTTCTCAAAAAACAACGAGCCGACATTGTGGTGTTAGTGGAGACACACGTTGAGGGTCGGCTCCAGATGGCACTCCGCCGGCCATGGATTGGGTGGGCATATCATTCATCCCACTCGTCCCACGCCCGCGGAGTCTCAGTTTTGATTGCCAAGACGGTACATTTTGAGCTGTGTGATGTTCAGTCTGACCCACAGGGGCGCTATGTCTTTCTTTCGGTTAAATTGTATGGTGAACCTTTCCTACTGATGGCATTCTATGTACCTCCACCATTTAATTCTACTATAGTCACAGAGGGCTTGCTATATATGACTCGTCATCCTTCGATTCAGGCGGTGTGGCTGGGGGATTTTAACGCTACGTTGAACCCTACATTAGACAAACTGTCGCCCTCGCCATTATCTACTACAGCTCCAACCCACACTAGATTCTCCCGACTTATCTCTTCCTTTAATCTCACTGACACCTGGCGTTTTAAATTCCCGCTCACTCGAGCTTACTCCTGTTTCTCAACTACCCATAACACCATGTCCCGTATAGATTTTATATTCATTTCTAGTACCCTTGCCCCAAGATTACTGGAAGCTGAATTTGCCCCCAGATTACTTTCAGACCATAGCCCATATTTCATTAGCCTCTCCATCCCATTAGACAAACCGCCCCGTACGTGGCGCCTGAATCCGTTTTGGCTCACCCTGTTGTCGGAGGATGACGAGCTTGGTAACAGTTGGAGAACTTACTTTTTAGAGAATGACGGATCTGCATCCCCAGACGTAGTATGGGAAGCCTTCAAACTGCATGCACGTATGACTCTGACCTCCTTTATCAACAGGCTGAAGGCTAATTCATCAGCCATACTGGACGGGGCAATGCGGGATCTGTCCTCCTCTGAACAGGGGTACATGTCGAACCCCTCTCCTGATGGAGCTGCCCGACTCAGGTTACAAACCAGGGTGGTTAATCAGCTACAACACGAGACGGCCAGGAAAAAACTTTTCTTTGCCAGACAAAAATTATATGAACATGGGGAGAGAGCGGGTAAACTGTTGGCCTACTTGGCACATAGTGAGGATAGACCCCCTACTGTCATTTCCCTCACTGGTCCTAATGGGGAAAAGATTACGGAACCCCAGGCTGTCACTTCTGAATTTAGGGACTTCTTTTCTCAACTATATACGTCCCAGGTTTCTACCACTGACTCTCAATTGGAAGATCTACTGGCGGAAATCATCTTTCCACAGCTAGACGATGCCCAAATGGCTATGCTAGACGCACCTATTACACTCGACGAAATAACCACAGCGATTGGGAGCTTCGCCAGATCCAAGGCCCCGGGTTCAGATGGGTTGCCCATAGAATTTTACGCCCAATACATCGAGATACTTGCCCCCAAGTTATTGTCCCTCTTCAACCATCTATTTGACAATTTCACCTTATCCCCCATCGATGGGCGAGGCGGTAATTATCCTCATACCTAAGCCAGGCAAGGACCCAGGCCTCCCGGAATCTTATAGACCAATATCGCTACTCCAGGTAGACATAAAGATTCTGGCTAAAGTACTTGCCCTACGCCTTAACCAAGTGATTCTAACCCTGATCCATGCTGACCAAGCTGGATTTATGCCGGGGCGTAACACCTCCTTCAACCTCAGAAAATTGTATATTAACTTACAAGCGACACATACTAATGTTGGGTCCCGGGTGGTGGTGGCTTTGGATACTGCCAAGGCCTTTGACTCAGTGGAGTGGCGGTACCTTTGGGGATGCCTCCGTGGCTTTGGTTTTGGACCTAAATTTATTAAGTGGGTTCAATTATTATATCTGGCACCCAGGGGTAAAGTAGTGGCCAACGGGAGGGCCTCCCAGACATTTGACTTATCCAGGGGCACTAGACAGGGCTGCCCACTGTCTCCGCTCCTCTATGCCTTGGCGGCGGAGCCCCTTGCAATCTCCATTAGAGGGGACCCCGAGATTCAGGGTCTCTGCCTTGGTTCCCTGACTGAAAAAATTAGCTTATACGCAGACGACACGCTACTATACCTGGCCGACTCTGCCACATCGCTTCAGAAGGCGTTGCATACAATTGAACACTTTGGTCAGTTCTCTGGCCTTAAAATTAATTGGGAGAAATCTCAAATACTGCCTATGGATAGTTTCCCCTCTCCCAAGCTACAGGCACAGTTACCACTCCAGCGAGTGAACACTATCAAATATCTTGGAGTATTGGTGAATAGAACACCGGCTGACTATATATCCCTGAACATAGAACCCCTTTTCGATCTCATCAAGTCTAGAACCCAGGTATGGGCGAGACTGCCGCTCGGCGTGTGGGGCCGTATTAACATTGTTAAAATGATATTATTTCCGAAAATATTGTATATACTCTGGCACACACCCGTATACTTACCCTTGAAATTTTTCAAGTCAATGGAGGCCATACTCAAGACATTTATTTGGGGTAACAACAGACACAAGCTGGCCTGGAGAGTCCTTAAGAACCCTACTGACCTAGGTGGAACAGCCCTCCCTGACTTAAATCTTTATTACCTTGCGTCCCAACTGTCTCAACTATACCACATAGATAAAACCGACAGACTCAGATTCCTCACCCTCCTCTGTCCACGGTGGGCACAACTGACCACTGACCCACTCACTGCAATTGCAGTGGGACATAGTGGGAATAACTCCAATAGAGACCGTGGGTCCCTATTATTATACCAATATAGGCGCGTATGGGACATCACCACTAAAACATTAACGACCCCTAAACACAACAACTATACCCCCTTATGGCACAATAGACTACTCTCAGAGTTTCTCTTGATCCCTGACACAGAGATATGGTGCGAATATGGAATATATTATTTGCACCACATAATTTCCGATGGCACACTTAAAAACTTTGAGGACCTCCAAAATGAGTTCCTGCTGCCCAATTCTATGCTTTTTAGATTCTTCCAGGTGCGTCACGCAGCCCAAGCTCAGTTTCCCCAGCCTTTGCCACAATCTACGCCTAATGTTATTATGGCTGTGGTTAAAGGTGTGGACCCGCGAAAGCTGATCTCTGATTTTTATGTCATGCTTCTCACCCCATCATCTACCACGCTAGCTTACAGCCTTAAACCAAGATGGGAAAGAGAGGTGGGCCCACTGGAGGATGAGGAGTGGAGTGAAGCACTAGACTCGTGCAAGACTGTATCCCCCAAGCTCTCTGACAGGCTGACCCAGTTATACGTGGTGCACCGAGCGTATCTCACCCCCCTAAGAATCGCCCGCTTTAGACGACAGTTTTCTACCTTGTGCACAATGTGTAACCAAACGACGGGCACATTCTTCCATCTACTCTGGGCGTGCCCGGTCCTTCAGGGTCTGTGGAAGCAGATTGTTGACTTCCTCCATGATGACATGGGATCCCCATTGACCCTGGACCCCAAACAATGCTTACTGGGGATATTCCCCGACTCTGAGATGGACAAATTCACTAAAACATTCTTGCATGAAACATTGTTTAATGCTAGAAAAATTATAGCCAGACAGTGGATGAGACCCACTCCCCCCAGCTTCAACGATTGGAAACTAGATATAAATAACACTCTTCCCTACAAAAAGTTCATATACATCAACAGAGGTTGTCCAGATAAGTACTACAAAATCTGGGATCGATGGCTTGAGTCCGCAGACACATGCACTGATGGTCCGTAATACTATACATCCTTCTAGCGTGCAATTCCATGAATAGCGTGGACATAGGGTTTTCCACTTATTGATAGTCACTGAATCCAGTGTTCAATCTGAACAAGTTTTTTGATCTACTGTGCCTATATATGTATAAGCCACATTTCTTGTTTTATGCATTTCTCCAGTATTGCCTTGTAACTTGCAGAATTATGTTCCAAATGTAAATTGTTCAATAAAAAACTTTTTTCTCAAAAATAAAAACCCATTTTGGAGGGTTTTACCTCTGGAGGAATGGAAAAGTAGCTGGACATCTGGTATCTCGGCCTTGGTTTTCTGTAGCTGAACCATGTTACATCTTTTTTACAAGTATTATTTTCTACTTGGCATTAATTTCACCATGGGAACTTTTTTGTGCATTGTCTCTGTAACGGGTGGGCCCATGGTTTGGCAGCCTTTTGGCTTGCCCTCAGGTCCCCTCAACTGTGGGCATCTTTTTGCAAGTTTTAGGATATGTGGGATGGCAACACTGCTTTCCCCGTTTGCCAATTATATCTATCCACCGCTGATGGCCTATGAGGACTGATGCTAGTGCATCCACTGCACATGCGCGATGCCCTTTGTCGAGGGGCGGGAACCCCGTGATCTATCCTACCCCCAAAGCCGTCTTTGTGGTTGTGATGAATCCACGCATGCGTGTCGGCGGGAACATGACACGACGCACTCCACCACATCGCCATATTGGATGTGGGTATGGAGTGACGATGTGCGCCGCGACGTGTCGACGGGAGCATGACTCACTCCACCACATCGCCATCTTGGATGTGGGTATGGAGTGACGCTGTGCGCCACGGCACTCAGGGGACCTTTCTGGCTGGTGCACACAGGAAGTCTGCTCTCCCACACGTGGGGGCCAGTCTCCACCCCTGTTTGGGGAGATTCATTTATCCATATAAATACAGGAGAGACTTTGCCTCGATCTATGCTCCCAATACGGGGACAGTCAACTTTCTAATAAAGACACTGAGGTTGCTAGAAACATTTAAGGAGAGATTTTTGATAGTAGGGGGGGATTTTAACCTCACCCTGAATCCAAATATGGATACATCAACTGGGAATTCAGATATCTTTTAGGGCACTGAAACACATAAAACAACTTATGCGCTCTCTCCATTTAGTGGATACCTGGCAGGTAATGCATCAAGGCGTAAAAGATTATAGCTACTATTCAAAAACCCATAATACTTACTCCCGTCTGGATCTTCTCCTGGTAGACCAGTTTTACCTGGAGAGGGTACGGGCCTGTAAGATAGAGGTAATAACAATCTCAGACCATGCTCCGGTAATTTTGACTCTCTTTCTCCAGTATGTCCAGGTCACTTGGAAAGGACCTGGCGATTAAATTAGTCCTTACTGGATGACAAAAAGATGGTGGAGGCACTACGTCTTAAAATTGGAGCATACTTTGAGATGAATACAATGGAAGAAGTGTCTGAGCAGGCAATATGGGAAGCGCATAAGACGGTAATTAGAGGGAAATTGATAATGTATGGGTCAAGGGCTAAAAGAGAAAAGCAAAAGGAGATAACAGATCTACTAGAAGAAATCAGTGAATTAGAAACTAAACATAAGAGAAATCTAAACTCAGAAGATGCTAAGAAATTAGAAACCTTGAGAAGCAAGTTGTCACAATGTATAGATAATAGGATTGAAAATAAACATAGACATTATGCAAATAGATTTTATGAACAGGGGAATAAATGTGGCAGATGGCTAGCCAGACAACTTAAAAAGCAGCAGGACTCGAGACATGTCCATAAACTGATAATACAAAAGAAACAAATAGTGGGGAGCCAAGCAATTGCAGCAGAATTTCATACATTTTATGAGGCCCTATATAACATATAAGAACCTGTAGGAACCGCCACAGATGAGCAGCGAAGGACTGAAATTGGAGACCATATCAAAGACTCGGATCTAACCCAGCTGCCATCTCCGGTGATTGAAGAACTAGAACAAGAAATTACGATCGAGGAACTGGACATGGCAATAAATACTCTGTCTCTGGGCAAAAGCCCAGGACCTGATGGCTTCACAAATATATACTATAGAAAATTCATGGCAGAACTGGGACTTCCACTATGTAGATACTTTAACACAATCAATGCTTCTAACCCTTTTACCACCTGAAGCCCTATTAGCATATATCACAGTACTTCCCAAAGCAGAGAAGGACCCCCAACATTGCGCTAATTACAGACCCATCTCCCTACTTAAAGGGTTGTAAAGGTACAATTTTTTTTTTCCTAAATAGCTTCTTTTACCTTAGTGCAGTCCTCCTTCACTTACCTCATCCTTCGATTTTGCTTTTAAATGTCCTTAATTCTTCTGAGAAATCCTCACTTCCTGTTCTTCTGTCTGTTACTCCACACAGTAAAGCGAGGCTTTCTTCCTGGTGTGGAGTGTCGTGCTCGCCCCCTCCCTTGGACTACAGGAGAGTCAGGACGCTCTCTACATTGCAGATAGAGAAAGGAGCTAATTCAGATACTAAGCTGTTAGCGAAAATACTGGCTCTTCGATTACAAAATCATATAGTAAGGCTAGTTCACCCTGATCAAATGGGCTTTATGAAGGGCTGGAAGGCCAGAGACAACACGATACGTGCTCTTCATATCCTTCATTGGATAGAACACGGCCTGAATAAGGCCCCTAGATTGGTACTATCTATGGATGCCGAGAAGGCTTTTGACAGGGTGAGCTGGCCTTACATGACGGAAGTGTTAAGGGGGATGGGGATGGGTGAGCGAATGATGGGTTGGGTATCGGCGTTGTATGTGAATCTAAGAGCCAGAGTGAAAGTAAATGGGACAATGTCAAGCTATTTCAAAATACGGAACGGGACAAGGGTGTCCATTATCTCCTTTGTTGTTTGCCATAATGTTGGAACCTTTTTTGTGTAAAATCAGGAGAAATATGGGAATAGCAGGGGTATGTGTAGGAGCAGTGGAACATAAAGTGTCGTCATATGCCAAAGACTTGTTATTTTTTTTAGACTCGCCACAGAATTCCATACCAGCTGTTATGGCCAAGGTAGCTGAATACGGAAGGCTATCAAATTTTAAAATGAATTTTGAGAAATCAGTGCTCCTACCTAGCCACGTTCCCCCGGCAATGGCAACAACTCTGAAGAGCATGTACCCCTTTGTCTGGAATGAAAAGTATTTGGTCTATCTAGGGATGCACATTACGCCGGATCTCAGGCTATTGTATGATTTGAATTACGGTTCCCTATTGAAAGCGATAATAAGAGATTTGCAGAAATGGAAGGGTCTAGTCCTAACATGGGTAGGGAGAGTGAGTGCTATAAAAATTACCATATTGCCAAGATTAATCTATTTCCTGCATACGATCCCCATATCACTCCCACAGGCCTTTTTTTAAAGATCTGAGAAAGGCGTTTGTTGCATTTGTATGGAACGGTAGGCGGCCAGGACTTTCCCATGACATATTACGCAGGGGGAAAAAAGGAGGACTCGGTCTACCGGACATTGCTCTATATTATAGAGCAATGTCACTGGTAAGGATTCTAAATTGGTGTCACAATTCCACTGGTAAAAGGTGGGTCGCATTAGAGCAGGAAATAGGACGGAATTTAGCGGGGGCGCCATGGATCCTGAGCATATCTAGGAGTCTTGCAGAATGGACCTCTCCTTTGACATGGAACACTCTTAAGATATGGGATAAACTGAACAAAATGGGGGAGTATGCCCCCTAGGTCTCCCCCCCTGATGCCATTGGAGGGATTCCCTTGGTTCCCTCCGGGGGAGGAAGCTGGGTTTTTGGGATCATGGGGGAGTGATGGAAATAGGACATGTGGCAAATTTGCACCAGGAAGGGAGTTGATCCCTTTTTCAGAGTTGGTATCAAGGTGGGGGAATACACCAATGGGGGAATGGAGATATCACCAATTGAGGTGTTTTTTGCCAAGTTAAAACCATTATGAAGGCCTAGAAAGTCCCTTACCACGTTCGAGTCCCTATGTATTAGCATACCGGATGACAGACACTTATTGTCACAAATGTACAGATTGGTCTTAGGGGCCCAAAATACAATAGTTCCCTATTTTGTCAGGGAATGGGAGAGTGAGCCGAAGCAGGTTTTTTCCTCTGCGCAGGCGAGGAGACTTATTGATTTGGTACACTCTACCTCTATAAGGACACCAATACAAGAAATGTCATATAAATTTCTGGCAAGGTGGTATCGGACCCCGGTTAAGATGGCACAGATGTTTCCGACTCTAGATGCTAAATGCTGGAGAGGATGTGGTCAAAAAGGGACGTATTTACATTTGGGGTGGGAGTGTCCCAAAATTAAAGTTTTTTTGGGATGCGATCATCCCATGGGTTATGAAATTAACTTTGGATCCCATAGAGGTAACACCACTATATTGTTTGTTCCATGGGACTACAAAATCCATGAAATCATACAAGAACAGTATTACTCAACACTTACTGAACGCAGCTAAATTACTAATTCCTAGGCTATGGAAACAAACTCGAGGTCCTACCTTGTTGCAATAGAAGAGAGGTCAATTTTATTAAGGAGGCTGAGAAATGGATATATGTAGTTAAAGATAAACAAGACAAATTTAATGAAATATGGGCCGGATGGGAGCAGCACTCTTCGGAGGTAAGATAGGTAAAAGAAAAGAAATAGGTGAGATTAGACTAAATAGATGAATAGAAAGGAATACCCTGTATGCTTCTCCTGACTGAGCTGTGTTGAGACCCCTGGGAGGAGAGGATTCCCCTTTTTCTTTCTTTTTTTTCCTCCTTCCCTCTTCCTCCCCCGTTCCCCCTCCCCCTCTTTTTTTTTTTTTTTTTTTTGAGTGTGGGGTGGTGGGAATAATAGGATTTTTATAACAGCTTACCTGTAAAATCCTTTTCTTGGAGTACATCACGGGACACAGAGCGACATAGTCATTACTAATGGGTTATATAGATACCGTCAGGTGCTGGCACTGGCAACTTCCAAAACCGGAAGTACCCTCCCCTATATAAGCCCCTCCCATCCGGGAGCACCTCAGTTTTGTAGCAAAGCAATAAGTGTCCCCAAAGAGGGGCGGGAGCTCTGTGTCCCGTGATGTACTCCAAGAAAAGGATTTTACAGGTAAGCTGTTATAAAAATCCTATTTTCTTTCTCGTACATCACGGGACACAGAGCGACATAGTCATTACTAATGGGATGTCCTAAAGCAATGCCAAATGAGGGGGGGGGATACACCATATATAAGCGGAGCGCTATCAGACATGAGGATCTTTTGCGGCCTGCAACACACTGCGCCCAAAGGCGACATCCTCCTGACTTCTAACGTCCACCTGGTAGAACCTAGTAAACGTGTGTACTGAAGACCATGTTGCGGCCTTACAGATTTGAGCCAGGGAGGCCTGGTGATGCACTGCCCATGAAGTTCCAACTGCTCTCGTGGAGTGCGCTCTAACTTTGAACGGAGGCGGTCTCCTTCTCAAGCCATAGGCTTGTATTATGACCTGTCGAATCCACTTGGCTAAAAGTAGATTTTGACGCTGCCTGACCCTTTCTGGGGCCTTCCGGCAGAATAAACAAAGTATCCGTTCTGCGAATCTGAGCAGTGGCTTTTAGATAAGCTTTAACTGCTCTTACTACATCCAAAGAATGCAATAACTTTTCCTCTACCGAAGTAGGTTTGGGGAAAAAAGAAGGAAGAACCACATCTTGGTTCAAATGAAACCTCGATACCACCTTAGGAAGAAAGGCTGGATGAGGGCGTAACACTACTCTATCCTTATGGATAACCAGATACGGCTCCTTACAGGACATAGCTGCTAATTCCGACACTCTTTTAGCCGAACAAATGGCTACTAGAAAAAACAATTTCCTGGTGAGAAGAACCAAAGAAATATGCTGTAATGGTTCAAATGGTTGTTTCTGTAGAACCGACAGAACCAAGTTTAGATCCCATGGACATATGGGAATATTAACCGGAGGACTAATACGCATCACTCCTTGTATAAAGGCTTTGACTAGTGAATGCGAAGCCAAGGGCCTTTGAAAAAATATTGACAAGGCCGAAATCTGACCCTTGATAGTACTCAAGGCAAGCTTCCTATCTACAGCCCACTGTAGGAAGTCCAGAATCCTACCTATTACGTACTTATGTGGATGCCATTTCTTGGCTTCACACCAGGCGATGTACGCCTTCCAGATTCTATAGTAGATCTGCCTGGATACCGGCTTCCTGGCATTGATCATGGTAGATACCACAGAATTAGAGAGCCCTCTCTTTTTTAGAATGTGGGCTTCAATAGCCAGGCCGTCAAACCTAGGGCTGGTAAGGAAGGGTGGTATATCGGTCCTTGCGAAAGCAGGTCCGGACGATGTGGGAGAGTCCAAGGACTCCCCACTGACATTTTACAATCTCCACGTACCACGCTCTTCGGGGCCACGCTGGAGCCACCAGAATCATTGGTTTCTTTTCTACCCTGATTCTGCGGAGTAATCGAGGTAACCATTGTGGCGGTGTGAATGCATATATCAGCTTGAACTGATCCCAAGGGAACACTAGGGCATCCGAGCCGCAAGCTAGGGGATCCCTTGTCCGAGAGACAAACCTGTCCCCCTTTGCGTTGAACCTGGATGCTAGCAGATCTACATCCGATGTTCCCCACCGCTGACATATTGTCCGGAAAACCTCGGGATGAAGGGACCATTCCCCTGGGCATAATTGTTGGCGACTTAGAAAGTCCGCCTTCCAATTCTCCACTCCTGGAATGAATACCGCAGATATGGCTGGGACATATTTTTTCTGCCCATTTCAGGATGTAATTTACTTCCCTCTGGGCTGCACGACTCCTGGTGCCCCCCTGATGATTGATATATGCCACTGCTGTGGCATTGTCTGATTGAATTCTGACAGGGGACCCTTGGAGTTTGGATGTCCATGCTACTAGGGCATACCGGGCTGCTCGTATCTCTAAGAGATTGATGGGCAGGGCCTTTTCTGCATCCGACCATCTGCCCTGGAGAGACTATTGCTCCAGTACTGCTCCCCAGCCTATAAGGCTGGCATCTGTAGTGACCACCTCCCAAGAAATCGGACTGAAGGATTTCCTTTTTTCCAGATTTTGGGAAACCAACCACCAACGGAGGCTCTTGCGAACGGAAGGGGACAAGGACATTGTAAGTCTAGGCCTGAATTTTTTTGTTCCAGGCTGACAGTATGGCCCCTTGCAAATTCCTTGAATGGAATTGACCGTAGGGTACTGCTTCGAATGATGCCACCATTTTTCCCAGCAGCCTCATATACAGGCGTATGGACGGCTGTCTTTTTTGTACCCACTAAGTGGATCAAATCTTTCAAAGACAACACCTTTCCTCGAGGCAAGAATATTTTTCTCTGGCCTGAATCCAACCTTAGCCCCAAGTATTCCAGACTTTTGACTGGTTTTTAGGGCTGACTTGTCTCGGTTATTAATCCAACCGTGAGATTCCAGATACTTGATCGTCTTGTGAACGACCACGTCTAGTTTTTTCACTGAGTGGTCTATCAGCAACAAGTCATCCAGATATGCCATTATCATTACACCTTGTGTTCTTAGATTGGCCAATAAAGGGCCAGAATTTTTGTAAACACTCGTGGTGCTGTGGCCAAACCAAAGGGTAAGGCTCTGAACTGAAAATGGCGCCCTTCTACTGCAAAGCGTAGAAATTTTTGGTGGACTGGAAAGATGGGAATGTGCAAATAAGCATCTTTGATGTCGATCGTGGCTAACCAATCCTCCCCTTGTAGGGCAGTGGCCACCGATCGGATCGACTCCATCGGAAAGTCCTGATATACAGGAATTTGTATAGCCCTTTTAGAATTAATATGGGCCTCCCGTCCGCGTTTGCTTCGGGACTGTAAAGAGGTTTGAGTAAAACCCGAACCCTCATTCTTCCAGGGGAACCTCCATAATTACTCCTTGGAGCAATAGTTGTTCTAGTGCCAACAGGAGGGACTCTCTCTTCCGGGGATCCCTTGGCACGTTTGACCTCAAAATGGGAAGGAGGAGAGTCTTTTAACTCCAAACTGTATCCCAAACCTACTGCGGAGAGCACCTATCTGTCTTGATCGTGTCCCGCCAGGTCTCTTGCGAACAACTGGAGTCCTCCCCCCACCCGACTGAGTGGGGGCTTCATGAATTTAACTTTGGGGGAGGTTTTGTACCTCCCCTGACCCAGGGTTTCTCATTACCCTGCTACTGTCCCTGTTTTTTACCCCCGGGATTTGACCGAGGAGGCCGTCGGAACTGTTACACAGCCGATGCCCCAGGGACTGGAGAAGCAGGCCTCTTAAAGAGGGACCTCTAACTCTGCTTTTAACCGGCAAGAGCGTATTTTTACCGCTGGAAATTTTCTGGATATTTGTCCAGGTTTTCCCTGAATAAGCGTTCACCATGAAATGGGACGCTAACCAGCCATTCTTTACAGGGAGCTTCAGCAGACCAGTTTTTGAGCCATAGGAGCCTACGCATATGTACTATAGACAGCGTAAGGCGGGAGGCCTGATGGACTGAATCCTCTATGGCGTCCACCGCAAAGCCTAAGGCTCTAGGTAGATCAGCTAGGGCAAAGCCTGCTGATCTGTCAAGTCCCTCAAGACCTGTTTCAACTGATCCTTCACTGCTTAGCAGACCCCAATAGCTGCTACTGCTGGTTGTATCACCAAGCAGATTTTCATAAGGACTCCAATCTTTTATCTATTGGGTTCTTGAACATTTGGACATTATCCACTGGACATGTCAGTGATTTATACATACAAGAGATGGCTGCGTCCATTGTAGGGACCTTCCATTTTTTTTTTTTTTTTTTGATGAACTTATCCTCCATGGGATAGACCACCGGAAATCTCTTGGGGAATAAATATTTTCTCAGGACGTTCCCAATCCTGGTAAATGAGCCCTTTCAGTAAAGGGTGAAGTGGAAAAGAACAAACAGTCTGGGGGCTTCTAGCGACCCCAACGAGGATACAGTAGTGGTTGATGGTTCCGCAAGGTGCATTTTTAAATGCTGATCGGACCATGTTAGTCAGAGACTGAACCCATAATCTTTCAGCTTGAGATGCTGAGAAAAGGTTCCCCCACTGTTGATTCCTCTATAACAGAATCAACCTTATCCTGATCCCCTTCAGGCAGGTCGATCCCTGTATGGGACTGTTGCTCTGCTAACAGGCACTCTGAAGGAGGAGACGGAGATCGGGCGTGCTTTCCCTGACAGGGAGGCAGCGATAAATTTTGACAATCTCTCTCTAATCCTCCCAGAGCTGAGGAAAAAACCTCCTCTGTTACATACACAGGAGCAGGTGACTGAGGACAGCCACAGTACCAAGTACCCCTGCGGGGTCTCTACGGTCACTTACCTCTGAACTTCAGGGGAGACTGGTGCAGCAGGAGTATGCCCAAGATCCTCAGAGCCCGATGAGACCCCCTTCGCTTCCTGGAAGATTCAGTTCCGGAGCTACTGGACGGCATATTCCTAAGCCTAAAGCTGAGGTATTCCAGCCGTAATACACCACTTTTACTGAGAATAGTCTAGCACAATTGCTGCTATATCACAGTTGGTGTCTACTAATGTGCCTTTCTAGGGGATGCCTGTATCAACCGCTTGCTGTATGCCTTTAAATGTTGCCAGCTCTGTCTCTGTACTTCATAGCCAGCTTACTGCAATAATGTGGCTTTTTAAAAACCTGCTGGGACGCCCGCACATGCGCAGAAGCGCTGCGGCGCGCACAGAGCGTCATCCCCCAGGCCCCGCCCCTTTTTCCGGCCACCTCTATATATAGAGGCGCGTGCACGCGCACGCGCGCGGCCACGTGCGCCTCGGCGCTAATTTTCAAACATGGAAACCAGGGACAGGAGCCAGGGCCCCCTTTGCCGCAGGCCGGGGGATAGACGAACACTGCAACATGGCAGAGGAAACAGTTTCCTGTAGGAGAACTCACCAGCTGCCTGGACTTTGTTCTCTGAGAAGAAACTAGTCCATATGACAAGAAAAACATTCCACAGCGGCCTCTAGTGGACAAACACAGGTACCGCAGTTTAATATACTAAACATATATAAAAAAACATTCTTTTTTTTTTTCTTGACCACCATTAAAAATTATTACATTTTTTTAGTAGTTACAGGCATGCACAGATATTAGCGGGAATACCGTTAGGTAACAGACAGAAAGACAAATTAGGCTTGGGGGTCCCCCAATAGAACCAAGTTCCTGGGGGCCCCCACTTACCTGTTCCCCGCCGCAGGACTTTGTTTGGTCCACAAAAGCCCAAACTTCACCTATCACGGCAGGCATTGTAATCAAACCTTCAGGGACCGGGTTCCCAAGGATTCCACTCCCCTGGACCTGTATAGCACCCTGCACAGAAAACATCTTGGTCGTGGGTATGACCAGAGCTCTGGATCCCAGGGTCCAGCTCTCCTAAGAGAAGCATTACAGGCAGAACCTTGCTCTTCTCTGCAAGGCCCGGGTACCGACCGTTTAGCTATGAAGCTTTTTTGGTCGGATCCGGAATAGCTTACTGAGGCCCAAAAGAACCTGTACGCAAGCTCAGTGAAAAACACATGTTTCTTCTTGGCCAACACCTTAGACACTGGCAAAAAAACTGAGGTGCTCCCGGATGGGAGGGGCTTATATAGGGGAGGGTACTTCCGGTTTTGGAAGTTGCCAGTGCCAGCACCTGACGGTAACTATATAACCCATTAGTAATGACTATGTCGCTCTGTGTCCCGTGATGTACGAGAAAGAAAAATAAGGTTTGTATTATGAGTAATAGAAGGGGCAAGATGGCTCTAGAAGCAATAGAAGGGGGAAGATGGTGTAGTGAACATTGTAAGGTTTGCTGGTCCCTCCTTCTCCCCCCCTTTTTATTTTTTGGGCGTGAAGGTTTATCAATGGTGGGGAGGGGATTTAATTAAAGGGAGGGGGGAAAAGGAGGAAAACATTTTTGAATTTTTTTTTTTTTTTTGGGGGATGGGGGGGGGGGGGGGATACTAGATTAAAATGAATGTGATGTTAATGTATGACGTTATGTCAATAATTATGTGTTAATAAAATTTAAAAAAATTTATTATTAAAAAAAAAAAAAAAAAAAAACAGGAGAGACAAGCTCTCCTTTTATGGCTACTGGTGCCACAGTACACACTCCCCTTGAAAATATTGGCAACTTAAGACATACAGGTATGTTGTGTTTTGGCATACACTGGGATGGATACACCTTTCATTAGGCAGCGCCATTTATGACAGAGATTTTTATGTCTCCAGTCGGCATTCAATCCTCTGTTCTGTAACTCTAGGACATTTGGTGGCTTTGCTTCACCAACAGTCCTATATGCACCTGCAAGCATATCAGGACTTGGAAGGCCTGCAGGTATGTGGCCTCCTGATTGTGATAGAAAATGTCTATTTTCACATGTCTACATTGGACTCTCCTACAGAGACTCCTTTGGTTGGTGAATACTTATCCAGTCTCTCTTCTTTTTTGCTCTGTTAGGGCCCACTAGGCAAACTTCAGGGGATAAATGCTGGATTTATTGGATACGTGACCCACTAGAGGCTACTATATAGTAATCTCCCACTAAGTACATAGCGACAAATTTTAGGTATGCCCATATTTAAAAGCACAGTCAATATGTAGTACAGAGCTCTTCAAACTTGATATACTCCTTTTTTTTCTATAGGAATATGCTCCTTATAGATTACCAGTTTACTGGTCCTAGTA
Source organism: Rana muscosa (assembly GCA_029206835.1). Classification (NCBI taxonomy): domain Eukaryota; kingdom Metazoa; phylum Chordata; class Amphibia; order Anura; family Ranidae; genus Rana; species Rana muscosa. The sequence goes on along the minus strand of CM055121.1, from coordinate 309,570,891 downwards.
TGCATACCTGTGGTCTCTTGCTCAAATCTCTTTGACCAGACTTCCCTCTGCAGCTGCTATCCCCTTCTGGGACTCCTTTACCATCACTGGTCCTGTGACCATTCATTCCTTGTCTATCACTCCATGTACCCCTTGGCTGTCATTCATGGGACTGTAAGTATCGGAAATGTGAACAGGTGTTCCCTCACTTTCATTTTTGTCTGCCATCCAGTGTTCAGTGGATGTATAATATGTTTCTTTATACATTTTTTTTTTACTATAAGCTTTACTAAATTGCATAACAGACTATCCCTGAAGAAGGAGTCTAAGTCACTCCGAAACGCGTAGGAATTGTTTGTGACCAGTATCATCTCTTGACAACATGTTTGTTTCGTGTTATTTTACACACATAATTTGCTGCTGTTATTCTCCATATGTTAGTCTAGAACTTCTAGTTCTAACAGTTTTTATATGCATTTTGTTATATCCTTGTACATTACTTTGATACTATTAAAATTTAATTTTAGTACATTGTTGTCACAATCTGTGCCTTTAAAGTCCCACCCTCAGGTGAATTCTGTATCTTTAAGGGCAAGCAAAGAGCCACCTACTGCCCCCAGGGTGCAGTTTGGAGACCACTGGGCTAGATGATGATTGGAGGTGATATGTGTAACGCCCAGTAGCCCACTTTATGAGGAAAGAACCAGATAGCCAGATCTGCCTCCTATCCAGTAGGACCATATAATATCCTTCCATCCAGACATTAATGGCATTGCAGATTATGCTGAAGGTCTAGATATTACACTAGGTGTATATTTGGGTGTTGGGTTAGAAGTGCTTACCACAGACCAGCACTTCCGCACTCCTACAGGACCTCCATTAGATGTATAGGAAGTTGAGTCAAGGCTGAAGGTCTCCAATCAGCAGGTAGCATGTGCTTTGCTGATTATAGCTCTATAGGACTGAGTCAATAGGGGGCATGTTGGACCTCTGCAGAGAGACCAGTTCTTTCCCACAGAGAATAAGAATTCCACTCCACACCTGCTGGCAGGGGACAGGCTTTTCCTCTTAGTCTGTGGCTGCTTTAGAAAGAAAACATACTGGAAGACATTGAACACCTTCTGTTTTGATGCGCCTGGAATACACTTGGCTGATTGAAATGGAGGGTTCAATTGGGCTTTAATTTTGTACAAATTAGATCTAAAATACACTGAATTGGGCGATGCGGGGAAAATGTTACATACATGAATGTCTATGTATAATCCATGTACACTGCGCCATTTTATTTCCTTTCTTGTTTTACTAATCTCTTCTTTCTCTTACAGTGATATTTCTGACAGAGTCTGAGACCAGCCACAGCCCCGCAATGATGACCACAATGACTTTGGTGATGAATTTGGTCTGAGCAGTCTTGCTATGATCCCAGGAACTGGGAATCTTCCCCCTTTTAACAGATTTTGGATGAAGAGTAAGACAACCAAGGCCTCACAGCCTCACCATGATGCTGATGAATCTGGTCTGAGCAGTCTCGCTATGATCCTAGGAACCGGAAATCTACCCCTCCTGGGTGAATTTTGGATGGAGAGTGAGACAACTGATGCCCAACAATCGGAGGTTCAAGTAGTCACCTATGAATAAAAAACTTGAATCCAGTCTGAAAAGTCTCACCACAGTAAAGTATTCTAAGAATCTACCCCACCTGTATGAAGTAAGTGTCCTCTACGCTTCTTACATGGCTATAAAGACTCAGCACTGTCTGTCTGGTTCAGTCTTTAAAAACAGTAACAGTTTGTTCCAGAGGAAAGGTACAAAAATACTGTCAGGGAACGGGATCAATTATGTTTCATAAGGACAGACAGATTCCTCGGTGACCTCACACAGGCAGTTGGCGCAATTCCCTGGATCAAACTATTTCCTCCTCAGCTTAATCAGTCAAGCAATGGGAGAAACACCAAAACTTCTACCAACCAATCAGAAATCATCTATTGCTTCACCTGCTTTAAACTGAAGGGCGTTATATGATCTGTTTTATCTCATCCTGGAGCTTCTATGAAAATAAATGACATTTTTTTTTCTTTTAGTTTTTGATCGAGTGTGAGATCCCCGCTGTCCCACCATCAGATCCCATGACCAGAAGATCAGACATCCATGATGTGGAATCCAATACAAGCAGCAGTTCTCCAACCAACATGTAAGTTTCTTCATTAGAATTTCCTTTGTACAATGTAACATCACCCATGATGGTGTACTGATGGTTGGATCAGGAAAATAATCTGTAGTGATAGTAAGATTAGGAGCAGCAACAGCCCCTCTTCCCATCAGGTCAGTCCATCTTGGGTCAGGTTTGGAAAAACAGTAAATTCATTATGTAAAGTGTTGATGTCCATGGTATCCAAACTGCAATTATTCAGTTGGTTTCCTGATTTCTCTAAACGAATTTCGGATCCAGATGATCATTTGATGCTCTGGATTATTGGATGAGTCAAGTCCCATGACCCTATGATATTAATTTCCAATCACTCTAAGAGAAAACGTCTGGTGGGAAATAGTGACCAGAACCTATTGGCTAGATGATTAGAAGTGACATATACAACTACCAGCAGCTCACTATATGAAAAAATAATGAGAGCCAGATCTGCCACCTATGCAGTAGTACCATATAATATTGTTCCATCCAGTCATAAATGGCATTGCAGATCCTGCTGAAGGTCTAGATACTAATGTATTACCATAGGTGTATATTTGGGTGTGGGGTTAGGAGTGCGTAGTACAAACAGTGGTATGTCCTGGTGATTCATTTTACACAATTCATTAGTTAAAAATGTTGTATTCAGCCAAGAGGCCTCATTTAAGGTTAAAATGGGCTACATTGTCATGTTCCTTCTAGCCGTATGAGTAGCTGACTCTTCCCCTGAAATGCATTGGCCGTATATGAGGCTGAAGCATGGACTAGACTCCATGCACTTGAATGGCACCAAGCACTACTTCTGACACTCACCTAAAAGGTATTTCCAACTTTTCAGCCGAATTTCTACTTTATATTTGTTACGTATTCACACACAGAACAACTTTTAAAACATTATAAAAATTTCTACTCATTAAAGGAGGAACTAAATGCAAAAAAAATGGTCTCCAAAATCCATACCAGACCTCCATTTGAGCATCCAGCCCAGCAGGCCTGGAAAGGGGGGAGGGGGGGTGAGTGTGCCCACAAATCCCCACAGCTTCCAGGTCAGGGTTGTCAGGAAGTGACCCTTATCAATACAGGGACAGTGCTTTGCCGAGAGGGGGACCCCCTTTGCAAAGTCCTCTCCCCATGCTGAGGGATTGTGGCCTGGTATGGTTTAGAAGTGGAGGTGGGTGCAGCATGCTCACCCCCCTCTTTCCTGGCATGCCAGGCTAGGTGCACGGATTGGGGTCTGGTATAGATTTTGGGGGTCTTTTTTTTTTGCATGGAGTTCCTCCTTTAAAGGTGAGTTGAAATTTTTATAATGTTTTTGAAGTTGTGCTGTGTGAATGGGAAGACATAATAAATAAAAGTAGATGTGAGAAATTCGGCTGAAATGTTGGAAATCCCTTTTTAGGTGAGCATCACAGAAGAAGAACTGGGGAGCCATTCAAGTGGTCACCATTCAGACGCCCATGCATTTTCAACCTTTAGATTGATAGGTTTAAGGAATATTTGCCATTTGTTGGCAAGAATGCCAAAGGAACATTCAACTAGCCTACGTGCCCGACAGACGATAATTGAAGATTCTCTTCCGGGTGTCACGATTCCTCTGTGAGTAGGGCTTCATTAGATGTTCATTGATAGCAAATGCCTCATCAGCCACGAAAACAAATGGCATATCTAGACTTTCTGTCCCAGTTAGTGGTCGGTTTTCTGGCAAATCAAGTCGATTTAGCTACAAGACGCTTTCCAAATTTAGAATTCTGGAAAACAGTAGAGTCTGCAGAACTTTAAAATGCTCCTACATCAATAAAGAGGAATTTATAGTCTATAGTCTGCATCAACCACAGCCATTCGCACAACAGAAAAATACGTCTTGTAGTTATAATATCGGCCTACCACTGTGACGGGGCTTTATTAGCCCAATGTGTTTTCCATCAATTGCTCCCAGGCAGTTTGGAAAGTTGGTTTTGCTCCAGAACTGCTGGGCAACATCATTCCATTTCTCTTTATGTGGAATAGGCATGAATGTCGTTTTTAGATTCCAGATAGCATCACAAGTTTGCTTCACAATTTCTCCAATTGTCGATATTTCTGTTCAGAATTCATATTGTAGTGATGTATAGGTATTTCCTGTGGCAAGATATCTGTAATTAAAAAAAACAATTATGTTGTTTCTTTCAGTAAGACTACTAAAGAAAAGGTGGAAAACAATGCGTGATAATTTTAGAAGAGAACATAACAAACAAGTGAAGATACGGAGTGGTTCTGGTTGGAAGACAAAGGATCGTACTTGTCACTACGAGGAGCTCCAGTTCCTGAAGCCCGTCATAGAGATGAGACCGTAAGTATAACATGTATTACATTTTTTTTTAATTACATTGAATTGTATAATATTAAATTTTTAGTTTTTAGGAGTGCAAGGTATAACTACTTGTTTATATAATTATTGAAAATTGTCAAATTATTCTTTTTTTTTTCCTTTAGTACTGGGAGCAATATGGAGTCTGACACTGATGAGGACCCAGAGGATAACGACATGAATGCGGAAGTTGATCCTGTAGTTGATCCTGTAGTTGATCCTCAAATTAACAAGACAGAACCGTGAACATCAGAGCCACTGTTGGCCATGAACAGGGAGAAGAGAAGGAACACAACCAAGCAGGAAGTGTCTGAGGATTTCTTGGACGTAGTAAAAAAATTATTTAATAAAAAACAAAAAGAAGGAGAAATCAAATCCTTTGCACGAAGCATGGGTCCTCAGATGGCCAAAGTTTCTCCTGAGTTCCAGTGTGAGATGCGCTCAGAACTCCTGCGTCTAATACATTACTACCAACAACGATCTATACCAAATAGAGAAGCAACATATGAGGTCATAATTCCCAATCAGTTTTCTGGGAGGTATGATGGTACAGTTTTACCAGGAACCACATATGACCAACGCTCACACCCATACCCACCTGCTGCAGGGTCAAGATTTCACAAAATGTTGCAACGTTTTGATCAACCCCTTTTTTAGGGAGGAGCATATGATATGCCATCAGATCATCAACACACCCAACCCCCCCCCCCCCCCCTCTAGAGAAGCCACAACATTCTCCTCCCCCCTCATATCATGATATTTAAGTTCCATGTTTTTTGAATTTGAAAAGTTTAACATTGGTTTGTAAAATAAACTCTTTTCCAAATGACGCACATTGTGCTGTTATGTTTCTAAGTTATTTTGTATCATGCACATGTGGTGCAAATTTGTTGAGATATTATTGTGTGTGTGTGTGTATATATATATATATATATATATATATAAACAAAATATTGTTATTGCAATTTTATTACATGTTTACATATCAATTCTTCATATACCCTTACCTTAGCGTTAAGAGTAAACGTTCACATGGTGCAGCACTGCAATTGGTATCCTGTCTCAACAACGCAGGCGTTAAAATTTCGAGAAGAAAATCAAATCTGGTAAAGGAAATAGGTAATCTGTTAACAATACATAACCATGAACAAATACTAAACAAAACCCTCTGCTAACCATAACCCAACTCTAACCCTGTGTTAACCTGAACCCTATGCTAATCCTACCCCTAACCCTATACTAATCCATACTCCTTCTGGCAATGAAGACGTGCACGTGACCTTAATCACTTTTTGAAAACATGTATTAGTGCATTGTGGCGACCATGACAGAACCACTGCTTTTTGGAACAGCCACAAGAGCCTCATTTCAGAAAGAAATTATGAAGCCTACTTTTCGCTTCTGTCAATAAGGAACGCCTTGTTCAACATCTCAAAATATATTCCAACTTGGTTGAGAAACCCTCTACAGTGAGCTCTCTGCCAAAACGCTGGGGAAGCACAGCAGAGCAGATCATACCTCTTACAGTGGTAGCATTAGAGGCGGCTGTCTGAACCAAGACAGGAGCAGCAACAGGGATGGCTTGCAACACTAGTTGTACTGGAGCTGCCAGAGTGGGAGGATGCAGATGAGCAGTTTGAATCAGGAGCGTTTGTAACACTATGGCAAACTTATCCATGCAGTGGTCCTGCTTGTCTAATCTGGAAGAAAATATTACAAGGTGGCTTGCCTGCATCATCTGAATTCATGGCCCTTGCATAATGTTAGGAACCATAAACCAGATGGAGACAGAAAGTAAAATCACGCCTTTTAACTTCTTCTGACCCGGGCCATATACAAAATACGGCCACAAGGTGGTTTTAGAAATCCGGGAGGCCGTCTTTTTACGGCCTCCGCGCCTCCGGCCACTGGGGGGCGTGTGCCCGGCGTGTCACTGACATGCCGATGCGCGTGCCTGGCGGCCGCGATGTCCGCCAGGTACCCACGATCGGCCGCTACACAGACAAGGACATGGATCTGTGTGTGTAAACACACAGATCCATGTCCTGTCAGGGAGAGAGGAGACCGATGCTGTGTCCCTTGTACATAGGGACACAGATCGGTCACCCCCCCCCCCCCCAGTCAGTCCCCTCCCCCCACAGTAGTAATCACTAATAGGGCACACATTTAACCCCTTCCCTGCCAGTCACATTTATACAGTAATCAGTGCATTTTTATAGCACTGTTTGCTGTATAAATGTGAACGGTCCCAAAATAGTGTCAAAAGTGTCCGATGTGTCCGCCATAATGTCGCAGTAGCGAAAAAAATCACTGATCGCCGCCATTACTAGTAAAAAAAAAAAAAAAAAAAAAAAAAAAAATTATAAAAATGCCATAAAACTACCCCCTATTTTGTAAACGCTATAACTTTTGCGCAAACCAATCAATAAACGCGATTGTGATTTTTTTTTTTTAACCAAAAATATGTAGAAGAATACGTATCGGCCTAAAAACTGAGGAAAAAAATATAAAAAAAAATAAATTGGGATATTTATTATAGCAAAAATCAAAAAAGTGTTTTTTTTTCAAAATTGTCGCTCTTTTTTGTTTATATCGCAAAAGATACAAACCGCAGAGGTGATCAAATACCACCAAAAGAAAGCTCTATTTTTGGGAAAAAAAGGACGTTAATTTTGTTTGGGAGCCACGTCGCACGACCGCGCAATTTTCATTCAAAGCGTGACAGTGCCGAAAGCTGAAATTTCGCCTGGGCAGGAAAGGGGTATATGTGCCCAGTAAGCAAGTGGTTAATGTAATGGCAAAAAAAAAAAAAAAAAAAGTTAAGGAACGTAGTCATTAAACAAAAGCCAGGGTTTGGATGCCAGGGCGGGTAATTGGACGAGCTGGGGTCAAGAAACCAGAAGTCAGCGTAGTCAGGAGCAAAAACCAGGAACTAAGTCATACACAGGAGCACAGGAAGGAAGTACTTAGAGGTCATAGACCACTCAAAGACAAGGAGGAAATGAGCTAAGCTGTTTAAAATGGCAAAAATGGGCTAGCTTTAGGCTGGACTAAAGAAACAGGTTAATGGTAACCCCGTGAGTCACTGTGGTAACAATGAGTGGCTGGTAATTAACTGACAGCTGAGCAGCTTGTGAGCACTGAAAGAAAAGAGCTGCTTGTTAAAGAGGAAGTAAACCCTGATGGGTTTTACTTCCTCTTTTGCTCTCTGCAAACCCTGCAAATTAAAAGCAGAAAGGGCTAGTATGCATTGCATACTAGCCCATTATGTGAAACTTGCATGCAAACAAATCCAGCATTGTCCCCTGTGCAGGCTGCATCCATCTTCTCACCCCTCTTCCTTCCGGGGCCGCGGATTCTGGCTCTGTGATTGGCCAGAGCCGCGTGACGTCACCACGGGAGCCGTCGGTAACGGCATACGCTAGGGAAGAGACGGCACGGAGGTCAGTTTCTTCCAAGCGCATGCGCCGATTACATAATCGGCGCACTACAAGTGAAATATCTCCTAAACGGCACATGTTTAGGAGATATTTCCACTACCTATAGGTAAGCCTTATTCTAGGCTTACCTATAGGTAAAAGTAAGGATGGAGGGTTTACCATCGCTTTAAGTAGAAGTAGCTCAGCCCTGACAGTCCCCCAGTACAATTTCCCTCTCCATTTTGGAACTTGCAGACCTCAGATACAGCATGGCACAATGCTGGGACAAGTCCTTCCTCTCAGGTTCCTCCTCATGTTGTGCCATGTTACACATCGGAGCTGAGAAGGAGCCTAGGGGAAGATTCCTTCAGTTCCTAAGTCTATTGCTGTGAAGGACTGTAGCTAAAGGTGGACAACTTTTAACTCATTGATGGGGCAAGCTATCAAAAGATCCTCCAGGCATCTGCACATCAGAAAGATGGGAAAGAGTCATTCCACATTAAAGCAAAGCCCCCTCTGCCATCAATGCTCATGATGAGAAGGTATAGGTTTCATTATTTATAAGGTCCAAAATATTAGTCGTAGGTTGATGATAAATTATTCATTTTGATGGTACAAACTATGAGCTGCATTTAGATACATAATGGTTTGTCCTGGCCTTATAAAATCGCTCAGGGACAGACTAAATGATTATATAGAACCTGCCCATGTTTGGACTTGCTTCAGTCAGGATACTGCACTGGTGTTGGAAAAGCCTAGCTCTGACCCATCCATTAGAACCGTCTAATCTAAATAACCTACCACCTCTTCAGAGGCAAGAACTATAAATATGCCGCGTACACACGATCAGAATTTTCGACAATAAAACCGTGAATTTTTTTTCCAATGGATGTTCGCTCAAACTTGTCTTGCATACACACGGTCACACAAATGTTGTTTGGAAATTCCGATCAAAAAGGACGCGGTGACGTACAACACTTCAACGAGCCAAGAAAAATTAAGTTCAATGATTACGAGCATGCGTCGAATTGATTCTGAGCATGCGTAGGATTTTTGTGCGTCGGAATTGGATACACACAATTGGAATTTCCGTCCAGAACTTTTGTTGTCGGAAAAATTGAGAACCGGCTCTCGAACATTTGTTTTTTGGAAATTTCGACAGCAAATGTCCGATGGAGCCTACACACAGTCGGAATATCCGACCAAAAGCTCACATCGAACATTTGTCGGAAATTCCAATCGTGTGTACGCGGAATAACAGTTCATGGGGTACCACCCTCAAATGTGACTGGCCAATGGGGAAGAGTCAGCATCATATCGCTACATTGTCATTCATCTGGGGACTTGGGCAACTTTCATGAAGAAGATGACCAAGATGTGAGCACTGTCCACTTTTGGTAATTCTTTAGAGAACTTTAAACATTTTAAAACAAATATAAAAACTTAACTTATTTCACTGGTGGCCCGATTATTGGATCTGTATCTCCTCCTTGCAGGGGGTAAGGGGTAATTCCAATGTCCTTAACTAAAGGTCAAAGATCCCACATTACTAGAGTAGAGGTTAATCAGATGTGTATATATTTATGTCCTATAGTATACTCCCCTGCAGGTAGCGATATTAATAAAAATAACATGCCTTTGTTCCCCCTCAACATTGGGTTCAATATTGGAAAAAATTCTGATATATCATTAAGCCAACAATTTTCACTGGCTATGAAGGTTCCTTAATAACTTCATTCAGCCCATCAGGGCACAGTTCCATTTCTACTATATTGTTCTGTATAATATGAAGCTATGTTCTGGTGGACCCAATTGTTTGTTTTTTCTTTAGTAAGACTGGTTTGTTAACCACCTAAGCCCCGGACCATTTGGCTGCCCAATGACCAGGCCACTTTTTGAGATTCGGCACTGCGGCGCTTTAACTGACAATCGTGTGACGTGGCTCCCAAAAAAAATTGACGTCCTTTTTTTCCCACAAATAAGAGATTTCTTTTGGTGCTATTTGATCACCTTTTCGGTTTTTGTTTTTTGCGCTATAACCCAAAATTTACATAAAAAATAAACAACAATTTTTCTCAGTTTAGGCCGATACGTATTCTTCTACATATTTTTGGTGGAAAAAAAAAAAAAATCGCAATAAGTGTTTATTGATTGGTTTGCGCAAAAGTTATATTGTCTACAATATAGGGGATAGTTTTATGGCATTTTTATTAATATTTTTTTTTTATACTAGTAATGACGGCGATCAGAGATTGTTATCGTGAGTGCGACATTATGGCGGACACATCGAACACTTTTGACACATTTTTGGGACCATTGTCATTTTTACAGCGATCAGTGCTATAAAAATGCACTTAATACTGTAAAAATTACACTGGCAGTGAAGGGGTTAACCTGTAGGGGGCGCTGAAGGGGTTACGTGTGACCTAGGGAGCGATTCTAACTGTTAGGGGGTGTGGCGCGCGACCACACGGCGGCAAATTAAAGGGGACATATATATACACGCCCATTTGCCCAGCCGTGCCATTCTGACGATGTAAATGATCGTGTGGCGGTCGGCAAGCGGTTAATTTCAGTAAATTTGGTCTGAAATTTCCATTTTATTTTTTGCCAAACATTTTGTAAGCAGTTGCCTTATAGGTTTACTCCCAAGGAGTAAAAAAAGTTTTCTATTTAAAGTTATCTCTGAATAGTTTCCATTGATTGCCCGAGAGAAAACTTTCCCTTTCTATCTCTTTTACCACCTCCTGACCTGTACAGCCATCAATTGTCACAGAGTATCAAACATCACAGCAATCTCTTCCGATATTTTTTATTGGTGCATTTATACAGATATATGGACCATCACCGAGATTTACTGACATATTCTTTATATGATATGGGATGTATAACACTCTATAAAGAGATCTATCAGATAATAATCCAACATCCCGACTCCTGTTATATGTCATTTGTTAGATAGGTGAGTGCCGTCTATTCTTCTCTATTATCAGGACAAGACGTATGTTACATTGTCATCACCTGAGCTGCTGAAAGTCACACACAACCCATCACAGCGAGGGGTCCAAATATCACTGAGCAGGACCGGATACATCAGAGGTTCTATAACTTGTCATACAAATCCAGGGGAGGGCTGGCAGCCTTAGGCCTGGGGGGCAAGTCCAGTCAAGTGGCCCATAGAACCAGTGGTGACAAAGTGATTGATCGGGGAAAACAGTCTAAGGTTTTCCATGATCACAAACAAGTCCCTGTATGAATCTCTTAGAGCTGAGGACCCCCCCCCCCCCTGTAACTAGTGAAGGACTAAGTCCAAGCATTAACCCCTGAGATCCAAGAATGTTACCCCCTAACTAGTGACGGACTACAAGTCCCAGCATGAACCCCTGAGATCTAAGGATGTGGCCCCTTAGATCTCACAGGTTTATGCTGGGACCTGTAGTCCTTCACTAGTTGGGGGGGGGACACATCCTCAGCTCTGAGTGGTTCATGCTGTGACCTGTAGTCCCTCACTAGTTGAAGGGCCAGGGGGACACAGCTCTGAGGGGTTTAAGCTGGGACAGTGGGACCTGTAGTCCTTCACTAGTTGAGAAGTGGGCGCAGGGGTGTGTCACACATCCTGAGCTCTGAGGGGTTCATGCTGGGACCTGTAGTCCTTCACTAGTTGGGGGGGGGGACACATCCTCAGCTCTGAGTGGTTCATGCTGTGACCTGTAGTCCCTCACTAGTTGAAGGGCCAGGGGGACACAGCTCTGAGGGGTTTAAGCTGGGACAGTGGGACCTGTAGTCCTTCACTAGTTGAGAAGTGGGCGCAGGGGTGTCACACATCCTGAGCTCTGAGGGGTTCATGCTGGGACCTGTAGTCCTTCACTTTTGGGGTGTCACATCCCAAAAAGTAAAGGACTAAGAGTCCCAGCATGAACCCTGGCTGAGATTTAAGGATGTGATTTCCTCTGAGGCCAGCTCATGCTGCCATGACACACATGTCCACATTACACATATGTTCTAATTCATTCACTGCTTCTGACCTCACCTCAGGCAGCTTGACTAAGAGGTGCTTCTGGCACAGTCAGTCAGTGACAGTTCCATTCCCTTAGGCAGGCTCCGAGGCGCATGCCCCTGCACACGGGATAACGGAGGGAGGAGGTGGGTGGAGCAAAACAGTAAAAGGCGTGGATGAGGCAGAAGATCCTCCTCCTCTCTGAATGCGGTGGCCTCAGCCTTGCTTTCCTCTTCGGGACTGTGACATCACTGGTTGCTAGACGCCAGGCGATCCCAGCAACTAGTGCAGACGATTGAGGCCAGCAGTCCAACAAACGTGTCTCTGCCAGCCGGGTCACTCTGTAAGTAAAGCTATGCCACACAGAGAGAGAGACACTGCTCCACATTTCCCTGAACAGCGAGAGAGAGACCCCTCTCCACATTTTCCTGCACAGAGAGACCGCTCCACATTTCCCTGCTCAGAGAGAGAGACACCGCTCCACATTTCCCTGCGCAGAGAGAGACCATTCCACATTTCCCTGCACAGAGAGAGAGACCGCTCCACATTTCCCTGCACAGAGAGAGAGACCGCTCCACATTTCCCTGCACAGAGAGAGAGACCGCTCCACATTTCCCTGCACAGAGAGAGAGAGAGATACCGCTCCACATTTCCCTGCACAGAGAGAGAGAGAACGCTCCACATTTCCCTGCACAGAGAGAGAGAGAGAAACGCTCCACATTTCCCTGCACAGAGAGAGAGAGAGACCGCTCCACATTTCCCTGCACAGAGAGAGAGAGACCGCTCCACATTTCCCTGCACAGAGAGGGAGTCCGCTCCACATTTCCCTGCACAGAGAGAGAGACCATTCCACATTTCCCTGCACAGAGAGAGAGACCGCTCCACATTTCCCTGTACAGAGAGAGAGAGAACGCTCCACATTTCCCTGCACAGAGAGAGAGAGAGAGACCGCTCCACATTTCCCTGCACAGAGAGAGAGACCGCTCCACATTTCCCTGCACAGAGAGAGGGAGTCCGCTCCACATTTCCCTGCACAGAGAGAGAGACCATTCCACATTTCCCTGCACAGAGAGAGAGACCATTCCACATTTCCCTGCACAGAGAGAGAGAGACCGCTCCACATTTCCCTGTACAGAGAGAGAGAGAGAACGCTCCACATTTCCCTGCACAGAGAGAGAGAGAGACCGCTCCACATTTCCCTACACAGAGAGAGGGAGACCGCTCCACATTTCCCTGCACAGAGAGAGACCATTCCACATTTCCCTGCACAGAGAGAGAGACCGCTCCACATTTCCCTGCACAGAGAGAGAGAGAGACCGCTCCACATTTCCCTGCACAGAGAGAGAGAGAGAACGCTCCACATTTCCCTGCACAGAGAGAGAGAGAACGCTCCACATTTCCCTGCACAGAAAGAGAGAGAACGCTCCACATTTCCCTGCACAGAGAGAGAGAGACAGCTCCACATTTCCCTGCACAGAGAGAGAGAGAGACAGCTCCACATTTCCCTGCACAGAGAGAGAGAGAGACAGCTCCACATTTCCCTGCACAGAGAGAGAGAGAGACCGCTCCGCATTTCCCTGCACAGAGAGAGACCGCTCCACATTTCCCTGCACAGAGAGAGAGACCGCTCCACATTTCCCTGCACAGAGAGAGAGACCGCTCCACATTTCCCTGCACAGAGAGAGAGAGAGAGACCGCTCCACATTTCCCTGCACAGAGAGAGAGACCGCTCCACATTTCCCTGTACAGAGAGAAAGATAGACCGCTCCACATTTCCCTGCACAGAGAGAAAGAGAGAGACCGCTCCACATTTCCCTGCAAGGAGAGAGAGACCGCTCCACATTTCCCTGCACAGAGAGAAAGAGAGAGACCGCTCCACATTTTCCTGCACAGAGAGAGACCGCTCCACATTTCCCTGCACACAGAGAGAGACCGCTCCACATTTCCCTGCACAGAGAGAGAGACCGCTCCACATTTCCCTGCACAGAGAGAGAGACCGCTCCACATTTCCCTGCACAGAGAGAGAGACCGCTCCACATTTCCCTGCACAGAGAGAGGGAGACCGCTCCACATTTCCCTGCACAGAGAGAGGGAGACCGCTCCACATTTCCCTGCACAGAGAGAGACCATTCCACATTTCCCTGCACAGAGAGAGAGACCGCTCCACATTTCCCTGCACAGAGAGAGAGACCGCTCCACATTTCCCTGCACAGAGAGAGAGACCGCTCCACATTTCCCTGCACAGAGAGAGAGACCGCTCCACATTTCCCTGCACAGAGAGAGAGAGAGAGAGAACGCTCCACATTTTCCTGCACAGAGAGAGAGAGAGAGAGAACGCTCCACATTTCCCTGCACAGAGAGACCGCTCCACATTTCCCTGCACAGAGAGAGGGAGACCGCTCCACATTTCCCTGCACAGAGAGAGGGAGACCGCTCCACATTTCCCTGCACAGAGAGAGGGAGACCGCTCCACATTTCCCTGCACAGAGAGAGGGAGACCGCTCCACATTTCCCTGCACAGAGAGAGACCGCTCCACATTTCCCTGCACAGAGAGAGAGAGAACGCTCCACATTTCCCTGCACAGAGAGAGAGAGAGAAACGCTCCACATTTCCCTGCACAGAGAGAGAGAGAGAGACCGCTCCACATTTCCCTGCACAGAGAGAGAGAGACCGCTCCACATTTCCCTGCACAGAGAGAGAGACCGCTCCACATTTCCCTGCACAGAGAGAGGGAGTCCGCTCCACATTTCCCTGCACAGAGAGAGAGACCATTCCACATTTCCCTGCACAGAGAGAGAGACCATTCCACATTTCCCTGCACAGAGAGAGAGAGAGAGACCGCTCCACATTTCCCTGTACAGAGAGAGAGAGAACGCTCCACATTTCCCTGCACAGAGAGAGAGAGAGAGACCGCTCCACATTTCCCTGCACAGAGAGAGAGACCGCTCCACATTTCCCAGCACAGAGAGAGGGAGTCCGCTCCACATTTCCCTGCACAGAGAGAAAGAGAGACCGCTCCACATTTCCCTGCACAGAGAGAAAGAGAGACCGCTCCACATTTCCCTGCACAGAAAGAGAGAGACCGCTCCACATTTCCCTGCACAGAGAGAAAGAGAGAGACCGCTCCACATTTCCCTGTACAGAGAGAAAGAGAGAGACCGCTCCACATTTCCCTGTACAGAGAGAAAGAGAGAGACCGCTCCACATTTCCCTGCACAGAGAGAAAGAGAGAGACCACTCCACATTTCCCTGCACAGAGAGAAAGAGAGAGACCGCTCCACATTTCCCTGCACAGAGAGAAAGAGAGAGACCGCTCCACATTTCCCTGCACAGAGAGAGAGACCGCTCCACATTTCCCTGCACAGAGAGAAAGAGAGACCGCTCCACATTTCCCTGCACAGAGAGAGAGAGAGATACCGCTCCACATTTCCCTGCACAGAGAGAGAGAGAGAACGCTCCACATTTCCCTGCACAGAGAGAGAGAGAGAAACGCTCCACATTTCCCTGCACAGAGAGAGAGAGACCGCTCCACATTTCCCTGCACAGAGAGAGGGAGTCCGCTCCACATTTCCCTGCACAGAGAGAGAGACCATTCCACATTTCCCTGCACAGAGAGAGAGACCATTCCACATTTCCCTGCACAGAGAGAGAGAGAGAGACCGCTCCACATTTCCCTGTACAGAGAGAGAGAGAACGCTCCACATTTCCCTGCACAGAGAGAGAGAGAGAGAGACCGCTCCACATTTCCCTGCACAGAGAGAGAGACCGCTCCACATTTCCCAGCACAGAGAGAGGGAGTCCGCTCCACATTTCCCTGCACAGAGAGAGAGACCATTCCACATTTCCCTGCACAGAGAGAGAGACCATTCCACATTTCCCTGCACAGAGAGAGAGAGAGACCGCTCCACATTTCCCTGTACAGAGAGAGAGAGAGAACGCTCCACATTTCCCTGCACAGAGAGAGAGAGAGACCGCTCCACATTTCCCTACACAGAGAGAGGGAGACCGCTCCACATTTCCCTGCACAGAGAGAGACCATTCCACATTTCCCTGCACAGAGAGAGAGACCGCTCCACATTTCCCTGCACAGAGAGAGAGAGAGACCGCTCCACATTTCCCTGCACAGAGAGAGAGAGAGAACGCTCCACATTTCCCTGCACAGAGAGAGAGAGAACGCTCCACATTTCCCTGCACAGAAAGAGAGAGAACGCTCCACATTTCCCTGCACAGAGAGAGAGAGACAGCTCCACATTTCCCTGCACAGAGAGAGAGAGACAGCTCCACATTTCCCTGCACAGAGAGAGAGAGAGAGACCGCTCCGCATTTCCCTGCACAGAGAGAGACCGCTCCACATTTCCCTGCACAGAGAGAGAGACCGCTCCACATTTCCCTGCACAGAGAGAGAGACCGCTCCACATTTCCCTGCACAGAGAGAGAGAGACCGCTCCACATTTCCCTGCACAGAGAGAGAGACCGCTCCACATTTCCCTGTACAGAGAGAAAGATAGACCGCTCCACATTTCCCTGCACAGAGAGAAAGAGAGAGACCGCTCCACATTTCCCTGCAAGGAGAGAGAGACCGCTCCACATTTTCCTGCACAGAGAGAGAGAGACCGCTCCACATTTCCCTGCACACAGAGAGAGACCGCTCCACATTTCCCTGCACAGAGAGAGAGACCGCTCCACATTTCCCTGCACAGAGAGAGAGACCGCTCCACATTTCCCTGCACAGAGAGAGGGAGACCGCTCCACATTTCCCTGCACAGAGAGAGGGAGACCGCTCCACATTTCCCTGCACAGAGAGAGACCATTCCACATTTCCCTGCACAGAGAGAGAGACCGCTCCACATTTCCCTGCACAGAGAGAGAGACCGCTCCACATTTCCCTGCACAGAGAGAGAGACCGCTCCACATTTCCCTGCACAGAGAGAGAGACCGCTCCACATTTCCCTGCACAGAGAGAGAGAGAGAGAGAACGCTCCACATTTCCCTGCACAGAGAGAGAGAGAGAGAGAGAGAACGCTCCACATTTCCCTGCACAGAGAGAGAGACCGCTCCACATTTCCCTGCACAGAGAGAGGGAGACCGCTCCACATTTCCCTGCACAGAGAGAGGGAGACCGCTCCACATTTCCCTGCACAGAGAGAGGGAGACCGCTCCACATTTCCCTGCACAGAGAGAGGGAGACCGCTCCACATTTCCCTGCACAGAGAGAGGGAGACCGCTCCACATTTCCCTGCACAGAGAGAGACCGCTCCACATTTCCCTGCACAGAGAGAGAGAGACCGCTCCACATTTCCCTGCACAGAGAGAAAGAGAGACCGCTCCACATTTCCCTGCACAGAGAGAAAGAGAGACCGCTCCACATTTCCCTGCACAGAAAGAGAGAGACCGCTCCACATTTCCCTGCACAGAGAGAAAGAGAGAGACCGCTCCACATTTCCCTGTACAGAGAGAAAGAGAGAGACCGCTCCACATTTCCCTGTACAGAGAGAAAGAGAGAGACCGCTCCACATTTCCCTGCACAGAGAGAAAG
Source organism: Rana muscosa (assembly GCA_029206835.1). NCBI lineage: Eukaryota > Metazoa > Chordata > Amphibia > Anura > Ranidae > Rana > Rana muscosa. The sequence continues at coordinate 309,553,427 of CM055121.1, read as the reverse complement.
AGAGAGACCACTCCACATTTCCCTGCACAGAGAGAAAGAGAGAGACCGCTCCACATTTCCCTTCACAGAGAGAAAGAGAGAGACCGCTCCACATTTCCCTGCACAGAGAGAGAGACCGCTCCACATTTCCCTGCACAGAGAGAAAGAGAGACCGCTCCACATTTCCCTGCACAGAGAGAAAGAGAGACCGCTCCACATTTCCCTGCACAGAGAGAAAGAGAGAGACTGCTCCACATTTCCCTGCACAGAGAGAGAGACCGCTCCACATTTCCCTGCACAGAGAGAGGGAGAGAGAGAGAGAGAGAGAGAGAGAGAGAGAGAGAGATCGCTCCACATTTCCCTGCACAGAGAGAGAGAGAGAGACCGCTCCACATTTCCCTGCACAGAGAGAGAGAACGCTCCACATTTCCCTGCACAGAGAGAGAGAGACTGCTCCACATTTCCCTGCAGAGAGAGAGAGAGAGAGAGAGAGAGACCGCTCCACATTTCCCTGTACAGAGAGAAAGAGAGAGACCGCTCCACATTTCCCTGCACAGAGAGAGAGAGACCGCTCCACATTTCCCTGTACAGAGAGAAAGAGAGACCGCTCCACATTTCCCTGCACAGAGAGAAAGAGAGACCGCTCCACATTTCCGTGCACAGAGAGAGAGAGACCGCTCCACATTTCCCTGTACAGAGAGAAAGAGAGAGACCGCTCCACATTTCCCTGCACAGAGAGAAAGAGAGAGACCGCTCCACATTTCCCTGCACAGAGAGAAAGAGAGACCGCTCCACATTTCCCTGCACAGAGAGAAAGAGAGACCGCTCCACATTTCCCTGCACAGAGAGAGAGAGAGACCGCTCCACATTTCCCTGCACAGAGAGAGAGAGACCGCTCCACATTTCCCTGCACAGAGAGACACGGCTCCACATTTCCCTGCACAGAGAGAGAGACACCGCTCCACATTTCCCTGCACAGAGAGAAAGAGAGAGACCGCTCCACATTTCCCTGCACAGAGAGAGAGAGAGACCGCTCCACATTTCCCTGCACAGAGAGAGAGAGAGACCGCTCCACATTTCCCTGCACAGAGAGAGGGAGAGAGAGAGAGAGAGAGAGAGAGATTGCTCAACATTTCCCTGCACAGAGAGAGGGAGAGAGAGAGAGAGAGATCGCTCCACATTTCCCTGCACAGAGAGAGAGAGACCGCTCCACATTTCCCTGCACAGAGAGAGGGAGAGAGAGAGAGAGAGAGAGAGAGAGATCGCTCCACATTTCCCTGCACAGAGAGACCACACCTCAAGAAAAATCATTTGATTCTCGTATCAACATAGTAAAGCCTTGTACACACACCACTATTTTTTATTTAATTTTTTTCGCTCAACCTAGCGAGTTGAACAAAAAAAAAAACTGACAGGTCCGGTTAGAGCCGCGCTAAGTACTAGCAAAAGTGACCTGAGCATGGATCACTTTTTAGCAGAGTGACAGTGTCTGCTGCAAGTGTGTACAAGCCTTTGCAGGGCTTGTGTGCACAGTTTTGCTTAGCCGCAGTCCCATAGGCTTCTTTTAGGTTGTGCGTTTTTGCTGCATTCTTTTTAAAGGGCACCAAAGATGCAGCATGCAGACGTTTTTGTGCACTTTCAGAAAATGCATCAAAAATTTGCAAACTAATAGAAGTCTATGAGACTGAAGCCTCGTACACACGGCCGAGATTCTCGTCGAAAAAAACATGTCGTTTTTTTCGCCGAGATTCTTGGACAAGAAACTTGTCCCGGCCGAGTGTACACACGCTCGATTCAAAGAACCCGCGGTTCTTTGAATGGAGCGTACGCGGTGACGTCATCGACTACGATGAGCATGCGCTCGTCACATTCAATGCCGTCGCCGCCATCTTGGTATACCCTACCTATGCCTAGGAAGCTACCGCGCATGCGTCGAATTCATTTCGAACATGCGCGGGCTTCTGGGAGGACAGGTAAGTGTACACACACTCACTTTTCTCGTCGAGAAACATGCCGACGAGAATCTCAACGAGAAAATAGAGAGCAGGTTCTCTATTTTCTCGTCGAGATTACTTGTCGGTTTTCTTGACGAGAAACCATACACACGAACGAGTTTCTCGGCAAGACATCTCTGCCAGCAAGTTTCTTGCTGGTTCTTGCCGAGAAACTCGGTCGTGTGTACGAGGCCTGACGGGGGTAACATGCAGAAAGACTGAAATCACCAACACTGCAGCCAGACTGTGACACACCAGTGGGATCCCACTTCATAGTACATAGGACCAGGTAATGCACAAGCTGCTGATGGAAACCTCTTTAGCTGCAGAGAGGTGGGAAGGTGGGGGGGCGGTTAGGGAGAGGCCTGTCACAACTCACTTACTTGGAAGGAAGGGGACCCACCAGGAGTATCACTGGCTCAGTCATCACATCAACCTCCATCCAGAGCGTTTCAGACAGGACACTGACTGCTCAGTTTAAACGTTCCTGCCCACACATTCTTTTCACAGACAGCACACGGGCTGCAAAGAGTGTGGGCGGGCACAGTGAGAGAGCGGGCTGGAGGGAGGCAGAGCAGATCCACCCTCTTACATTCGGCTGTGCTCTGAAATGAAAGGACACAGACTCAGGTGCAGACAACAGCACTGTGACAGGACAGATGTCCGCTCACAGCACAAATGTTTCTGCACACTTTTGGGATGTTATCCAGCCCTGCCAGCCTCGCTTGAGCAGTAACACTCACCACTCGGCCAACTACGGAACTGCACATGCCCAGTTCCTAGCTGGCAGCAGATCGGGCCTTTTATCAAGACACAGATCGGCCTGGGGGGAAATTGCATGCCTGCCCCCCCTGCCAGCCCGCCCCTGTACAAATCCCCCCGAGAGGAGCTTCTCACTAACCAGGGACTAAGAACAATGGTATAAAACTCATCCATTATAATAGATGAGAAATGTGTATTAAAGCAGAGTTCCACCCAAAAATTTAACTTTCGGAACCCTCCCCCCTCCGGTGTCACATTTGGCACCTTTCAGGGGGAGCGGGCGGAGCAGATACCTGTGTAATACAGGTATTTGCTCCCACTTCCGGGCATAGATACCCGAGCCACCCGCGGGTATCTACGTCACTTCCTTCGCCCCCCGCTGTCTTCTGGGAGACACACAGGTCCCAGAAGACAGCAGGGACCAGCGGGATAGCGCAGCCCGAGTCACGCATGTGCAGTAGGGAACCAGGAAGTGAAGCCGCAAGGCTTCACTTCCAGTTCCCCATACCGAAGATGGTGGCGGCAGCACCCGAGAGCCGAGCGATAGATTGTCTTTGAGTGCCGACATCGCGGGCGCCCTGGACAGGTAAGTGTCCATATATTAAAAGTCAGCAGCTGCAGTATTTGTAGCTGCTGACTTAAAAAAAAAAAAAAAAAAAAAAAATTGGGGGACCTCGGCTTTAAGCCTAAAACATGTGCAGGAACACCTATGCCACCACAAAAATAACTGCCCAAAAAATGACCAAAGACGCTCAACTCAGGTATGAATGGGACCTGAATCAGATAGGAGTCCTCCTTTATACCGTCACACATTATCATTGTAAGCCCCATTCACACGTGAACACAGCACATGGAAGTCATTTTAAGGTGCTTTTTCTTGTGTTTTTCTCATGTTTTAGGAGTGAAGTGCCACCAGAAGCTTCTGTGGGGTAGAATTGTGTGTTTTTTGGCCCCAAAAATGTGTGCATCATATGTTTTTGCACATTCCCATCAAAGTCAATGGGACCGATGACAGCAATACTATGACATCACTAATAGAGATAACTAACAAATATAGTCTCTGATCTTATCACAAAATACACAAAATTAAAGGAACACTTTTGAATCAGAACTCCTGGGATATTGATCTGGTCAGTTAAGTAGCAGAGGGGGTTGTTAATCAGTTTCAGATGCTTTGCTGTTAATTGAAATTAACAACAGGTGCACTAGATGGGCAACAATGAGACGACCTCCAAAACAGGAAGGGTTTTTTCAGGTGGGGGTGTCTGACATTTTTTTCCCTACTCATCTTTTCTGACTGTTTTTCACTAGTTTTGCATTTGGCTAGGGTCAGTGTCACTACTGGTAGCGCAAGGCGATACCTGGACCCTATAAAGGTTGCACAGGCAGTCCAACTCCTCCAGGATGGCACATCAATACGTGTCATTGCCAGAAGGTTTGCCGTGTCTCCCAGCACAGTCAAGAGCATGGAGGAAATTCCAGGAGACAGGCAGTTACTCTAGGAGAGCTGGACAGGGCCATAGAAGGTCCTTAACCCATCAGCAGGACCGGTATCTGCTCCTTTGTGCAGGGAGGAACAGGATGAGCACTGCCAGAGCCCTACAAAATGTCCTCCAGCAGGCCACTGGTGTGAATGTCTCTGAACAAACAATCAGAAACAGACTTCATGGGAGTGGCCTGAGGGCCCGACGTCCTCTAGTGTGCTCTGTGCTCACTGCCAGACACTGTGGAGCTCGATTGGCATTTTCCATTGAACACCAGAATTGGCAGGTCCGCCACTGGTGCCCCATGCTTTTCACAGATGAGAGCAGGTTCACCCTGAGCACATGTGACAGACGTGAAAGGGTCTGGAGAAGCCACAGAGAACTTTATGCTGCCTGTAACATCGTTCAGCATGACCGGTTTGGTGGTGGGTCAGTGATGGTCTGGGGATGCACAGACCTCTACATGCTACACAATGGCACCCTGACTGCCATTAGGTATTGGGATGAAATCCTTGGACCCATTGTCAGACCCTATGCTGGTGAAGTGGGTCCTGGGTTCCTCCTGGTGCACAACAATGCCCGGCCTCATGTGGCGAGAGCATGCAGCCAGTTCCTGGAGGATAAAGAAATTGATACCATTGAATGGCCCCCACGCTCACCTGACCTAAATCCTAAAGAACACCTCTGGGACATTATGTTTCGTCCATCCGGTGCCGCCAGGTTGCACCTCAGTCTGTTCAGGAGCTCAGTGATGCTCTGGTCCAGATCTGGGAGGAAATACCCCAGGACACCATCCGTTGTCTCATTAGGAGCATGCCCTGATGTTGTCAGGCATGCATACAAGCACTTGGGGACCACACAAACTACTGAGGACCATTTTGAGTTGTTGCAATGAAATTTCAGAAAAATGGACGAGCTTGCTGCATAATTTTTTCACTTTGCTTTTTGGGGCGTCTTTGAATTCAGCCCTCTGTAGGTGGATAATTTTCATTTCCATCAAATGATGTGCCATCCTTTCATTCCTAACACATTACCCCGTCCATACCAGTATAGATCCCAACCCATTACCCAGTCCATACCAGTATAGATCCCAACCCATTACCCAGTCCAAACCAGTATAGATCCCAACACATTACCCAGTCCATGTCAGTATAGATCCCAACACATTACCCAGTCCATACCAGTATAGATCCCAACACATTACCCAGTCCATGTCAGTATAGATCCTAACCCATTACCCAGTCCATACCAGTATAGATCCTCACCCATTACCCAGTCCATACCAGTATAGATATCCAGCATGAGATTTTGCCCCGTTGAGATCTGATGCATTTTCAAAGTGTTCCTTTAATTTTTTTGAGCAGTGTATAATGTGATCTGTACATCTCTATGTATCGGCCTCCTCATTGCACGGTGGTCTAATGGTGATTGATTTTTGCCTATAAGGCCTCATGTACACTGCTGCTGGTAAAACGGACGTTTAGGAGCAGTTGGGCATTTTTTTCAACTGCCCCTGATCTCTCCTCTATGTTATCTTATCAGTACATGTACACAGGATCCCCGATCTCTCCTCTGTTATCTTATCAGTACATGTACACAGGATCCCGATCTCTCCTCTATGTTATCTTATCAGTACATGTACACAGGATCCCCGATCTCTCCTCTATGTTATGTGATCTTATCAGTACATGTACACAGGATCCCCGATCTCTCCTCTGTTATCTTATCAGTACATGTACACAGGATCCCCGATCTCTCCTCTATGTTATCTTATCAGTACATGTACACAGGATCCCCAATCTCTCCTCTATGTTATCTTATCAGTACATGTACACAGGATCCCGATCTCTCCTCTATGTTATCTTATCAGTACATGTACACAGGATCCCCGATCTCTCCTCTATGTTATCTTATCAGTACATGTACACAGGATCCCCGATCTCTCCTCTATGTTATCTTATCAGTACATGTACACAGGATCCCCGATCTCTCCTCTATGTTATCTTATCAGTACATGTACACAGGATCCCCGATCTCTCCTCTATGTTATCTTATCAGTACATGTACACAGGATCCCCGATCTCTCCTCTATGTTATCTTATCAGTACATGTACACAGGATCCCCGATCTCTCCTCTATGTTATCTTATCAGTACATGTACACAGGATCCCCGATCTCTCCTCTATGTTATCTTATCAGTACATGTACACAGGATCCCCGATCTCTTCTCTATGTTATCTTATCAGTACATGTACACAGGATCCCCGATCTCTCCTCTGTTATCTTATCAGTACATGTACACAGGATCCCCGATCTCTCCTCTGTTATCTTATCAGTACATGTACACAGGATCCCCGATCTCTCCTCTACGTTATCTTATCAGTACATGTACACAGGATCCCCGATCTCTCCTCTACGTTATCTTATCAGTACATGTACACAGGATCCCCGATCTCTCCTCTGTTATCTTATCAGTACATGTACACAGGATCCCCGATCTCTCCTCTATGTTATCTTATCAGTACATGTACACAGGATCCCCGATCTCTCCTCTATGTTATCTTATCAGTACATGTACACAGGATCCCCGATCTCTCCTCTATGTTATCTTATCAGTACATGTACACAGGATCCCCGATCTCTCCTCTATGTTATCTTATCAGTACATGTACACAGGATCCCCGATCTCTCCTCTACGTTATCTTATCAGTACATGTACACAGGATCCCCGATCTCTCCTCTACGTTATCTTATCAGTACATGTACACAGGATCCCCGATCTCTCCTCTGTTATCTTATCAGTACATGTACACAGGATCCCCGATCTCTCCTCTACGTTATCTTATCAGTACATGTACACAGGATCCCCGATCTCTCCTCTACGTTATCTTATCAGTACATGTACACAGGATCCCCGATCTCTCCTCTGTTATCTTATCAGTACATGTACACAGGATCCCCGATCTCTCCTCTATGTTATCTTATCAGTACATGTACACAGGATCCCCGATCTCTCCTCTATGTTATCTTATCAGTACATGTACACAGGATCCCCGATCTCTCCTCTATGTTATCTTATCAGTACATGTACACAGGATCCCCGATCTCTCCTCTATGTTATCTTATCAGTACATGTACACAGGATCCCCGATCTCTCCTCTACGTTATCTTATCAGTACATGTACACAGGATCCCCGATCTCTCCTCTACGTTATCTTATCAGTACATGTACACAGGATCCCCGATCTCTCCTCTGTTATCTTATCAGTACATGTACACAGGATCCCCGATCTCTCCTCTACGTTATCTTATCAGTACATGTACACAGGATCCCCGATCTCTCCTCTATGTTATCTTATCAGTACATGTACACAGGATCCCCGATCTCTCCTCTATGTTATCTTATCAGTACATGTACACAGGATCCCCGATCTCTCCTCTATGTTATCTTATCAGTACATGTACACAGGATCCCCGATCTCTCCTCTGTTATCTTATCAGTACATGTACACAGGATCCCCGATCTCTCCTCTATGTTATCTTATCAGTACATGTACACAGGATCCCCGATCTCTCCTCTATGTTATGTGATCTTATCAGTACATGTACACAGGATCCCCGATCTCTCCTCTGTTATCTTATCAGTACATGTACACAGGATCCCCGATCTCTCCTCTGTTATCTTATCAGTACATGTACACAGGATCCCCGATCTCTCCTCTATGTTATCTTATCAGTACATGTACTCAGGATCCCCGATCTCTCCTCTGTTATCTTATCAGTACATGTACACAGGATCCCCGATCTCTCCTCTGTTATCTTATCAGTACATGTACACAGGATCCCCGATCTCTCCTCTGTTATCTTATCAGTACATGTACACAGGATCCCCAATCTCTCCTCTATGTTATGTGATCTTATCAGTACATGTACACAGGATCCCCGATCTCTCCTCTATGTTATGTGATCTTATCAGTACATGTACACAGGATCCCCAATCTCTCCTCTATGTTATGTGATCTTATCAGTACATGTACACAGGATCCCCGATCTCTCCTCTGTTATCTTATCAGTACATGTACACAGGATCCCCGATCTCTCCTCTATGTTATCTTATCAGTACATGTACACAGGATCCCCGATCTCTCCTCTATGTTATCTTATCAGTACATGTACACAGGATCCCCGATCTCTCCTCTGTTATCTTATCAGTACATGTACACAGGATCCCCGATCTCTCCTCTGTTATCTTATCAGTACATGTACACAGGATCCCCAATCTCTCCTCTATGTTATCTTATCAGTACATGTACACAGGATCCCCGATCTCTCCTCTGTTATCTTATCAGTACATGTACACAGGATCCCCGATCTCTCCTCTATGTTATCTTATCAGTACATGTACACAGGATCCCCGATCTCTCCTCTATGTTATCTTATCAGTACATGTACACAGGATCCCCGATCTCTCCTCTGTTATCTTATCAGTACATGTACACAGGATCCCCGATCTCTCCTCTGTTATCTTATCAGTACATGTACACAGGATCCCCAATCTCTCCTCTATGTTATCTTATCAGTACATGTACACAGGATCCCCGATCTCTCCTCTATGTTATCTTATCAGTACATGTACACAGGATCCCCGATCTCTCCTCTATGTTATCTTATCAGTACATGTACACAGGATCCCCGATCTCTCCTCTATGTTATCTTATCAGTACATGTACACAGGATCCCCGATCTCTCCTCTGTTATCTTATCAGTACATGTACACAGGATCCCCGATCTCTCCTCTGTTATCTTATCAGTACATGTACACAGGATCCCCAATCTCTCCTCTATGTTATCTTATCAGTACATGTACACAGGATCCCCGATCTCTCCTCTGTTATCTTATCAGTACATGTACACAGGATCCCCGATCTCTTCTCTATGTTATGTTATCTTATCAGTACATGTACACAGGATCCCCGATCTCTCCTCTATGTTATCTTATCAGTACATGTACACAGGATCCCCGATCTCTCCTCTGTTATCTTATCAGTACATGTACACAGGATCCCCAATCTCTCCTCTGTTATCTTATCAGTACATGTACACAGGATCCCCGATCTCTCCTCTGTTATCTTATCAGTACATGTACACAGGATCCCCGATCTCTCCTCTGTTATCTTATCAGTACATGTACACAGGATCCCCGATCTCTTCTCTATGTTATGTTATCTTATCAGTACATGTACACAGGATCCCCGATCTCTCCTCTATGTTATCTTATCAGTACATGTACACAGGATCCCCGATCTCTCCTCTGTTATCTTATCAGTACATGTACACAGGATCCCCGATCTCTCCTCTGTTATCTTATCAGTACATGTACACAGGATCCCCGATCTCTCCTCTGTTATCTTATCAGTACATGTACACAGGATCCCCGATCTCTCCTCTGTTATCTTATCAGTACATGTACACAGGATCCCCGATCTCTCCTCTGTTATCTTATCAGTACATGTACACAGGATCCCCGATCTCTCCTCTATGTTATCTTATCAGTACATGTACACAGGATCCCCGATCTCTCCTCTATGTTATCTTATCAGTACATGTACACAGGATCCCGATCTCTCCTCTGTTATCTTATCAGTACATGTACACAGGATCCCCGATCTCTCCTCTATGTTATCTTATCAGTACATGTACACAGGATCCCCGATCTCTCCTCTATGTTATCTTATCAGTACATGTACACAGGATCCCCGATCTCTCCTCTATGTTATCTTATCAGTACATGTACACAGGATCCCCGATCTCTCCTCTATGTTATCTTATCAGTACATGTACACAGGATCCCGATCTCTCCTCTGTTATCTTATCAGTACATGTACACAGGATCCCCGATCTCTCCTCTGTTATCTTATCAGTACATGTACACAGGATCCCCGATCTCTCCTCTGTTATCTTATCAGTACATGTACACAGGATCCCCGATCTCTCCTCTATGTTATCTTATCAGTACATGTACACAGGATCCCCGATCTCTCCTCTATGTTATCTTATCAGTACATGTACACAGGATCCCGATCTCTCCTCTGTTATCTTATCAGTACATGTACACAGGATCCCCAATCTCTCCTCTATGTTATGTTATCTTATCAGTACATGTACACTGGTTTGTTTACAGTCATTTCTAGGCAGTTGAGTTTAGAAAAATGCGTTCAGAAGCTGTGTTTAGAAGCATTTCAAATGCCAAATGTGGCTAAACGCAGTAACTCGCCTTTAGCAGCGTTTCGTTTACAGACGTTTTTAATTTTAACAAAAAATATAAAAAATCCAATGCTTCTAGACGCAAGCGCGGCTAAATGTGGCATGTAAATGCGGCTAAACGCCCGTTTTTAGATACCAGTTTCTAGCTGTCAAGTTAAATCGTTCAGGAGAGGTTGAACAACGTCCCCTGTACATGAAGCCTAAACGCAGTAACTTTTAGCAGCGTTTCGTTTACAGATGTTTTTCATTTTAACCCAAAATATATATATGTATATATATATATATATATATATATATATATATATATATATATATATATATATATATATATATATATATTTTTTTTCAAACGCTTCTAGATGCAAACGTTGCTAAATGCTCGTTTTTAGATGCGGGTTTCTAGCTGTCAAGTTAAATCTTTCAGGAGAGGTTGAACAATGTCCCGTGTACATGAAGCCTTAACATGGAAAGTAACATTTACTTTGGGTCTCAAGTCTACAAAGTGGCTAAAAGGAAAGTTTTCTGTGTTGCCCTTATCAGCCAATCAGATTTCAGGCATTATGTTTTTTAGTAATGATTGGACAATAAAAAAAAAGAAAAAATTCTGATTGGTGATCTGTCTGCTTTTCACATAACAACCAATCAGACATATCAAGTGCCGTTTCTCTCTGGTGCTTCGTTCCTCTGTTATCAGCATGATAATTTCTGAAAAGTCCTCCGACACAGATAACATGAGCTGAAAATTTGTGTGGAGGAGGGAGCTTAGAGGGAGATAAGCAGGGAGCTTGTCTATTCAGACTACAGCTCTGCATGTTCCTTCGTTTCTCTGCCTATGTGGAGGGAGGGGTGTGTGCCTTTCCTCCAATCCGCTCTCACACAGTGTAAGTGCAGACTCCCCACCCACTGCTGAAAGAGGAAGAAAGATTTCTAACATGATTTGCACTTTTCAAAGAATGTAGAAAGGGGAGAAAGCAGATATTATTATACACGATTTATATAGCGCCAACAGTTTATGCACTTTACAATGTAGAGGGGGGACAACACAATTACAGTTCAATACAGAAGGGACAGGAGAGCCCCGGCTCGTAGAGCTTACATTCTAAAAGGGAGGGGGGTGGTGGTAAAAAACGTAATAGATGCGGGGAATGATTTGATGGGGGTGGCTATACATGTAGATATATATATATAGATATACATCTGAGGCTGAGGCTGTTCACCTCACTGGGTATATGTGAGGATTTACATCCACTTTAAGGATGAACTGTTCCACAGTACCTGCAGCTCCAGAGATCAGTGAGGTCTTATTTTATGGCCTATTTTCTGCTTGTTAGTAATATGTAAATAGAGGATTGTCCATGGCCTAGTTCACAGTAAAGTGGAACTATAGGCAAAACTTTTTTTCATTTTGGATAGAGTATGGGAGGGATATAGCCCATTGGATTTTTTTATTTATTTTTTTGCCCTCTGTGTCCCATTGCAGAGATTTCTCTTAACTTTCTCTCTCTCCTAGCCACACCAGAAGTTTGGCTAGGAATGTCCCCATTGGAAATGTTCCCCTCCCTGGGGACAATCCAAAATTTGGAAATGTCTTTTACTTTCACTTTTAATGATAATGGTAAACAGGAGAAATAGAGAGGCTGACACAGACAGCAATAAAAATAAAATAAAACTGGCAGGGGGTCTAATCCCACTCCACTTTGTCCAACACAAAACAAAAACTACCTTTGGGAGAGATTTGAATCAGAGAGAGCATACCGTCCTGGTGACCCCACAATAGAGAGAAAACTTTTTCGCAGAAGGGAGTTTAAACAAGACACGTGGCCACTCATTAAAATTAGAAGAAAAGAGGTTTAAACTTAAACTATGTAGACGGTTCTTTACTGTAAGAGCGGCAAGGATGTGGAATTCCCTTCCACAGGCGCTGGTCTCAGCAAGGGGTATCGATAGTTTCAAAAATCTATTACATAATCACCTGAACGACCACAACATACAGGGATATACAATGTAATACTGACATATAATCACACACATAGGTTGGACTTGATGGACTTCAACCTCACCTACTATGTAACTATGTAGGATATACACGGGCAGACCATCAGTGATTTCACCTATTGGATGTTTTACAAATTGAATTCCTTTGTTTCTTTGTTAAATTGTTTTATTGATTAGACAGTAAATAACAGGAAAGTCAATCACATATGTAGAGAAAGAAGTAAAGAAGCTCTTTGTAACATGAAAGAATTCCTTTGTTTCAAACTCCTAATAATCTTTTATGTTTAGATGCATGATAATTATCTGTAGATATATGAATTTATTTCTAGAATTCTGGATGCAATTTATTCAGTTTTTTTAAGTATAAGGATTATGTACTTTGAGTTGGATACACTCACGAAAATTGTTTAAACACTAAAAAGATACACACTTATTTTTTTTTTATTATTACTATCTTCTTGGCAACATTGAAACACGTTTGGATTTGGATCTAGAATTGCGCACTATTAGCAAAGCACCACATCAATCTTCGATCTCATTCAATGTATACATGTAGGGGGGGGGGGGGCACACTGTGCCGTCGTGAGCAGCTGCTGAAACACCTTATTTAACAACAATACTAGTAAGAGGTAATGCATAGGGATTATTTCATTTTATAAAATGAATCTTTAATACCTTTAAATTTAACCTTAACATAATGCCTAAAGCTAAGATAATACATTATACAATCTGATTGTGCAACCTGTTTAAGATTTACCATCAACTATGTAGTGCCAGCACTTGCCTGGATACAATATGAATGGATAATGTATGTGTGTCCTTATATTTCTGGTAAATCTAAAGCTGAGTATACACTATACAGTGGAACCTTGGATTACGAGCAATAATCCGTTCCAGGAGAATGCTTGTAACCCAAAGAACTCGTATATCAAAGCGAGTTCCCCGTAGAAGTCAATGGAAAAAGGAAGATAATTTGTTCCACATGGACTTCTATGGCATACAATACCGCATTTGACCAGAGGTGGTGGGGCGCCGGAGAGCCTCAGAAATACTCGGGGACAGCTGGGCTGATCTTGGAAAGGTTCGGAAACACTCGGGAACAGAGTATTTTCAAGTGATTCTGAGTATTTCCGAATGGTTCCGAGTGTCACCGGCGCCCACGCACCTCTGGCCAAATGCAGTACTGCACACCCCATTAGCATGAATTCTGCTTGTTTTGCGAGACAACACTCGCAAACCGAGTCAGGATTTAAAAAAAAAATAATTTCTCGTTATTCAAAATGCTCGTTAACCGCGTTACTCGTAAACCAAGGTTCCACTGTACAACCAAATCTCCTTTAGCTTTACCAAAACTATGTTATATGAAGATAAACTTAAACAGTGCTTTGAATAAGTTAAAATCAGGAATCTCAGATTTCCTGTAATCTGATCATTTTAAACGTCTCCTGACCCCCCAGATAGCTTTATATGACCATTCTCTACACATACCCCAGCATGGAGGGGCTCAGTGAAGGTGGTGGTGAAGGTGTGGAGGTGTCGGATCGGGTCACACAGATCATAAAAAGAGATCTGCCCGGCCTCATAATCCACATAGATCCTGACTCTGTTACTGGAAAGATCGGGAGATATTCTGACCTGTTTATTATCATGTATTAGAGAATACCCACCGCTATACCTGCACAAACCCCAGGACTTCTTATTATTTCCAATCCCTGACTGGTCTACTCTCCTCTCTATACTGGGATAACACATCCCGACTCTGTAATGTTCCGACTCGCTGACATCCACTTCCCAGTAATGTCGTCCCGAGGAAAAACTCTGACTGCTTAATATCTGGCACCACCACTGGAATCTCTCCGGTGTTTCTGGACGATTCTGCTTTATATCGGACCAGGATACAGTTTTCATGTCATCTGATATCTGTAGATTATTATGAGCCGTGTTCACATCCAATAATATGTCTGAAGATTCCTGTACATAGAAGCAAACATTTCCCCCTTTTATCATATCAGATAATGTGTGTAATGTCTGCGAGATTCCAGACACATCCAGATCCCCTCCATCATGGAAGAGTCTATTACGTCTCTGTCTGTCCTCATCATCATCATCCTCAGTATCACACAAGTCCCCTGTGTCCGGTTCCTTATCTCCCTCCTCCGTATCACACAAGTCCCCTGTGTCCGGTTCCTTATTTCCCTCCTCCGTATCACACAAGTCCCCTGTGTCGGGTTCCTTATCTCCCTCCTCCATATCACACAAGTCCCCTGTGTCTGGTTCCTTATCTCCCTCCTCCGTATCACACAAGTCCCCTGTGTCTGATTTCTGTAGGACAGTCAGTGGATCCGTCATGTTACACAGATCCTCAATGTCCCCCATCTTCCTGGACAGATCCTCCTTCTTTATCTCCAGCTGGTGGATCAGATCAGACAATGAGAGGCTCTCTTCCTGGCTGGAGATGTTCCTCAGGACTCTCTTCTCCAGGTCTTCCAGATGTCTCCTGAGCTCTATGAATAGGACAGTGACTCTCTTTGTTAGATCGGCTGCTTTTTCTTGTACTTTCCTCCTGTGATCCTGAAGACTCTGGACTCTTTTCTCCGTCTCCTCTCTCTCTGTTATCAGTTTCTGCAGAACATTTCTCAGTGTTTGTTTTTTATTCTCAGAGGCCTCCTCCAGAGTCTCCACCCGGTGTCCCTGGTGATCTCCATCCAGCCGGCAGGACACACAGATACAGGCGGAGTCCTCAGTGCAGTAATATTTAAGAAGTTCTCTATGATTGGAGCATTTTCTGTTCTCCATGGAAGTTGTGGGATCCGTCAGGACATGTTCTGGTGACTTGCTGTGGACTCTCAGGTGATTATCACACAGAGAAGCTTCACAAAGCACACAGGATTTAACAGCCGGTACCGGAGAGTGATAGCAGTAAGTACAGAAGATTCCAGTCTTTTTCTGATCGGGTTGAGTAGATTGTAAAGTCTCCACTATGTTACACAATGTTATGTTCCTCTGCAGTGTAGGACGACTCATAGACCTTTTTCTGCACTGAGGACAGGAATAACCTCCAGACCCCTCCTTTGTATCCAACACACGATCAATACAGACCCGGCAGAAGTTGTGTCCACAGCTCAGCATTACAGGATCTTTATAGATTTCCAGACATATGGAACAGACCAGCTCCTGTCTCACATCAGCAGACGCCATCGCTGACAGTAGAAGAGAGGAATGAAAGTGGAAGTCTCATAAACCAGAGGACACGTCTCACATTTTACTGTACAGGGTTGGGCTAAACTGGTCTTGCAACTTATTTCTGAAGGAAGTATGTGAATAAAGTGAATGTCTATGAGATGAAATTACATTTCCATACACAGGAGTGTTCTGGTCACATGCTGTAGTGACTGTTATGCCCTGTACGCACAAAGTCTGATGGAAAACCGATTGTGTGTGGGCCCCATCGGACTCTTTTCCATCGGTGTTAAAAAATAGAACATGTTTTTAATTTTTCCGATGGAAAAAAAAAAAAAAGATAGGAAATTCTGATTGTCTGTGTGGAACTCCAACGGAGAAAAAACCCACGTATGCTCAGAATCAAGTCGACGCATGCTCAGAAGCGTGAACTTCATTTTTCTCGGCTCGTCGGAGTGTTTTACGTCACGGCGTTTTGGACGTTTGGAATTTTGTCTGATGGTGTGTATGCAAGACTGATGAAAGTCAGCTTCATCGGAATTCCGACGGAAAATTCCATCGGATTTTATTCCATCGGAAATCCGATCGTGTGTAGACTTGTTTTCCTTTTTGAAAATAAGAATTTCAGACAGAACCAATGCTGAGCTAGTAATGCTGTGCCAATAGTAAATCACCCCCATTAACTCGTAACCAGCTAACAACAGTGCGCTGCGCCGGTTCATACCTTAACCACTTAAGCCCCGGACCAACACGCAGCATAAAGACCAAAGGTGATTTCTTTCTCGTACATCACGGGACACAGAGCGACATAGTCATTACTAATGGGTTATATAGATACCGTCAGGTGCTGGCACTGGCAACTTCCAAAACCGGAAGTACCCTCCCCTATATAAGCCCCTCCCATCCGGGAGCACCTCAGTTTTTTGCCAGTGTCTAAGGTGTTGGCCAAGAAGAAACATGTGTTTTTCACTGAGCTTGCGTACAGGTTCTTTTGGGCCTCAGTAAGCTATTCCGGATCCGACCAAAAAAGCTTCATAGCTAAACGGTCGGTACCCGGGCCTTGCAGAGAAGAGCAAGGTTTTGCCTGTAATGCTTCTCTTAGGAGAGCTGGACCCTGGGATCCAGAGCTCTGGTCATACCCACGACCAAGATGTTTTCTGTGCAGGGTGCTATACAGGTCCAGGGGAGTGGAATCCTTGGGAACCCGGTCCCTGAAGGTTTGATTACAATGCCTGCCGTGATAGGTGAAGTTTGGGCTTTTGTGGACCAAACAAAGTCCTGCGGCGGGGAACAGGTAAGTGGGGGCCCCCAGGAACTTGGTTCTATTGGGGGACCCCCAAGCCTAATTTGTCTTTCTGTCTGTTACCTAATGGTATTCCCGCAAAATTCTGTGCATGCCTGTAACTACTAAAAAAATGTAATAATTTTTAATGGTGGTCAAGAAAAAAAAAAAAATTTTTATATATATATATATATATATATATATATATATATATATATATATATATATATATATATATATATATATATATATATATATATATATATATATATATATATATATATATATATATATTTAATATATTAGACTGCGGTACCTGTGTTTGTCCACTAGAGGCCGCTGTGGAATGTTTTCTTGTCATGTGGACTAGCTTCTTCTCAGCAGAGCAAAGTCCAGGCAGATGGTGAGTTCTCTTATAGGAAACTGCTTCCTCTGCCATGTTGCAGTGCTCGTCCATCCCCCGGCCTGCGGCAAAGAGGGGCCCTGGCTCCTGTCCCTTGTTACCATATTTGAAATTAGCGCCGAAGGCGCACGTGCGTGCGCGTGCACGCGCCTCTATATATAGAGGTGAGCCGGGAAAGGGGGCGGAGCCTGGGGGATGACGCTCTGTGCGCGCCGCAGCGCTTCTGCGCATGTGCGGGCGTCCCAGCAGTTTAAAAAAAAAAAAAAAAAAAAACACAATATTGTAGTGAGCTGGCTATGAAGTACAGAGACAGAGCTGGCAACATTTAAAGGCATACAGCAAGCGGTTGATACAGGCATCCCCTAGAAAGGCACATTAGTAGACACCAACTGTGATATAGCAGCAATTGTGCTAGACTATTCTCAGTAAAAGTGGTGTATTACGGCTGGAATACCTCAGCTTTAGGCTTAGGAATATGCCGTCCAGAAGCTCCGGAACTGAATCTTCCAGGAAGCGAAGGGGGTCTCATCGGGCTCGGAGGATCTTGGGCATACTCCTGCTGCACCAGTCTCCCCTGAAGTTCAGAGGTAAGTGACCGTAGAGACCCCGCAGGGGTACTTGGTACTGTGGCTGTCCTCAGTCACCTGCTCCTGTGTATGTAACAGAGGAGGTTTTTTCCTCAGCTCTGGGAGGATTAGAGAGAGATTGTCAACATTTATCGCTGCCTCCCTGTCAGGGAAAGCACGCCCGATCTCCGTCTCCTCCTTCAGAGTGCCTGTTAGCAGAGCAACAGTCCCATACAGGGATCGACCTGCCTGAAGGGGATCAGGATAAGGTTGATTCTGTTATAGAGGAATCAACAGTGGGGGAACCTTTTCTCAGCATCTCAAGCTGAAAGATTATGGGTTCAGTCTCTGACTAACATGGTCCGATCAGCATTTAAAAATGCACCTTGCGGAACCATCAACCACTACTGTATCCTCGTTGGGGTCGCTAGAAGCCCCCAGACTGTTTGTTCTTTTCCACTTCACCCTTTACTGAAAGGGCTCATTTACCAGGATTGGGAACGTCCTGAGAAAATATTTATTCCCCCAAGAGATTTCCGGTGGTCTATCCCATGGAGGATAAGTTCATCAAAAAAAAAAAAAAAAGAAGGAAGGTCCCTACAATGGACGCAGCCATCTCTTGTATGTATAAATCACTGACATGTCCAGTGGATAATGTCCAAATGTTCAAGAACCCAATAGATAAAAGATTGGAGTCCTTATGAAAATCTGCTTGGTGATACAACCAGCAGTAGCAGCTATTGGGGTCTGCTAAGCAGTGAAGGATCAGTTGAAACAGGTCTTGAGGGACTTGACAGATCAGCAGGCTTTGCCCTAGCTGATCTACCTAGAGCCTTAGGCTTTGCGGTTGACGCCATAAAGGATTCAGTCCATCAGGCCTCCCGCCTTACGCTGTCTATAGTACATATGCGTAGGCTCCTATGGCTCAAAAACTGGTCTGCTGAAGCTCCCTGTAAAGAATGGCTGGTTAGCGTCCCATTTCATGGTGAACGCTTATTCAGGGAAAACCTGGACAAATATATCCAGAAAATTTCCAGCGGTAAAAATACGCTCTTGCCGGTTAAAAGCAGAGTTAGAGGTCCCTCTTTAAGAGGCCTGCTTCTCCAGTCCCTGGGGCATCGGCTGTGTAACAGTTCCGACGGCCTCCTCGGTCAAATCCCGGGGGTAAAAAACAGGGACAGTAGCAGGGTAATGAGAAACCCTGGGTCAGGGGAGGTACAAAACCTCCCCCAAAGTGAAATTCATTGAAGCCCCCACTCAGTCGGGTGGGGGGAGGACTCCAGTTGTTCGCAAGAGACCTGGCGGGACACGATCAAGACAGATAGGTGCTCTCCGCAGTAGGTTTGGGATACAGTTTGGAGTTAAAAGACTCTCCTCCTTCCCATTTTTGAGGTCAAACGTGCCAAGGGATCCCCGGAAGAGAGAGTCCCTCCTGTTGGCACTAGAACAACTATTGCTCCAAGGAGTAATTATGGAGGTTCCCCTGGAAGAATGAGGGTTCGAGTTTTACTCAAACCTCTTTACAGTCCCGAAGCAAACGCGGTCGGGAGGCCCATATTAATTCTAAAAGGGCTATACAAATTCCTGTATATCAGGACTTTCCGATGGAGTCGATCCGATCAGTGGCCACTGCCCTACAAGGGGAGGATTGGTTAGCCACGATCGACATCAAAGATGCTTATTTGCACATTCCCATCTTTCCAGTCCACCAAAAATTTCTACGCTTTGCAGTAGAAGGGCGCCATTTTCAGTTCAGAGCCTTACCCTTCGGTTTGGCCACAGCACCACGAGTGTTTACAAAAATTCTGGCCCTTTATTGGCCAATCTAAGAACACAAGGTGTAATGATAATGGCATATCTGGATGACTTGTTGCTGATAGACCACTCAGTGAAAAAACTAGACGTGGTCGTTCACAAGACGATCAAGTATCTGGAATCTCACGGTTGGATTATCAACCGAGACAAGTCAGCCCTAAAAACCAGTCAAAAATCTGGAATACTTGGGGCTAAGGTTGGATTCAGGCCAGAGAAAAATATTCTTGCCTCGAGGAAAGGTGTTGTCTTTGAAAGATTTGATCCACTTAGTGGGTACAAAAAAGACAGTCGTCCATACGCCTGTATATGAGGCTGCTGGGAAAAATGGTGGCATCATTCGAAGCAGTACCCTACGGTCAATTCCATTCAAGGAATTTGCAAGGGGCCATACTGTCAGCCTGGAACAAAAAAGTTCAGGCCCTAGACTTACAATGTCCTTGTCCCCTTCCGTTCGGAAGAGCCTCCGTTGGTGGTGGGTTCCCCAGAATCTGGAAAAAAGGAAATCCTTCAGTCCGATTTCTTGGAAGGTGGTCACTACAGATGCCAGCCTTATAGGCTGGGGAGCAGTACTGGAGCAATAGTCTCTCCAGGGCAGATGGTCGGATGCAGAAAAGGCCCTGCCCATCAATCTCTTAGAGATACGAGCAGCCCGGTATGCCCTAGTAGCATGGACATCCAAACTCCAAGGGTCCCCTGTCAGAATGCAAGCAGACAATGCCACAGCAGTGGCATATATCAATCATCAGGGGGGCACCAGGAGTCGTGCAGCCCAGAGGGAAGTAAATTACATCCTGAAATGGGCAGAAAAATATGTCCCAGCCATATCTGCGGTATTCATTCCAGGAGTGGAGAATTGGAAGGCGGACTTTCTAAGTCGCCAGCAATTAGGCCCAGAGGAAGGGTCCCTTCACCCCGAGGTTTTCTGGACAATATGTCAGCGGTGGGGAACATCGGATGTAGATCTTCTAGCATCCAGATTCAACGCAAAGGGGGGACAGGTTTGTCTCTCGGACAAGGGATCCCCTAGCTTGCGGCTCGGATGCCCTAGTGTTCCCTTGGGATCAGTTCAAGCTGATATATGCATTCACACCGCCACAATGGTTACCTCGATTACTCCGCAGAATCAGGGTAGAAAAGAAACCGGTGATTCCGGTGGCTCCAGCGTGGCCCCGAAGAGCGTGGTACGCGGAGATTGTAAAATTTCAGTGGGGAGTCCTTGGACTCTCCCACGTCGTCCGGCTTTCGCAAGGACCGATATACCACCCTTCCTTACCAGCCCTAGGTTTGACGGCCTGGCTATTGAAGCCCACATTCTAAAAAAGAGAGGGCTCTCTAATGCTGTGGTATCTACCATGATCAATGCCAGGAAGCCGGTATCCAGGCAGATCTACTATAGAATCTGGAAGGCGTACATCGCGTGGTGTGAGGCCAAGAAATGGCATCCACATAAGTACGTAATAGGTAGGATTCTGGACTTCCTACAGTAGGCTGTAGATAGGAAGCTTGCCTTGAGTACTATCAAGGGTCAGATTTCGGCCTTGTCAATATTTTTTCAAAGGCCCTTGGCTTCGCATTCACTAGTCAAAGCCTTTATACAAGGAGTGATGCGTATTAGTCCTCCGGTTAATATTCCCATATGTCCATGGGATCTAAACTTGGTTCTGTCGGTTCTACAGAAACAACCATTTGAACCATTACAGCATATTTCCTTGGTTCTTCTCACCAGGAAATTGATTTTTCTAGTAGCCATTTGTTCGGCTAAAAGAGTATCGGAATTAGCAGCTATGTCCTGTAAGGAGCCATATCTGGTTATCCATAAGGACAGAGTAGTGTTACGTCCTCATCCAGCCTTTCTTCCTAAGGTGGTATCGAGGTTTCATTTGAACCAAGATGTGGTTCTTCCTTCTTTTTTCCCCAAACCTACTTCGGTAGAGGAAAAGTTATTGCATTCTTTGGATGTAGTAAGAGCAGTTAAAGCTTATCTAAAAGCCACTGCTCAGATTCGCAGAACGGATACTTTGTTTATTCTGCCGGAAGGCCCCAGAAAGGGTCAGGCAGCGTCAAAATCTACTTTAGCCAAGTGGATTCGACAGGTCATAATACAAGCTTATGGCTTGAGAAGGAGACCGCCTCCGTTCAAAGTTAGAGCGCACTCCACGAGAGCAGTTGGAACTTCATGGGCAGTGCATCACCAGGCCTCCCTGGCTCAAATCTGTAAGGCCGCAACATGGTCTTCGGTACACACGTTTACTAGGTCCTACCAGGTGGACGTTAGAAGTCAGGAGGATGTCGCCTTTGGGCGCAGTGTGTTGCAGGCCGCAAAAGATCCTCATGTCTGATAGCGCTCAGCTTATATATGGTGTATCCCCCCCCTCATTGGGCATTGCTTTAGGACATCCCATTAGTAATGACTATGTCGCTCTGTGTCCCGTGATGTACGAGAAAGAAAATAGGATTTTTATAACAGCTTACCTGTAAAATCCTTTTCTTAGGAGTACATCACGGGACACAGAGCTCCCGCCCCTCTTTGGGGACACTTATTGCTTTGCTACAAAACTGAGGTGCTCCCGGATGGGAGGGGCTTATATAGGGGAGGGTACTTCCGGTTTTGGAAGTTGCCAGTGCCAGCACCTGACGGTATCTATATAACCCATTAGTAATGACTATGTCGCTCTGTGTCCCGTGATGTACTCCTAAGAAAAGGATTTTACAGGTAAGCTGTTATAAAAATCCTATTTTTACAATTTTGCACTGCGCTGCTTTAACTGTAAATTGTGCGGACATGCAATGTTCTACCCAAACGAAATTCGTGTCATTTTCTTCCCACAAATAGAGCTTTCTTTTAATGGCATTTGATTGCCTCTGCGATTTTTTTTTTTTTCCGATATGAAACGGAAAAAGACCGAAAACTTTTAAAAAAAAAAATATTCTACTTTTTATTATAGGAAAAATCGAATAAACTAAATTTTAGTCATACATTTAGGCCAAAATGTATTCAGCCACATGTCTTTAGTAAAAAAAAAAAATGTCAATAAGCGTATATTTATTGGTTTGCGCAAAAGTTATAGCGTCTACAAACTATGGTACATTTTCTGGAATTTACACAACTTTTAATTTATGACTGCCTATCTCATTTCTTGAGGTGCTAAAAATGGCAGGGAAGTACAAAACCCCCCCAATTGACCCCATTTTGGAAAGTAGACACCCCAAGGAAATTGCTGAGAGGCATGTTGAGAACATTGAATATTATTTTTTGTCCCAAGTGATTAAAAAAATGACAAAAAAAAATAAAAATTACAAAAAGTTGTCACTAAATGATATATTGCTCAAACATGCCATGGTTATATGTGGAATTACACCCCAAAATACATTCTGTTGCTTCTCCTGAGTACGGGGATACCACATGTGTGAGACTTTTTGGGAGCCTAGCCGCGTACGGGACCCCAAAACTCAAGCACCGCCTTCAGGCTTTCTAAGGGTGTAAATTCTTTGATTCCACTACTCACTGCCTATAAATGTTTTGGAGGCCATGGAATGCCCAGATGGCCATTCCATGGCCTCCAAAACTGTGATAGGCAGTGAGGAGTGAAATCAAAAATTTACACCCTTAGAAAGCCTGAAGGCGGTGCTTGAGTTTTGGGGTCCTGTACGCGGCTAGGCTCCCAAAAAGTCTCACACATGTGGTATCCCCGTACTCAGGAGAAGCAACAGAATGTATTTTGGGGTGTAATTCCACATATAACCATGGCATGTTTGAGCAATATATCATTTAGTAACAACTTTGTGCAAAAAATTAAATTAAAAAAAATAAACATTTTCTTTTTCCCGCAACTTGTGTCAACATATAAAATATTTCATGGACTCGACATGCCTCTCAGTATATA
The DNA here is from genome assembly GCA_029206835.1 of Rana muscosa. Taxonomy (NCBI): domain Eukaryota; kingdom Metazoa; phylum Chordata; class Amphibia; order Anura; family Ranidae; genus Rana; species Rana muscosa. The sequence continues at coordinate 309,529,819 of CM055121.1, read as the reverse complement.
GCTTGGGGTGTCTGCTTTCCAAAATGGGGTCATTTGGGGGGGGTTTTGAACTGTCCTGGCATTTTATACACAACATTAGGAAGCTTACATCCACTCTTCTAACCACTTGAAGACAAAGCCCTTTCTGACACTTTTTGTTTACATGAAAACATTTTTTTTTTTGCAAGAAAATTACGTTGAACCCCCCAAACATTATATATTTTTTTAAAGTAAAGGCCCTACAGATTAAAATGGTGGGTGTTGCATTTATTTTTTCCGCACAGTATTTGCGCAGCGATTTTTCAAACGCATTTTTTTTTTAGGGAAAAAATACACTTTATTTAAATTTTAATGCACTTAAAAACACACTATATTGCCCAAATGTTTGATGAAATAAAAAAGATGATCTTAGGCCGAGTACATGGATACCAAACACAACATGCTTTAAAATTTCGCACAAACGCGCAGTGGCGACAAACTACATACATTTTTAAAAGCCTTTACAGGTTACCCCGTTAGAGGTCTACTGCTAAAATTACTGCCCTCGATCTGACCTTCGCGGTGATACCTCACATGCATGGTGCAATTGCTGTTTACATATGACGCCAGACCGACACTTGCATTCGCCTTTGCGCAAGAGCAGGGCAGGACAGGGGTGCTTTTTTTTTATTATTATTAATTTTGCTTTTTTATTTTATTTTTAAACTGTTTCTTCCATATTTATTTTTTTTTTATCATTTTTATTGTTATCTCAGGGAATGTAAATATCCCCTATGATAGAAATAGGTAGTGACAGGTACTCTTTTTTTGAAAAAACTGGGGTCTATTAGACCCTAGATCTTTCCTCTGCCCTCAAAGCATCTGACCACACCAAGATCGGTGTGATAAAATGCTTCCCCAATTTCCCAATGGCGCTTTTTATATCCGGGGGGGGGGGGACGGACATTCCCTCCCACTGTTTGTAAAAGCAGTCCAGAGGCTAATTAGCCACTAGGATTGCTTTTACATGAAAGCCGGCCGCAGGCTGAAAAGAATGACACCAAGATGATACCTAAACCCGCAGGCATCATTCTGGTATAAACATTCAAAGTCCAGCAATATACCAGTACGTTGCTGGTCCTTGTTGGGCATGTATTGCAATCTTTTTTTTCATGCAGCCTGTTGGCTGAACGAAAAAAAGAGATCGGTGGGTATGCCCACCATTAGAATACCTCCCTTCATCCACCCACTTCTAATGATGGGCATACATGCACCATTTATATATGCCGAAGCATGGGGGCATCCTCCCGCAAAAAAGTTATGCCGCGTACACACGGTCGGACTTTTCCACGGGCAAGCCACCGTCGGAATTTCGACCGTATGTACGCGGCATTAGGAGCAAAATCGCTCCTCAACTCCTCCGCCTCTGCTGCCCCCATGCTTCAGCATATATGCACTTTTTTTTTAACTGTGGTGGTGAAATCACCTCCTACAGCACTGGAGTCGCAGGGATCAGGCCTGTCTCTGCGAACGCTGCAGTTATGTGTGTTGTGTTTTGTAAGTGACAGTGATCGATCGATACTGCACTTGGGTGGGCTGGGCTGGACGGAGGGGCAAAACGCAGGTGCCAGCAGGTATCTGGGCTGATCCCGCTAACACTGCGTTTTTGGGAACCCTAAACTGCTGGGGACGCTAGTATAGATCTGATCAGATCAGATATTGATCTGTTCAGATACTATACCACTAAGGGAGGTGTATGCTTCACGCGTGGGTGTTAGCGTTACTGGCACTAACCTGACGCTGCCTGGGGCGACGCAGACCCTCTCTGACACTAAAACCTAATTGATATCACCCGCCGGGCGATCAAGGGGTTACACCTTTATTGGGTTATATACAGCGGGTGCCCTGATACTATAAAAAGCAAAACTAACTAACCAGCGTCACCCGTAACACTTGTACGGTGATCACTGGTGAAAGGGTTAACTAGGGGCAATCAGGGGGTTAAAACCTTTATTAGGTAATATATGGGGGTACCTGACGCTATATAAAAATCTGACAGGGAACCTAAATAACGAAATAACTAACTGGCTAACCAGTGTCACCAGTGACATTTATACGATGATCACTGGTGAAAGGGTTAACTCTCGGGGCAATCAGGGGGTTAAACCTTTATTAGGTAATATATATGGGGGTACCTGACGCTATAAAAACCTGCGGCGAACCTAAAAAAATAACTGGCTACCTATCGGCACCAGCATAACTAATACAGCGATCAGAAAAACGATCACTTAGTGACAGTGGTGATAAGGTGTGAAAGGGTTACCTGGGGGGCGATCAAGGGGTTAAACCTCTTTATTAGGGGGGGGGGGTTAGGGGGCTACCCTGGACCTAAAGGGACCCAAGACTAACTGCGCTGACACTTTTACAGTCACAAATGTCACTGTTTGCAGTGATCAGTAAATAAATGATCACTGCAATCGGTGACACTGTGACTGGGGGCTGGGGGGTGATCTGTGGGTGACTGGGGGGGGCGATCGTGTGCCTATGTGTCCTGGAGTCAGTGCACTGTTCGTGCACTAACCTGATGTCTTCTCTCCACGGCGCTCTGGTCTATGTGAGCGCCGCATGGAGAGATGACATCACTTCCTCTGCCTGTGTTTACATTACACAGGCAGAGGAAGCATCCCATTCGCCGGGAGCGATCGTTAGGGGGTGGCCAGAATCCAATGGCTGCCTCCTCAACACGGATCGCTCCCGAACCGATACCGACCGCTCCATGTACCGGAGGGGGGGGTCCGATCAGACCACCCACCCATACGAAGGCAGTCATGTACAGGTACGTGATTGTGCCTGTCCGTGCCATTTTGCCGACGTATATGTACATGGGGCGGTCGTTAAGTGGTTAATTGGTGCGCCGGATAAATCCTTAATTGGGTGCATGAACCGGCGGCGCACTGCTATAGTAAATAAAAATGTCAGCGGCGCTTGTATCTCTATTCAAAATGAATGGTTCCCTATGGAAGCCGATTGATTTGAAAAGAGGTCGCCCGGGAAGTCGGATCAAGATGATCTGACTTGCGGGGCGACTCATGTGCCGGTTGACACAGGGACAGCGCGACTTTGCGAGTCAACTTGGATACGACTTGAGCGTGAAGCAGCCACTGAAGTAGTGTCCTAGAGGCGACTACCTGCCCGAGAATGTCTCCAGCGCGATGCCATCGCGCTGGTTCTCGGCGGCAGGGTACTGCAAGCCTCGCGCTCACTGTCCCGTGTTTGGTATGAATCATGAAAGGGAACTCCACGCCAAATTTTTAATAAAAAAACGGCATGGGTTCCCCTCCAGGAGCATACCAGGCCCTTAGGTCTGGTATGGATTTTAAGGGAAACCCCCTACGCCGAAAAAACGGCATGGGGGTCCCCCTAAAATCCATACCAGACCCTTATCCGAGCACGCAGCCCAGCAGATCAGGAAAGGGGGGGCGAGCGCCCCCCCCCCTCCTGAACTGTACCAGGCCGCATGCCCTCAACATGGGGGGGGGGGGTGTGCTTTGTTCCCATGTTGATGGGGACAAGGGCCTCTTCCCGACAATCCTGGTCGTTGGTTGTCGGGGGCTGCGGGAGGGGGGCTTATTGGAATCCATGAGCCCCCTTTAATAAGGGGGCCCCCACCCTATGTGAATGAGTATGGGGTACATCGTACCCCTACCCATTCACCTGGTGGCAAAAAAATGTCAATAAAAAAAACACAACACAGGTTTTTAAAGTAATTTATTAGGCAGCTCCGGGGGTCTTCTTCCGACTTCGGGGGTCTCTTGTTCTGCTCTCCGGTGGCGTCTTCGCGCTCTCTGGTTCTTCTCCCGCTCTCGGGTGCCTTCTCCACGATCTCCGGTTCTTTCTGCCTTCTGCCGGGCGCCCCGCTATCTTCTTCCAGCTCTTTTGCTAGCGGGGTCCCGGTCTTCATCGTCGTCTTCTTCCCTCTTCTCTCCGCCCGATGTTGCCTCGTCGCTGTCTGCCACTACAATGCTGTGTGCGCTGAGCGCAACGACTTATATTGGCATGGGGCGTGGTCACTGGGTGATGCCACCCTGTGACCCCGCCCCCGTATGACGTGACAGTCCTGACCCTTTCCAAAAACGCAGAGGCACAAAAATGCATTGATGTCAACATGTTTCATAGGAACCCATGTTAAAAAATGTACCCGCATTTATGCAAAATGCACCAAAAAACGCATTAGTGGGAATCGAGCCTTACAGACCGTTTTTAAAACGTCTGTCCGTGGGCATGAGGCCTAAGAAAAAAGGAGGGGGAAAAAAAGCACTGGACTGCATCAAAAACGCGTATGCAGAAAAGCACCTGGAATGCATCCGGACTGCGTTTCAAAGGTGTCAACTGGCCCTTAGGCAGTTGCGTTTAACCTCATTTTTCAGAAAGCCAAAAAATGCCTTCAGACGCCAAAGATTTCCACTTTTAAGGTGTGGTACCGGCGTTTAGCCGCGTTTTCGTTTAGAAGCGTTTTTAAAGGTGACCCCTTTTTTTTTTTTTTTACACAGAAAAACTCAAAAATTATGGCAAATGATGAAAAACCATAAAAAAAAAAAATAAAAAAAAAAAAAAAATAATATATATATATATATATATATATATGTATGTAGCGCTACCCCCAGTTAAGAGAGCCGCTGGTTAGTTTTCTCGGGCCCTGTATACAGCACCGCCAACCCCCGGCAATCTTACTCGACCCACTCTGGCACAGTTAGTCTAGGGTTAACTTCCTATCACTCTATGGTGTATAATACTCAACAGTTTCTAAATAGGCAGACAACACTCTGAGGCAAGAGTATAAATAAGTAATAGCTTTACTATAAAATGGTGGCATAAAATATGGCATGTAACACATACATGGGCCTGCAGAGCTCTGCATTAATCAACGTATCAGAAGCAGCACTATAATATGGCGCCGCACAGTGTCCACCACGCGGAGCTATTATGGCGTGCGCGCTCTATGGCAAAGTAACACAAACTTTATAACTTTCCCCACCTATGTCAGGCCTGACAGTGTATGAAATAGTCCCCTTTCCCTAAGGAAGTAAGGTTTTCTTCACCGGCCAGCTTTCGTTGGTGCACTTGGAGAAATTACCAAATTGTAATCCAAAGGGTGGTGACTTGTAGCAACAGTATGCAAACGGGGGGGGGGGGTAGACACTTCAGCTCTGTCCCAACTACCGGACCCCCTAAGGAAACACAGGTGAGCGAACAGTGGGCCTAGGCAGTCTACAGGCCTGAATACAGCTCAGTCTATGGATATGGGCAGGTGCCCGCTCACCGCTCCAGGCGCGATCCCAGCCTGGGTCTTCCACCGCGTGTGTCCGTCGCACACAGCGTCTGCAACCGATCGGGTCCCCGATCCAACTGGAGTCCTACACCGACGATCCAGGATCCACCCAGGCTCCGCAGGATGGTGGAAGGCTCTTCGGACTTCAGGTAAGGCCTAAGGCTTCAGGCCTTACCCCGCAGCAGATCCACGCAGGATGACTGGTTGCTTGAAGCGCGGCGTCCCAAAAAGAGAGCGAGCTCCGCCTCGCCTCTCGCTTAAATAGGCCCTCCCATGAGTCTTTGCGGCGGAACTTCCGCCCTGGGGCTGAATGGGGTTCTGGGTAACGTAGTCCTGGGGCCTTAAGAGAGACCCCGCTACACATATATATAAAAAAAAAATTGGAATTGCTTCCATTGCATTGTGGACAATCCACAACTTGTGGCAGGTGACATGGCAAGTGGACAATCCACAACTTGGGGCAGCTGACGTGGCAAGTGGACAATCCACAACTTGGGGCAGCTGACGTGGCAAGTGGACAATCCACAACTTGGGGCAGCTGACGTGGCAAGTGGACAATCCACAACTTGTGGCAGGTGACGTGGCAAGTGGACAATCCACAACTTGTGGCAGGTGACATGGCAAGTGGACAATCCACAACTTGGGGCAGCTGACGTGGCAAGTGGACAATCCACAACTTGTGGCAGGTGACATGGCAAGTGGACAATCCACAACTTGGGGCAGCTGACGTGGCAAGTGGACAATCCACAACTTGGGGCAGCTGACGTGGCAAGTGGACAATCCACAACTTGTGGCAGGTGACATGGCAAGTGGACAATCCACAACTTGTGGCAGGTGACGTGGCAAGTGGACAATCCACAACTTGTGGCAGGTGACGTGGCAAGTGGACAATCCACAACTTGTGGCAGGTGACGTGGCAAGTGGACAATCCACAACTTGGGGCAGCTGACAAGTGGACAATCCACAACTTGGGGCAGCTGACGTGGCAAGTGACACGCTAAATACAAGTACACTGCTGCTCTCTCAGCTGCTGATACTCACTCTGGTCTCACAAAATAGCTGAAATAGTTAATAATACTGTTTTTGGAGCTTAGGGCGGCTCCTTATCATGTTTCCTAACTAAACGCATATAGACGCAAATCTGGTAAAACGCGGCATACAAACGCCACAAAGCGCGCCTTTCTAAACGCCGCTTTCAACCTTAGTTCTGAAGACTTTGCACCAGCGTCCCGTGTACATGGGGCCTAAAAACGCCTATGCCATTTACAGCTCAAAAACGCCATGGTGGCCATGAGGCCATAGGCTAACATGGAGAGATGTTTTTAAGCTGCAAAAAACGCTCAAACAAGCGGCTGGAAAAACGTCCGTGTGCATGTAGCCTTATATTAACCACTTGCGCACTGGCCACTTAAACCCCCTTCCTGCCCAGACCAATTTTCACATTTCAGCGCTGATGCACTTTGAATGACAATTGCGCGCTCATACAACACTGTAACCCAATGAAAATTTAATCATTTTTTGCACACAAACAGAGCTTTATTTTGGTGCTATTTGATCACCTCTGCGTTTGTTTTTTGTCTATAAATACAAAAAAAATTGTATAATTTAACCACTTCAGCACCGGGCCTATTCTGGCACTTCTCTCCTTCATGTAAAAATCATAATTTATTTGCTAGAAAATTACTTAGAACCCCCAAACATTATATATGTTTTTTTTAGCAGACACCCTAGGGAATAAAATGGCGGTCATTGCAAATTTTTATCTCGCACGGTATTTGCGCAATAAATTTTCAAACGCCTTTTTTGGGAAAAAAATGGTTTCATGAATAAAAAAATAACAAAACAGTAAAGTTAGCCCAATTTTTTTGTATAATGTGAAAGATGTTGTTATGCTGAGTAAATAGATACCTAACATGTCACGCTTTAAAATTGCGCACACTCATGGAATGACACCAAACTTCAGTACTTAAAAATCTCCATAGGCGATGCTTTAAATTTTTTTACAGGTTACCATTTTCATATTACAGAGGAGGTCTAGTGCTAGAATTGTTGCACTCGTTCTAACGCACGCACCTCACATGTGTGGTTTGAACGGCGTTTACATATGTGGGCGGGACTTACGTGTGTGTTCGCTTCTGAGCGCGAGCTACCGGGGACAGGGGCGTTTTAATTTTTTTTTTATTATAATTTTTTTGTTTTTTTCCTTTATATTTATTTTTTTTACACTTTTTTTTTTACTTTTTTGTTTTTTTGATCACTTTTATTCCTATTACAAGGAATGTAAACATCCCTTGTAATAGGAATGTATGTGACAGGTCCTCTTTATGGAGAGAGGCGGGGTCAATAAGACCTCCCCCTCCCCCCACATCTCATGCTTTCCAGCCTGGAGGAGAGATCGGTCAAAAAAATTCACCAATCTCATGCTGACAGCTGAGATCACGGCTTGGTTTACATACGGGCCTCCGACGGTCATAGAGATGACTGGTGACCATCTGGTCCCCATTCATCTTTATGCTTCCCATCCGGCGCTGGCCAATTCATTCTCCGGCCCCCGGTGGCATGGGAGAGTGTGGAGAAGCACTGGATGGCGGCGGGAGGGGGGGGGGGGGGGGAACGTCCCCTCCCGCCGCCTATAAGAATGATCAAGCGGCGGAACTGCCGCTATGATCGTTTTTATCGTGCACAGAATCACCGGCTGAAAAGAATGATATCTGAATGATGCCTGCAACTGTAGGTATCATTCAGATGTCACCGCACAAAGCCAAGGACGTCATTTGACGGTGGGCGGTAGGGAAGTGGTTAATATTTAGTTTGAAAATTTTGAAAAAAGGAAGATTTTTCTCCTTCATTGATGTACACTGCTGAGACTGCACTGATGGGCACCGATAAGGTGGCAAGGGTGGGCACTGAGAGGTGGCATTGCTAGTTGGCACTGGTGGGCATTGAGAAGTGGCACTGCTAGGTGGCAATGACAGTTGGCAGTGATGGGCACTGATAGGCACCAGTGATTGGCATTGATAGGTGGCACTGGCAGGGGCTACTGATTGTCACAGATGACGCAGAATTGCCTCTTCCTCTTCGGGCCCCATGTCCCTTGCACATAAGCCGGTGAGTGCCTTTTTTTTATGCTCACGCTGTCAGCACAAAGAGAAAACAAAAACCATTACCCAGCTTTTGTTTACATCACGTGATCGGCTGTCATTGGCTGACAGCTGATCACATGGTAAAGGGCAGGGATCGGCCCCTTACTCGGATCTGTCATCACCCGAGTCTCAGTGACTCGGTGACCACAGCACTTGCGCGCGAAGGGGAGGACGTCTATTGACGGACTCCCGGCAATTGAGGACCATGCTGTGGCCGTCGATCAGTTATAGCGCTGATCTCAAGTGATTAAAGAGGGTCTAAATGGGCCATTGACATGCATCACAATTCAACTTAGGAATGTGTCTTTGCAAAGTTAAACTAAATGAAATCCTTTCTTATTTTTGCTTGGGGATAGCGTGCAGAGGGATTACAGGTCTAGACAGTTTTTGGGGATGTCTGCACCCCTGATAGGGTGAAGACAACTCCCAAATTTGGCCACTTTATCCTTCCAAATAATTCACTTCCTGTCACAGAGCCACACAGGAAGTGAGGGTAAATCCCTACCAATGTCTTTCCTTGGGGACACACAGGTCAATCTAAATACTTTGCCCATTATGTACATTGCACTCCAGCATTTTGTGGGTTTCACCCCAAATTATTAGGTATTTTGTACTTTGGGGTTTATTTACTAAAGGCAAATCCACTTTTCACTACAAGTGCACTTGCTGGATATCCGAGGGGGACATGCAAGGAAACAAAAAAAAAAAAAACACCATCTTTGCTTTTACATGATTGGATGTTACAATTACCAGTGCTTCCCTTCAGATTTTCAGCAGCTACACTTTTACTGCAGAGTGGATTTGTCTTTACTAAACCCCAAACTACCCAATGATTTGGGGTGTACACAACAAAGTGCTAGAGTGCAATTTGCTTAATGGGGACACTAGTTAGATTGATCTGTGTGTCCCCAAGAAAAGACATTGGTAGGGTTTTACCTTCACTTCCTGTTTAGCTGTGTGACAGGAAGTGAAGCCAATTTTACTAAAAAGGGACACAAAGCCCAACCTAAAAAAAAAAAACAAAAAAACAAAAAAACAAAAAAAAACACAAGCTGGGGTTTTAACACTTACTTGGTTTCCCTCAAAATGCCCACAATTAGAATCGTATTGCCTTGAGCTATTTTTAAGTGCAGTGCTCTAAATCAGTGCTTCTCAAGTACCCCCAACAGGCCATGTTTGCAGGTTTTCCTTCATCTTGCACATGTGCTTTAAATCACAGTCAATGGTTTGGTATTTTGGACAGCAAATCTCGATAAGATAAATTCACAAAACATGTCCTGTTGGGGGTACTTGAGGACTGAGGCTGAGAACCACTGCAGTAAAAAGGAAAAATGAATACTTACCGCTCTGTATTTTTCATTTCCTGGTGACTATCCATGGCAGCACACAATACATGCATATGCTAGCATGAAGGCACCAGGGTAGACAAATCACACCTGTTTTGTTTTGACATGCCAATCAGCTGTCACATTTGTTGCATAGAACACAAAAAACAAACATAAAAACTTTGCATCAAATTTCAAAGTGGCTACACCTGTTAAGGATGTCCTTCAATTACTAACCCAAAAAAACAAACACTCTCTGAGCATGCCCAGAAATATCCAGGTGCTGTTCACACACAAAAAGCACCAAAAAAAAAAAAAAAAAAAAAAAACGAAGTCCCTGGGCATGCTCAGACCAACACAAATGCAGCTAGCAGAAAATTGTCCAAAATTAAGCACATCATCCAGCATGCTACAAAATTAGAGATGGGACAATCACCCCCCCCCCCGGTCCGGGGGGGGCAAACAAAGAGCCTAACATGGGCAAAAGTTATACAACAAATACTATTGCAGTCTATGGGAACTGACTTGTTAATTTTGCTAGTCCCCACTTGGCTGGCTTATCTTCTAGTTATTGGCCTTAAAATGGGGGCCCAGGTCCCACCCTAAGGGACATATATCAATGTCACCAATTTGGACAACACCAAAAACAAAACAAGGAGAAGTGCCTTTAAATATGCCAAATTGCTTAAGGGCCATTTCACACCACATGCAGTGCATTGCGTTTTTTATGCATCAAAAATGCATGGAAAGTTGGTTATATGGTTCTAAATGGCATGGTTTGTTCCAGTTCCACAAAAAAAGTAGAACATGCTGCATTTTACCTGCACTGGACTGTACTGGAACGCTGCAAAATGCATCAAAAACGCACTGGAACGCACAGGAACACACCTAAATGCACCAAAAATGCACTGAAACACACTTGTCCTTATCTATGGTTAAGAAAAAAGAGGGGTGAAAAAAAAGCACTGGACTGCATCAAAAACGAACCAAAAATGCACTGGAACGCATCAAAAACGCGCATGCAAAAAGCACCTGGAACGCATCCGGATTGCGTTTCTATGGTATGAACTGGCCCTTTAAGTCTGGTATGGATTTTAAGGGGAACCCCCGCGCCAAACTTAAAAAAAAATACCGTGGGGGTCCCCCTAAAAATCCACACCAGACCCTTATCCGAGCACAAAACCTGGCAGGCCGCAGAAAAAGAGGGGGGGGGGGACGAGAGAGCGCCCCCCCCCTCCTGAACCGTACCAGGCCACATGCCCTCAACATGGGGAGGATGCTTTGGGGGTCTGTGACCCCCTCAAAGAACCATGTCCCCATGTTGATGGGGACAAGGGCCTCATCCCCACAACTCTTGCCCGGTGGTTGTGGGGGTCTACGGGCAGGGGGCTTATTGGAATCTGTAAGCCCCCTTTAACAAAGGGGACCCCCAGATCCCGCCCCCCCTGTGTGAAATAGTAATGGGGTACAAATGTACCCCTACCATTTCACAAAAAAAAAGTGTCAAAAATGTTAAAAATGACAATAACCGGTTTTTGACAATTCCTTTATTAAGGTCTTCTCCTTTCTTCCATCTTCTTCCATCTCCTTCTTTTCTCCATTCGGGTTTCTTCCTCCATCTTGTTCTTCATCTTCATCTTCCTTCTTCCTTCGGTGTTCTCGTCCGCATCTTGCTCGGCTTCTTGTTCCCTTCTTCTTTCTTCGGCCGATCCGCTTGAATTGGAGGTTCCCGCTGTGTGACGCTTCAGTTCATCAGTTCTCCTCTGGGTCCGCTGCCACTCGGTGACCCCACCCCCCCTCTGACGCACATGGATTTCACAGGAACTTACCCCGTGGTGTCAGAGGGGGGCGGGGTCACCGAGTGGCAGCGGACCCAGAGGAGAACTGAAGCGTCACACAGCGGGATCCTCCAATTCAAGCGGATCGGCCGGAGAAAGAAGGGAACAAGAAGCCGAGCAAGATGCGGACGAGAACACCGAAGGAAGAAGGAAGATGAAGAAGGAAGATGAAGATGAAGGAAGAAACCCGAATGAAGAAAAGAAGGAGATGGAAGAAGGAGGTGGAAGAAGGAGGTGGAAGAAGAAGATGGAAGAAGAAGATGGAAGAAAGGAAAAGACATTAATAAAGGAATTGTCAAAAACCAGCTATTGTCATTTTTAAAATTTTTGACACTTTCTTTGTGAAATGGTAGGGGTACCCCATTACCATTTCACATGGGGGGCAGGATCTGGGGGTCCCCTTTGTTAAAGGGGGCTTCCAGGTTCCGATAAGCCCCCTGCCCGCAGACCCCCACAACCACCGGGCAAGGGTTGTGGGGATGAGGCCCTTGTCCCCATCAACATGGGGACATGGTGCTTTGAGGGGTCATAGACCCCCAAAGCATCCTCCCCATGTTGAGGGCATGTGGCCTGGTACGGTTCAGGAGGGAGGGGGGCCGCTCTCTCGTCCCCCCCTCTTTTCCTGTGGCCTGCCAGGTTGCGTGCTCGGATAAAGGGTCTGGTGTGGATTTTTAGGGGGACCCCCACGCTATTTTTTTTTAAGTTTGGCGCGGGGGTTCCCCTTAAAATCCATACCAGACCTGAAGGGCCTGGTAATGGAATTTTGGGAGACCCCCACACATTTTTTTTTTTCAAAGACTTTCAATTACTTTTCTCTGTATTGACGGGAGCCGACAATTCATTACAGCCGCGAGTGCTTTTAAATGCCTTTTTTTTTTTCTTTAGAAATGTCATTTTTCTGTCGGACTGTTATATAATGGCAAGTTTAGGAGGTGCGCCTGTTCAACTTATGCAAATTGATTTACGTGACTTGACATTTACTAAGGTTTTGCCGGCGCATTTGAACAAGTAAAATTGCCACGCAGAGCACAAAAAAACCTCTCGCAGTTATAAACGTAATTGCCGGCGCAGCAGGCTGGTTCAGAAAAAGTCACTTTCTCATTCTATTTTGGGCATATTTGTTACTTGGGCAGCTGTCACTAAACTTCCTCACATCACCCCACATCACCCCAATATATTGGCACTTCCAGCTTCTTTATATTTTTATTTGAAGATGCCGTGCGCCAGGTCCATAGTGGCGCACTGAGCGCCTCCTCCCGTGCGCCGAGAACACTATAGTAAATGGGGAATAGCGCTGCGTTACCGGCGCTATTGTTTCGTAAATAACAAAACTGCCGTTTCGTAAATCAGCCCCACAGTGTCTGATCCGTCCTCCAATCTTCATATAATAGAACATACAGTGTGTGATCCGTCCTCCAATCTTCATATAATAGAACATACAGTGTGTGATCCGTCCTCCAATCTTCATATAATAGAACATACAGTGTGTGATCCGTCCTCCAATCTTCATATAATGGAACATACCCCATACACTGGAGGATCCAGATCTGTAATGTAATGTAATAGTACTTACAGGACACCTGAGAGCCAACCTCTGAGATGCTTCATGTCTATGGATGAGGGATGAAGGGGGGACCTATAGAGGAGGAAGCATGAGATGGAATATTAGATTAATTTCTACAGAATTCACCCAATTTAACCCAGAGGATGACCTGTCCATTTATAGTAGGAGAGCACTACACCCCCCCCCCACACACACACCTCTACACCTCCCTGCATCCCTCTACACCCCCCCCCCCTTAGACACTTCTACACCCCCCTACACACCTCTAAAGCCCCCTAAACCCCCTTCTACACCCCATGTTTACACACTGTAACGAAACGTCCCACACTCCGCTTGAGTGCTTTCGTCATATACCACTTCCTCCCAGTCTGAATATAGATATCAGATATTCCAACCGCTCACAAGCACAAAACAAGACGATACTTGTTTAGTTGCTGAACATGGACTCTTTATTAGAACCAAAACACAACTCTTATATACAGTAGAAGAGGAGGTTCCTACCTCCTGCTCATATTACTCTAAACAATATACCTGTAACCAGAAACCTAATTAACATGAGCTAATTAACTAATCCCTTAAAGCAGCCGATGTGACCTCGTGCCCTCCTGAGCATTATGATAAATCAGGATTTCACTACAGGTCAGACTTGTTGTCACCGAGCTTCACACAGTAGATGACACATTATCATAAGTATAAACACAGGACACCTTCACACAATAGCAGGAGCTCTAGCAGGAGTCGGCCCGTCTCCTACATTGTACAGAGGCCAATGTGATCAGCTCTTTCAACGAGTTCAGAATCAAACAAACCAAGAATAGTCTTTACATATATCCTGGGAGATATTGTGGATAAATATCACTGTCCCATTTTAAGTAATCCAAGATATATTTTCTCAGTCACCCTGTGCCAGGATGGCACAGGGTGACTTAGACATAAGAGGTGCATGGGGAGCTGAAACAAGAGTTTTCCAACCTTTCCAAGGGATTCTGGGATCCACAGGCCCTCCCGTCACACACACCTGTACACCCTCCCCTTACACACCTCTACATCCCCCCTTACACACCTCTACACACCCCTCTACACCCCCGCCCTTACACACCTCCCTCCATCCCTCTACACCCCCTACACACCTCTATATCCCTCTACACGCCAGACACACCTCTACACATCTCTATATCCCTTTACACCGCCGACACACCTCTACACCCTCCCTACACACCTCTATATCCCTCTACACCCCAGACACACCTCTACACCCTCCCTACACATGTCTATATCCCTTTACACCCCCGACACACCTCTACACCCTCCCTACACACCTCTATATCCCTCTACACCCCCCCTTACACACTTCCTTGCATCCCTTTACACCCCCCCCCCCCTACACTAAGGTGACCAGATTTTCAAAATGAAGTCTGGGGACATTTTTTTATTTTTATTTATTTTTTTTATTGGCAAATGGTAAAACTATTTTATAAGCATATTTTCCTCAAATGATATATGCAGTGTATGTGGTATGTGTTTATGAAAACGGAAAATTTATTACCAAATACTTACCGTAATTTTCCTTTCCTGATAGACTCCATGGCAGACTACGTGTGGGTTAACCCCACCTCCTCTCCACAGCTATAGGACCCCTTACCCATAAATTTGAGCTCACCTTCACAGACAGGTGTTCCGTAACTAGCCGACTCACATTTCAACTCTCATATTTTTAATTCATGGGTGGGAACTCCGTCTGCCATGGAGTCTATCAGGAAAGGAAAATTACGGTAAGTATTTGGTAATAAATTTTCAGTTTTCCTGACAGACTCCATGTCAGACTACGTGTGGGAAATAACTAGCCAAACCATACGGGAGGGTATGCTGAACAAAAATATATTTAATCTTTCCCGTCAACTGACAGGATTTTTCGACCAAAATTAACAGAGGAAAGGCAAGCAGGCTCAATACAATAATGAGACATAAATGTATGAATAGAAGACCACGAGGCTGCCTTGCATATCACTTCAGGAGCCACGTGTCGAGCTGCTGCCCATGAGGCTGCCATGCCTCTGGTGGAATGAGCCGTCACCGCCTCTGGAGGAGCCAAGCCCTTTGCCTTATAGGCTTGTTGAATTGATTGAACGATCCAGGCTGCTATCGTTCTGGAGGAAGCCCTCTTTCCTTTGTTGCTACCAGTGTGTAACAAGAACAGGTAGTTCGAGATTCTAAAAGATGAAGTAGCTCGCAAGTATTCTTTCAGAGTCTCACCTACATCCAAGGGATGAACATCTGCGGATTCTGGAGAATCGAAAGTAGGAAGGACTATTTCTTGATTTTCGTGAAAAACTGATGTGACTTTTGGTTTTGACCCAAGCATGGGAATAAGGACCACTCGGTCCGGGAAAAAAGGTTCTTGACAACCCAGGAAGCTTATTTCTGAAACCCTTTTGGCTGAAGTAATGGCTACTAGAAAGGCCAGTTTGATTGATAAGTCCTTAACAGAAAGATCTTTGTTGTTGAGTGCTGAAAGAGCATCAAGGACGAGCGGGAGATCCCATTTGGGGAATCTAGGTTTCCTCTGAGGCCTGATTCTCTATGCCCCCCGAAAGAACTGTTGAACCAGGGATGAGTTGCCCATGACGTTCCCGAAAAAGCTGATAGGGCTGATACTTGTACCCTGAGGGAACTGATCGATAAAGGCAGATCCAAGCCTGATTGGAGAAAACTCAAGATGTCTTGAATACTAGGATTTCTAGATGACTTTCCTGCAGAAGTCGTGAAGCTGACAAATCTGGCCCAGATTCTATTGTAAGTTTTATTTGTGTTGGACTTTCTGGAGCTCATAAGGGTAGAGATTACCCCTGAAAGCACACCCAAGAAACTCTAGCCTCTCCCTCTCAAAAACCAGACCATCAGTCTCAGCATTGCTGGACAGGGGTGCAGGGTCGTCCCCTGAGAAAGAAGGTCCGGCCTGAGAGGAAGAGGCAGCGGGTCCCTGAAGCTCATTAGATTCAGGAGAGGAAACAAAGGTCTGCTCGGCCAGTATGGTGCTATTGTTACCACCTCGACTTTCTCCAACTGAAGCCGCTGTAGGAATTTTAGCATGATCGGAAGAGGAGGGAAGGCATATGCCCTGTTGAAGTCCCATTGACTCGTTAATGCATCTACTCCGAAGGCTTGACTGTACCGAGCTCGGGTGTAGTATCTGTCGATCTTGTAATTGCAGGGGGATGCAAACAGATCCACTTCTGGATCGGAATCCAACGATAGGATCCACTTGAAGGTTTGTGGATGCAGTGACCATTCGTTGTTGTTTAGCATGCTGCGTGACAGGAAGTCCGCTTGAATGTTCTGCTCCCCTGGAAAGAAGACTGCTCTTAAGTTGAGCAGATTCCTCTGAGCCCAGGTCATAATGGGCTCGACCTCTTGGAGAAGGGCAGAGCTCCGAGTGCCCCCTTGTCTCTTCACATATGCCACAGCGGTGGTATTGTCCATTTTCAGTAGGACCGACTTCCCTTTCAGAAGGTGGGAGAAGGCTTGAAGGGCGCACCATGCCGCGCTCAGTTCCAGAATCTTCGAACCTGGAGAGTGGAGACGGGCATCCCATTTGCCCTGAGCCAGTTCTGCCCCACAATGTGCCCCCCAGCCCGCATCGGATGTAACAGTCACCCAATGGATGGGGGCAAGGGAGTGGCAAGTTGACAAGTTCTTGGTTTGAAGCCACCAGAGGAGACTGTTGCTCATTGACTGTGTTATCCGGATCCGCTGATTGAGATCATCTGTCTTCCATTGCTGGAGGAATCCGGATTCAAAAGGACGAAGCCTCCACATCGCCCACTTGACCATGGGGGATGTGGCCACCATCGTGCCGATTATCTTCAGGCACTGTGATGCCCTTAGGTGAGAGAAGTCTAGAGCTAAGGAGATTCTTTCCCGAATGATCGGTATTTTTTCTTCTGGAAGAGAGATGGTGTTCTCTATGGTGTCGAACTGGGCTCCTAGATAGACCAAGCGCTGGGTCGGATCCAGCTGACTCTTCTCCCGGTTTAGGAGCCATCCGAACTCCAACAGTGTAGAGATCACCTGATCTTTGTGGACTAGCAGCTGCTGCTTGTCTTGGGACAGTACTAGTAGATCGTCCAGATAATGATACAGGTGCACACCCTGTACTCTGAGAAGGGACACAACTGCTAACAGCACCTTGGAAAAGACTCTTGGAGAAGTCGTTAGCCCGAATGGAAGACAAATAAATTGTAAGTGCTCTTGTTCGACCTGGAACCGCAGATATTTGTGAAAGTTTTCTGCCACCGGAACATGAAAGTACGCGTCTTTTAGATCCATTGAGATCAACCAGTCGCCTGGTTGAACTATTTTTTGGATGGTTGAGAGTGACTCCATTTTGAACTTCTCGTACTTGTTCAGGAAAGTGAGATCTATGACTGGACGCCAAGAGCCGTTCTTCTTTTGTACTAAGAGGGGGGAGTATACCCCCTGGAATTCCTCGTCCTTTGGGACGGGCACCACTGCTCCTTGATCTTTCAGGACATTCACATATGAGAGAAGAACTTGCTGTTTTTCTTCTGACCGAGGTAGTGAGGTTTGCATTGGTCTGCATGGAGGGATCTTGGTGAAGGACCATGTGTGACCTGTTGAGACCGTCTTGATGGTCCAATAGTCCGAGATCAAGGCCACCCAGACGTGCCAGAAGAGACGTAGGCGAGCCCCTACCCGACCCGCCTGGGCGGGCCCAATCTCAAAAAGACTTGGTTGGTTCACGCCCACCGGGCGTCTGTTTCTTGCCAGACTTTTGAAAAGAAGATTGGCCTCTATTCCAATTCCAGCTTCTCCTAAAATCCCGTCCTGGCTTATAGGAGCATGCCTCTCTCGAGTGCTCAGTACTGCGTCTCTGTTGAGGTTTTCTCTGATTAAACTGGCGCCTGTCCTGGGGAAGAAAACCCGACTTTCCGCCTGTAGCTTTTGAAATGGCGTTGTCAAGTTTGTTCCCAAACAACGAAGTCCCTTCAAAGGGAATTTTGCACCACGCCTGCTTGGAGGCTGGATCAGCAAGCCAGGGACGTAACCACAGTGCTCGTTTGGCCGTGACCGAGGACAACATTGATCTGGCCAGTAAACGGATGAGGTCAATTGAAGCTTCCCCCAAAAAAAGGCGACTGCCATTTTAAGTTCTTGCACTGCTGAACTTTGAGACACCCTTCAGAACGGAGTCTACGTTTTCCACCCAGGCCTCCATTGCTTTGGAGGTTACTGCAAGGGCTAAAGCTGGTTTGCATGCCGTTCCGGCCAGGCTATATATTCTTTTGAGGTCCTGGTCGATCTTCCGATCCAGACCATCTTTAAATGATACGGTGTCATCTAGCGGGAGGGTGACATGCTTCGCTAGGCGCATTACTGCTGCATCTACGAGGGGAGCATTCTCCAGATGCTTGACATCCTCCAATTTAAAGGGATACAGTCTAGAGGTTTTGCTTAGCATAGAAACCTTCTTATCTCCCTTGCTCCATTCTTCCTCAAACACTCCTTTCAGCTCAGAGGGAAGTGGGAAATTGGAGCGTTCTTTCCCCAGTTGTTTAAACAATTTCCTTTGTTTTTCTGGGGGGGGGGGGGGCAGTGGTATCCTCCAACTTCAAAGTTTCCTTCACTGCCTTGATCAGTGGAGAGACTAAGGCGTAGTCGAATCCCACCGTAGAATCATCTCCCTCCATCTCGTCTTGCGAGGAATAATGGGAGGAATCATGGGGCTGGAATTGCCCGGGATCCTCCTGGGCCTCGTCAGCCAAGGAGCCAGACAAGGTGGTGGACTGGCTCCTTGTGTGGGGGGCAACTATTTCTTTCATAGATTGCTGTACCACACGTTTCACAAGAGACTCAAGGTTTTGATTTTCTGTCTCTTTCTCGCCAACCGCTCGGGCATAACATGGGTCGCATAGCGATTTGCCCTCCGGAATTCTGGTCTTGCATCCCCAACAGGCTCTGTGATCAGAGCGATCATTGCGGTGGTGGTGGCGGTGACTAGAGGAGGAATGGGAACATCTCCTATGTCTAGAGGGGGTATGTGAACGTCCCCTATGATGATGGGTCCTAGACGTAGTGTCGCGTCTAGACCTAGATGATGAGTGATGATGCGGCCTGGCAAGGTCCCTTTCTTGTGACCAATGAACTGAAGTTGCCGGGCTGTAAGAGATAATACAGACAGAGGGAGGGGGGGGAAGGTGGGCAGGATGTAACCGTTAGCAACCACCAGATAGGCACAAAAGACACCAACCCCCTACCCACTTCGCACATACCTTGTGCGGGAGGGCTGACCACATGGCGGTGAGGATGAGTCCATGATGAGGGAGACAGGAATCCGTACTACACTGCCTAGACTAAGGATAAGCAAATCAATGCAAAGAAGCATAAGAAAAGAAAAAAGTTTTTTTTTTTTTTTTTTTTTAAAACTGTCCCTTTAAGAGACACTAAGCATAACAAGCATACATTGCATAATGAAGTGCTTACCCCGTCCTAGCAGTAATGAGGCTCCGGGAGGCTGTCGCTCTATGCCCACAGGTTATCCCACCTGTATAGGGCTCTTCAGCGGTTTGAATAAACCGCCGAAATGACGTCACAGCCGGTCCCACTGCGCGCATGCGCCGAAGAGACCCGACCCACTGCGCCTGCGCGGTCCCTGACCCCTCCGCCGCATTGCGCATGCGCGGAAACCAAGCCTCGGTTTCACGCAGCTCGGCGCATGCGCAGAAGCGCCGCGGACCGGGAACCAAGAAGGGAAATGGCGTCCTGGGACGCAAAAGCGTTCCACATGCCGCACACAGGAGGAAGGAAAACAGGGGAGACAAAAACAACATACACAAACTTGTCTGCCATGAAAGAAGATATGAGATCAAAATCTTCAGACCTTGCCGAGGAATCCTGCGACATCCAATCCGGTACTCTGGGGCCACATCCCTTCCACCATAGGGGTATTTTCCAGCCCTGAAACCACTCGCCCGCTCATAGCTGGGCCCTGGGTGCACCGCAGTAACAGTACCGATTGATCCAAGCAATCCACATCCTGGACATCGCACCGAATTGCATGATGAAGGTCCATGTGAGGAGGATAAAAAAGGAACACCTGTCTGTGGAGGTGAGCTCAAATTTATGGGTAAGGGGTCTGTGAACTTTTGGGGATTATAGCTCCACGGGACTAAGTGCATAAACCGTTGACTTTTAAACAGAAAGGCTTTTATTTGTGAATAAAGCAAAAATAACGCTTAATTCAGCACACAGAAAAGTATAAACTAAAGTCCACCTCTCTCTTCCAGCATAAATCAAAAGTCCTGCTTGTCTTCAGCACAAAAATAAACCAAAGGAAAGACACATACAGTTTTGTAGGGGAACTTCCAGAGCCCTTGCTGAATCTTTCCAAGCTCCCAGCAAACAGACAGCTCCTCTCCACAGGTGCAATCCTCATACTCCTTCCACACACCTCTAGCATCACTTCCTGTTTTATGAGCTGTCTTCCTGGAAGCCCTTAACCCCCTGTGTGCTGACTCCCAGTGGTCAGGAGTGGAGGCTCTATCCCACCCGAATGTCACTTTAGAGCCTCCGAAATTCCGGGCCCCAAATACCTCTCTATTAAGACAAAGAGGACTGCGAGCCAGTCCTCTCTGGACTATTTATTTTGCCAGAAATTCCTCACCCATTGGGTGACCTCCTGAACACTATTACCACTCGTTAAAGGGACCATAACCCAAATATTGGTGCTACATAGCACCCGTCCAGGACCCAACCTTGGCGTCCTGTACAGGTCCTATAGCTGCGGAGAGGAGGTGGGGTTAACCCACACGTAGTCTGCCATGGAGTCTGTCAGGAAATGTTTGTATGATATATACTTTATTTCTCACATTTCGTCCATGAGATTAAAAAAAAACAAGACACTTCTATATTCATATTTAGTATTTTATTCTTACCAAAGAATTTTGGTTCAACAATAACAATATAAATTAACAATTCAGAACAGTAAAGGATTGCATAGTAACAACACGTAGGATACCTTCAAACATAAATAATCAAATATTAATAGCTAACTGTTATAAAACTACAAAATGTTAAAGGAACAAAAGCAACATAAAATGCTGGTGGAGTTTTACAACATTTTGCGCATGTGGGCAGGCCTCCCCTCAGAGCACCATCCATAGCAATGTGTACATTACAATCCTCCCCTCAGACCACCGTCCATAGCACTGTGTACATTACAGGCCTCCCCTCAGACCACCGTCCATAGCAATGTGTACATTACAGGCCTCCCCTCAGACCACCGTCCATAGCACTGTGTACATTACAGGCCTCCCCTCAGACCACCGTCCATAGCACTGTGTACATTACAGGCCTCCCCTCAGACCACCGTCCATAGCAATGTGTACATTACAGGCCTACCCTCAGACCACCGTCCATAGCACTGTGTACATTACAGGCCTACCCTCAGACCACCGTCCATAGCACTGTGTACATTACAGGCCTCCCCTCAGAGCACCGTCCATAGCAATGTGTACATTACAGGCCTCCCTCAGAGCACTGTGTACATTACAGGCCTCCCCTCAGAGCACTGTGTACATTACAGGCCTCCCCTCAGGAGCACTGCGTACATTACAGGCCTCCCCTCAGAGCATTGTGTACATGATTACAGGCCTCCCCTCAGAGCACCGTGTACATTACAGGCCTCCCCTCAGAGCACCGTATACATTACAGGCCTCCCCTCAGAGCACCGTGTACATTACAGGCCTCCCCTCAGGAGCACTGTGTACATTACAGGCCTCCCCTCAGAGCACTGTGTACATTACAGGCCTCCCTCAGAGCACTGTGTACATTACAGGCCTCCCCTCAGGAGCACTGCGTACATTACAGGCCTCCCCTCAGAGCATTGTGTACATGATTACAGGCCTCCCCTCAGAGCACCGACCATAGAACTGTGTACATTACAGGCCTCCCCTCCTAGCACTGTGTACATTACAGGCCTCCCCTCAGAGCACCGTGTACATTACAGGCCTCCCCTCAGAGCACCGTGTACATTACAGGCCTCCCCTCAGAGCACCGTGTACATTACAGGCCTCCCCTCAGAGCACCGTGTACATTACAGGCCTCCCCTCAGAGCACCGTGTACATTACAGGCCTCCCCTCAGGAGCATCGTGTACATGATTACAGGCCTCCCCTCAGAGCACCGACTATAGCACTGTGTACATTACAGGCCTCCCCTCAGACCATCGTCCATAGAACTGTGTACATTACAGGCCTCCCCTCAGACCATCGTCCATAGAACTGTGTACATTACAGGCCTCCCTCAGAGCACCGTGTACATTACAGGCCTCCCCTCAGAGCACCGTGTACATTACAGGCCTCCCCTCAGAGCACCGTGTACATTACAGGCCTCCCCTCAGAGCACTGTGTACATTACAGGCCTCCCCTCAGGAGCACTGCGTACATTACAGGCCTCCCCTCAGAGCATTGTGTACATGATTACAGGCCTCCCCTCAGAGCACCGACCATAGAACTGTGTACATTACAGGCCTCCCCTCCTAGCACTGTGTACATTACAGGCCTCCCCTCAGAGCACCGTGTACATTACAGGCCTCCCCTCAGAGCACCGTGTACATTACAGGCCTCCCCTCAGAGCACCGTGTACATTACAGGCCTCCCCTCAGAGCACCGTGTACATTACAGGCCTCCCCTCAGAGCACCGTGTACATTACAGGCCTCCCCTCAGGAGCATCGTGTACATGATTACAGGCCTCCCCTCAGAGCACCGACTATAGCACTGTGTACATTACAGGCCTCCCCTCAGACCATCGTCCATAGAACTGTGTACATTACAGGCCTCCCCTCAGACCATCGTCCATAGAACTGTGTACATTACAGGCCTCCCTCAGAGCACCGTGTACATTACAGGCCTCCCCTCAGAGCACCGTGTACATTACAGGCCTCCCCTCAGAGCACCGTGTACATTACAGGCCTCCCCTCAGGAGCACTGTGTACATTACAGGCCTCCCCACGGAGCATCGTGTACATGATTACAGGCCTCCCCTCAGAGCACCGACTATAGCACTGTGTACATTACAGGCCTCCCCTCAGACCACCGTCCATAGCACTGTGTACATTACAGGCCTCCCTCAGAGCACTGTGTACATTACAGGCCTCCCCTCAGGAGCACTGTGTACATTACAGGCCTCCCCTCAGAGCACTGTGTACATTACAGGCCTCCCCTCAGGAGCACTGCGTACATTACAGGCCTCCCCTCAGAGCATTGTGTACATGATTACAGGCCTCCCCTCAGAGCACCGACCATAGAACTGTGTACATTACAGGCCTCCCCTCCTAGCACTGTGTACATTACAGGCCTCCCCTCAGAGCACCGTGTACATTACAGGCCTCCCCTCAGAGCACCGACCATAGAACTGTGTACATTACAGGCCTCCCCTCCTAGCACTGTGTACATTACAGGCCTCCCCTCAGAGCACCGTGTACATTACAGGCCTCCCCTCAGAGCACCGTGTACATTACAGGCCTCCCCTCAGAGCACTGTGTACATTACAGGCCTCCCCACGGAGCATCGTGTACATGATTACAGGCCTCCCCTCAGACCATCGTCCATAGAACTGTGTACATTACAGGCCTCCCCTCAGACCATCGTCCATAGAACTGTGTACATTACAGGCCTCCCCTCAGAGCACCGTCCATAGAACTGTGTACATTACAGGCCTCCCCTCAGAGCACCGTGTACATTACAGGCCTCCCCTCAGAGCACCGTGTACATTACAGGCCTCCCCTCAGAGCACCGTGTACATTACAGGCCTCCCCTCAGAGCACCGTGTACATTACAGGCCTCCCCTCAGAGCACCGTGTACATTACAGGCCTCCCCTCAGAGCACCGTGTACATTACAGGCCTCCCCTCAGAGCACCGTGTACATTACAGGCCTCCCCTCAGAGCACCGTGTACATTACAGGCCTCCCCTCAGAGCACCGTGTACATTACAGGCCTCCCCTCAGAGCACCGTGTACATTACAGGCCTCCCCTCAGAGCACCGTGTACATTACAGGCCTCCCCTCAGAGCACCGTGTACATTACAGGCCTCCCCTCAGAGCACCGTGTACATTACAGGCCTCCCCTCAGACCACCGTCCATAGCAATGTGTACATTACAGGCCTACCCTCAGACCACCGTCCATAGCAATGTGTACATTACAGGCCTACCCTCAGACCACCGTCCATAGCACTGTGTACATTACAGGCCTACCCTCAGACCACCGTCCATAGCACTGTGTACATTACAGGCCTCCCCTCAGACCACCGTCCATAGCAATGTGTACATTACAGGCCTACCCTCAGACCACCGTCCATAGCACTGTGTACATTACAGGCCTACCCTCAGACCACCGTCCATAGCACTGTGTACATTACAGGCCTCCCCTCAGACCACCGTGTACATTACAGGCCTCCCATCAGAGCACCGTGTACATTACAGGCCTCCCATCAGAGCACCGTGTACATTACAGGCCTCCCCTCAGAGCACTGTGTACATTACAGGCCTCCCCCCAGACCACCGTCCATAGCACTGTGTACATTACAGGCCTCCCCTCAGAGCATCGTGTACATTACAGGCCTCCCCTCAGAGCACTGACCATAGCACTGTGTACATTACAGGCCTCCCCTCATAGCACCGTGTACATTACAGGCCTCCCCTTAGACCACCGTCCATAGCACCGTGTACATTACAGGCCTCCCCTCAGAGCACCGTGTACATTACAGGCCTCCCCTCAGAGCACCGTGTACATTACAGGCCTCCCCTCAGAGCACCGTGTACATTACAGGCCTCCCCTCAGAGCACCGTCCATAGCACTGAGTACATTACAGGCCTCCCCTCAGAGCACCGTCCATAGCACTGTGTACATTACAGGCCTCCCCTCAGAGCACTGTGTACATTACAGGCCTCCCCTCAGGAGCACTGTGTACATTACAGGCCTCCCCTCAGGAGCACTGTGTACATTACAGGCCTCCCCTCAGGAGCACTGCGTACATTACAGGCCTCCCCTCAGGAGCACTGCGTACATTACAGGCCTCCCCTCAGAGCATTGTGTACATGATTACAGGCCTCCCCTCAGAGCACCGACCATAGAACTGTGTACTAGGCTTGTGCAATTCGTTTCGTAACGAATCAAAATTCGTCCGAATTTAGCAACTTTCGGACATTCGGAAGCATTCGAATTTCCGAACAGAGCAATTACGAATAAAACCGAATCCGAAATAAATTATACCGCAAAATAGCGAATGCCCGAAGGTCTTCGGCATAATTCGTTATGAAAAAAGTTACGAATGTACGAATCCATTCGAAGCACAATAACACTCACTCTGCTCTCTGCTTCTCCCTCACCATGCTGAACTCCCTCTCAAAATGGTGTACAGGGGCGGAGGCTATAGCCGCATGAAAAAACGAAAGTAAAATACGAGATTTCGAATCGTTACAAATAACCGCTATGTATTTAGAAAAGTACAAATCCATTCGAAGCACATTAGGCATAATAGGCAGCGTCGTTGTGAGAGAGACACGGAAAATTACGAATCAACGAACCCAAAAAAAGTTACGAAAGTAGGAGTTGTGTCCAGAATCAACGAAAAACAACGTACTCTACCGAAAGTACGAATTATAAAGCAACAAAAAATTCAACGAAAAATGTCGCTTGCAAAAATACGAATGAGTCCGAACACGAAAAATCCCGTCTAGCAAAATTACGAATGATTACGAATCAACAGGACCGGAAAGAAACGAACCGAAACTGAACAAATTTTTCCGTTGTGCACAAGTCTACTGTGTACATTACAGGCCTCCCCTCCTAGCACTGTGTACATTACAGGCCTCCCCTCCTAGCACTGTGTACATTACAGGCCTCCCCTCAGAGCACCGTGTACATTACAGGCCTCCCCTCAGAGCACCGTGTACATTACAGGCCTCCCCTCAGAGCACCGTGTACATTACAGGCCTCCCCTCAGAGCACCGTGTACATTACAGGCCTCCCCTCAGAGCACCGTGTACATTACAGGCCTCCCCTCAGAGCACCGTGTACATTACAGGTCTCCCCTCAGAGCACCGTGTACATTACAGGCCTCCCCTCAGAGCACCGTGTACATTACAGGCCTCCCCTCAGAGCACCGTGTACATTACAGGCCTCCCCTCAGAGCACCGTCCATAGCAATGTGTACATTACAATCCTACCCTCAGACCACCGTCCATAGCACTGTGTACATTACAGGCCTCCCCTCAGACCACCGTCCATAGCACTGTGTACATTACAGGCCTACCCTCAGACCACCGTCCATAGCAATGTGTACATTATAGGCCTACCCTCAGACCACCATCCATAGCACTGTGTACATTACAGGCCTACCCTCAGACCACCGTCCATAGCACCGTGTACATTACAGGCCTCCCCTCAGAGCACTGTGTACATTACAGGCCTCCACCCAGACCACCGTCCATAGCACTGTGTACATTACAGGCCTCCCCCTCAGAGCATCGTGTACATTACAGGCCTCCCCTCAGAGCACCGACCATAGCACTGTGTACATTACAGGCCTCCCCTCAGAGCACCGACCATAGCACTGTGTACATTACAGGCCTCCCCTCATAGCACCGTGTACATTACAGGCCTCCCCTCAGACCACCGTCCATAGCACCGTGTACATTACAGGCCTCCCCTCAGAGCACCGTGTACATTACAGGCCTCCCCTCAGAGCACCGTGTACATTACAGGCCTCCCCTCAGAGCACCGTGTACATTACAGGCCTCCCCTCAGAGCACCGTGTACATTACAGGCCTCCCCTCAGACCACCGTCCATAGCACTGAGTACATTACAGGCCTCCCCTCAGAGCACCGTCCATAGCACTGTGTACATTACAGGCCTCCCCTCAGAGCACTGTGTACATTACAGGCCTCCCCTCAGAGCACCGTGTACATTACAGGCCTCCCCTCAGAGCACCGTGTACATTACAGGCCTCCCCTCAGAGCACCGTGTACATTACAGGCCTCCCCTCAGAGCACCGTGTACATTACAGGCCTCCCCTCAGAGCACTGTGTAGTGTACATTACAGGCCTCCCCACGGAGCACCGTGTACATTACAGGCCTCCCCTCAGAGCACCGTGTACATTACAGGCCTCCCCTCAGAGCACCGTGTACATTACAGGCCTCCCCTCAGAGCACCGTGTACATTACAGGCCTCCCCTCAGAGCACCGTGTACATTACAGGCCTCCCCTCAGAGCACCGTGTACATTACAGGCCTCCCCTCAGAGCACCGTGTACATTACAGGCCTCCCCTCAGAGCACCGTGTACATTACAGGCCTCCCCTCAGAGCACCGTGTACATTACAGGCCTCCCCACGGAGCACTGTGTACATTACAGGCCTCCCCACGGAGCACTGTGTACATTACAGGCCTCCCCACGGAGCACTGTGTACATTACAGGCCTCCCCTCAGAGCACTGTGTACATTACAGGCCTCCCCTCAGAGCACTGTGTACATTACAGGCCTCCCCTCAGAGCACTGTGTACATTACAGGCCTCCCCTCCTAGCACAGTGTACATTACAGGCCTCCCCTCCTAGCACCGTGTACATTACAGGCCTCCCCTCATAGCACCGTGTACATTACAGGCCTCCCCTCAGAGCACCGTGTACATTACAGGCCTCCCCTCAGAGCACCGTGTACATTACAGGCCTCCCCTCAGAGCACCGTGTACATTACAGGCCTCCCCTCAGAGCACCGTGTACATTACAGGCCTCCCCTCAGAGCACCGTGTACATTACAGGCCTCCCCGCAGAGCACCGTGTACATTACAGGCCTCCCCGCAGAGCACCGTGTACATTACAGGCCTCCCCTCAGAGCACCATGTACATTACAGGCCTCCCCTCAGAGCACCGTGTACATTACAGGCCTCCCCTCAGAGCACCGTGTACCAGTGGCGGCTGGTGCTCAAATTTTTTGGGGGGGCGCAAACAAACTGAAAAAAAAAAAAACAATTGCCGCCACTGTGCACAAACGCCACTAGTTTGTCCCCAAATGCAGCCAGTTTCACCCCCATATACAGCCAGTTTGTCCCCCAATATACAGCCAGTTTGTCCCCCATAATACAGCCAGTTTGTCCCCCATAATACAGCCAGTTTGTTCCCCATAATACAGCCAGTTTGTTCCCCAAATGCAGCCAGTTTGTCCCCCAATATACAGCCAGTTTCCCCCCCCCCCCCCAATATACAGCCAGTTTCCCCCCCCCCAATATACAGCCAGTTTCTCTCCCAATATACAGCCAGTTTCTCCCCCATAATACAGCCAGTTTCTCTCCCAATATACAGCCAGTTTCTCCCCCATATGCAGCCAGTTTCTCCCCCATAATACAGCCAGTTTCTCCCCCATAATACAGCCAGTTTCTCCCCCATAATACAGCCAGTTTCTCCCCCAATATACAGCCAGTTTCTCCCCCAATATACAGCCAGTTTCTCCACCAATATACAGCCAGTTTGTCCCCCAATATACAGCCAGTTTGTCCCCCAATATACAGCCAGTTTGTCCCCCAATATACAGCCAGTTTGTCTCCCATAATACAGCCAGTTTCTCCCCCATAATACAGCCAGTTTCTCCCCCAATATACAGCCAGTTTCTCCCCCAATAATACAGCCAGTTTCTCCCCCAATAATACAGCCAGTTTCTCCCCCAATAATACAGCCAGTTTCTCCCCAATATATAGCCAGTTTGTCCACCAATATACAGCCAGTTTCTCCCCCATAATACAGCCAGTTTCTCCCCCAAATGCAGCCACTTTGTCCCCCCCAGCCCTGCACTTACCTTCCTCGAGTCAGCGCCTTCCTTCTTCCGTCCTCGATGTCTTCTCCCGCCCTCGATGTCGCTTCAACCAATCAGGTTACCGGTAACCAGACCCGGTGAACCTGATTGGCCAGGGAACGCACCCCTGTGCGTCCTCTCATTAGATATTTAGAAGCCGATTACAGCCCTCAGGCTGTAGTCGGGAAGCCTATCAGAGCCGGTGGCTCTGATAGGCACTTCTAAAGGCCAACCAGACGCTGTTATTCAGATGGCCGGCACTCAAGGGGCCGGCCATCTGAATAGTGGGCGGCAGCAATACATAGGATTCATGCAATGCATGAACCTATGTATTGTTGTGGTGAGTGACGGCCGAGCACAGAAGCGAGCGGTAGCGGCGCTTCTGCACCTACTATGGTCGCGCCGCCATGTGTGAAAAAAAGTAATAAAAAAAAAAAAAAAAAAAAAAAAAAAAAAAAAAAAAAACACACCTCTTATGCCGCGTACACACGATCATTATTCACGGCGGTCAAAAAACCGCCGTGAATAATGACATTAAAAACGAGGGAACAGCTTGTTCCCCACACACGGTCGTTTTTCACGTAATTTTTTCTCTTATCGAGAAAAACGACCATCTGTGGGCTCCGCGGCAGTGTTTCCCTATGGAAAAACTGCCGCGGAAACAATGTCGAAAAAAATTAGAACATGTTCTAATTTTTCTCGTCGTTTTTAATGCCGTTTTTCTCGTCGAGAAAAAACGTCAAAAAAGCCCACAGACGAACGTTTTTCTCGTCGAAAGGAAAAAAGTCCCAGCCAGCCGCCTGCCTATCTCCTTGCCTTCCCTGGCAGAGTGATCTTCCTCCGCTCCCCACCGAGTAGTAGCCGGGGCCCAGAGAGTAAGACTTGACAGGCTGTGAGGCGGGCGGCGACGGGCAGAGAGTCGCTGATTGCCGCCATTACTAGTAGAAAAAAAATATGTCCCCGGATTTAATTTTAAAAATCTGGTCACCTTACATTACAGGCCTCCCCTCAGAGCACCGTGTACATTACAGGCCTCAGAGCACCGTGTACATTACAGGCCTCCCCTCAGAGCACCGTCCATAGCACTGTGTACATTACAGGTAGGGTTGCCACTTTTTCCTCAAGCAAAATCTGAACACTTCAGCGGTGCTCAGAATTTTTTTTTTTTTAGCAAACACTATAGGATTGTAACAGACTTGGGACACCTTTGGGTGCTCCAAAGAGAATAGTAATGTGGTGTGAGTAGTGCTCCTTCACCCTCCTATCAGGCCCTGTTCTGAGCCACATTCCTGTCTGAATATTGTGTCTGGGTTTCAGGTGGACTGAAACCCGGACACTTGATTCAAAACCCGAACTGTCCGGGTGAATCCCGGACAGGTGGTAACCCTAATTACAGGCCTCCCCTCAGAGCACTGTGTACATTACAGGCCTCCCCTCAGAGCACCGTCCATAGCACTGTGTA
Source organism: Rana muscosa (assembly GCA_029206835.1). Taxonomy (NCBI): domain Eukaryota; kingdom Metazoa; phylum Chordata; class Amphibia; order Anura; family Ranidae; genus Rana; species Rana muscosa. Next base: position 309,499,338 of record CM055121.1, on the reverse strand, counting down.
CATTACAGGCCTCCCCTCAGAGCACCGTGTACATTACAGGCCTCAGAGCACTGTGTACATTACAGGCCTCCCCTCAGAGCACTGTGTACATTACAGGCCTCCCCTCAGAGCATCGTCCATAGCACTGTGTACATTACAGGCCTCCCCTCAGAGCACCGTGTACATTACAGGCCTCAGAGCACTGTGTACATTACAGGCCTCCCCTCAGGAGCATCGTGTACATGATTACAGGCCTCCCCTCAGAGCACCGACCATAGCGCCAGTGGCGGCTGGTACTCAAATTTTTTTGGGGGGAGCAAACAAACTGAAAAAAAAAAATCATCAATTGCCGCCACTGTGCCCATTAAAACGCAGCCACTGTGCCCAAACGCCACTAGTTTGTCCCCAAATGCAGCCAGTTTCTCCCCCATAATACAGCCAGTTTCTCCCCCAATAATACAGCCAGTTTCTCCCCCAATAATACAGCCAGTTTCTCCCCCATATGCAGCCAGTTTCTCCCCCATAATACAGCCAGTTTCTCCCCCATAATACAGCCAGTTTCTCCCCCAATATACAGCCAGTTTCTCCCCCATAATACAGCCAGTTTCTCCCCCTTAATACAGCCAGTTTCTCCCCCTTAATACAGCCAGTTTCTCCCCCATAATACAGCCAGTTTCTCCCCCATAATACAGGCAGTTTCTCCCCCATATGCAGCCAGTTTCTCCCCCATATGCAGCCAGTTTCTCCCCCATAATACAGCCAGTTTCTCCCCCATAATACAGCCAGTTTCTCCCCCATAATACAGCCAGTTTCTCCCCCATAATACAGCCAGTTTCTCCCCCATATGCAGCCAGTTTCTCCCCCATTAATACAGACAGTTTCTCCCCCATTAATACAGACAGTTTCTCCCCCATTAATACAGACAGTTTCTCCCCCATTAATACAGACAGTTTCTCCCCCATAATACAGCCAGTTTCTCCCCCATAATACAGCCAGTTTCTCCCCCATAATACAGCCAGTTTCTCCCCCATAATACAGCAAGTTTCTCGCCCATAATGCAGCCAGTTTCTCGCCCATAATGCAGCCAGTTTCTCCCCCATATGCAGCCAGTTTCTCCCCCATATGCAGCCAGTTTCTCCCCCATTAATACAGACAGTTTCTCCCCCATTAATACAGACAGTTTCTCCCCCATATACAGCCAGTTTCTCCCCCATAATACAGCCAGTTTCTCCCCCATAATACAGCCAATTTCTCCCCCATATGCAGCCAGTTTCTCCCCCATATGCAGCCAGTTTCTCCCCCATATGCAGCCAGTTTCTCCCCCATATGCAGCCAGTTTGTCCTCATAATACAGCCAGTTTCCCCCCCCCAGCCCTGCACTTACCTTCCTCGAGTCAGCGCCGTCCTTCTTCCATCCTCGATGTCTTCTCCCGCCCTCGATGTCACTTCAGCCAATCAGGTTACTGGTAACCAGACCCGGTGAACCTGATTGGCCAGGGAACACACCCCTGTGCTTCCTCTCATTAGACATTTTTTTTTTTTTTTTTATAAATCTTTTTATTTAATTTCTTAAACGAACAAAACATAACATAACATGACAACACATCATACACATTAAATCTAAAATATATTAGTAAAATAGCACGATCCCATCACCTCGCATAGCAAAAAACAAGAAATAAAGAAATTATGATTATCACTATTATTTCCAATCATTTCTAAACACAAATATCCCATATAGGGAACATCCCTTCTATGAGTTGTTACCTCCCTCTATGTTAGATGCCGTATATAGCTTATCCAGCCACTTTGCCCAAACCTCATCATACTTACTAGGGCGACCCCTATTCCTATAGGTATCTCTGTACAATGGAAGATTATTATTAATCAATTGTTTCCAATATATAAAACGGAGGAGGATGAGGTTTCTTCCAATATAATGCAATAGATTTTCTTGCGTAGAATAATGTTGTATTAATAAATATTCGTTCGGTCTCTATAGGGGTAATATCCTCTACTAAGCCCAGCAAACAGACTGACATTGAAAACGGTAAAGGAGCAGAGGTAATAGAGTTTAATAGATCCACTACCTCCATCCAAAATGTAACTATATATGGACAGGTCCAGAAGATGTGTGTGAAACCCCCTTGAGGTGCTCCGCACCTCCAGCACTTAGAGGAACAAGCAGGATTTATCTTTTGAAGTCTATATGGCGTGATACATGCTCTGTGTATGAGTTTAAATTGGATAACACGATCCCTCAAGGAGACCAGAGATCTCAAAGGGAAATCCCACACACAGCTCCAGTCCTCCATACTCAAATCTGGTATATCTCGAATCCACCTAGCTCGAAGACTCTCTAATGGCAGGATAGAAATTAAAGTAAGATGAGAATAGAGAGTCTCGAGGTAGGCTTATCCAGACACTCAGACCTAAGTACTAGCTCCAAGGTAGATTGTATCATCGTTAAACTATTCTGTGGAAACTCTGCATGAAAAGTATGTGAAAGCTGGTAGTATCTAAATAGATAAGAGCTAGGAAGATTAAACATTGAGGTTAGTGTAGAGAAGGTGGATAACCTCTGATCAGTAACCACTTGGACAAGTAATTTAATATTGTATTTGGTCCATGCAATAGGCTCTGGTGTTTTAACCACCTCCCTACTGGGCACTAAAACCCCCTTCCTGCCCAAGCCATTTTTCAGCTTTCAGCGCAGTCACACTTTGAATGACAATTGCGCGGTCGTGCGACGTGGCTCCCAAACAAAATTTGCGTCCTTTTTTTCCCACAAATAGAGCTTTCTTTTGGTGGTATTTAATCACCTCTGCGGTTTTTCTTTTTTGCGCTATAAACAAAAGAAGAGCGTCCAGTTTGGAAAAAAAAACACATTTTTTACTTGTTGCTATAATAAATACCCATTTTTTTTTCAATAAAAATTTTCCTCAGTTTAGGCCGATACATATTCTTCTACATATTTTTGGTATAAAAAAAAATAAAAAAAATCGCAATAAGCGCGTATTGATTGGTTTGCGCAAAAGTTATAGCGTCTACAAAATAGGGGATAGTTTTATAGCATTTTTTTTTTATTTATTTTTTTTATTAGTAATGGCGGCGATCTGCGATTTTTATTGTGACTGCGATATTGCGGCGGACACATCGGACACTTTTGACACATTTTTTGGTACCATTCACATTTATACAGCGATCCCTGCTATAAAAATGCATTGATTACTGTATAAATGTGACTGGCAGGGAAGGGGTTAACCACTAGGGGGCGGGAAGGGGTTAAATATGTTCCCTCAATGTGTTCTAACTGTGGGGGGGGGGGGACTGACTGGGGGAGGTGACCGATGGTTGTCCCTATGTACAAGGGACACACCATCAGCCTCCTCTCCCTCACAGGACGTGGATCTGTGTGTTTACACACACAGATCCACTTTCCTGCTTGGTTCCCGGGCAATCGCGGGTGCCCGGCGGCAATCACGGCCGCCGGGCACGCGCACCGGGTCGTTGGTAACGCGGCGGGCGCGCACGCGCGCGCGATCCCCCTCCTTCTGAGGGACGTTCAGGAACGTCCACTCAGAAGGAGAGAGCACCCACCCGGCCGTATATGTACAGTGGCCGGGTGGGAAGTAGTTAAGGAATTGAGGAAGGGTAGGGTTTAGCCATAGAGGGACATTTGGAGAAATTGCTCCCTTTGGATAACCCTCACATCTAAGGCCGGCCTCCCAAGCTTGAATAGTATTAAGCATAGGAATAGACACCTGATGAAGTGCCCTACGGCCCCTAAATAAGAGAACCTTAAGAGCTTCTACGGAACCTACTACTGCTGCTTCTAACCGGGTAGAAGAGTTATATAGATCTGGGTTTAACCACCATGCGGCCGTAACCAACTGAGTGGCCAAAAAATATTTGTATAGATCCGGAAAAGCTAGTCCTCCCTATTCACAAGGGCGCATCAGAGTACTTAATTTATACCTAGGATTTGATAGGCACTTCTAAAGACCAACCAGACGCTGTTATTCAGATGGTCGGCGCTCAAGGGGCCGGCCATCTGAATAGTGGGCGGCAGCAATACATAGGTTCATGCATTGCATGAACCTATGTATTGTTGTGGTGAGTGACGGCCGGGCGCAGAAGCGAGCGGTAGCGGCGCTTCTGCGCCCACTATGGTTGCGCCGCCATGTGCAAAAAAAAGACATTTAAAAAAAAAAAAAAAAAAACTCTTAACCACTTCAATACCATGCACTTATACAGCTTCCTGCCCAAGCCAAATTTTCAGCTTTCAGCGCTGTCGCAATTTGAATGACAATTGCGCGGTCATGCTACACTGTACCAATACAAATTTTTTATCATTTTGTTCCCACAAATAGAGCTTTCTTTCGGTGGTATTTGATCGCCTCTGCGATTTTTATTTTTTGCACAACAAATAAAAAAAAGTGCGAAAATTTTGAAAAAAAACTAAGTTTTTCTTTGTTTCTGTTAACTTTTTTTGTAAATAAGTACCTTTTCTACTTCAATGACGGGCACTGATAAGGCGACACTGATGGGCACCAATGAGGTGGCACTGATGAGGTGGCACTGATATGCGGCACTGATTGGCACTCATAGGCGGCACTGATGGGTGGCACGGACGGGCACTTATGGGCACAGATGGGCACTGATAGGTGGCGCTGATGGACACTAGTAGGTGGCACTGATGGACACTGATGCCCAGCAATGCCAGCCACCACACATTGTGGTTGTGCCATCATAGTGCCAGTCAGTGCCCATTTGTGGGCCCTGATTGGCATATTTATTTTTATTTTACTACATGTGGATGGCCATGGGGGCCATCCACATGTTTGGGGCTTCCCTGGTGATCCTGGTGGGCTTCCCTGGTGGTCCAGTGTGGGTATCCGAGGGGGGGCTGCGCTGATAAACAATCAGCGCAAACCCCCTCTGTCAGGAGAGTCGCCGATCGGCTCTCCTCTACTCGCGTCTGTCAGACGCGAGTGAGGAAGAGCCGATCAACGGCTCTTCCTGTTTACATCGTGATCAGCCGTGATTAGACACGGCTGATCACGTGGTAAAAAGCCTCCGCCGGAGGCTTTTTACAGGAGATCAGTGTAGCGGTGGGTCAGACTGACCCACCGATCGCCGCGATGCGCGCCCCCCCGGGCGCGCGGCGGCTATTATCCTGCAGGACGTCATATGACGTCCAGTGTGGATAACTGAACCACTTCCCGGACATTAATATGCTATTGACTGGGCGGGAAGTGGTTAAAGGGCCCGTTTTTTTTTTTTTTTGGCGACCACAGGAGGGGGGGGGCGGCGCCCGGGCGCCCCCTATGGACGGGCCGCCACTACATAGCACTGTGTACATTACAGGCCTCCCCTCAGACCATCGTCCATAGCACTGTGTACATTACAGGCCTCCCCTCATAGCACTGTGTACATTACAGGCCTCCCCTCAGAGCACCGTCCATACCACTGTGTACATTACAGGCCTCCCCTCAGAGCACTGTGTACATTAGAGGCCTCCCCTCATAGCACCGTGTACATTACAGATCTCCCCTCAGAGCACCGTGTACATTACAGGCCTCCCATCAGACCACCGTCCATAGCACTGTGTACATTACAGGCCTCCCCTCAGACCACCATCCATAGCACTGTGTACATTACAGGCCTCCCCTCATAGCACCGTGTACATTACAGGCCTCCCCTCAGAGCACCGTGTACATTACAGGCCTCCCCTCGGAGCACCGTGTACATTACAGGCCTCCCCTCGGAGCACCGTGTACATTACAGGCCTCCCCTCGGAGCACCGTGTACATTACAGGCCTCCCCTCGGAGCACCGTGTACATTACAGGCCTCCCCTCGGAGCACCGTGTACATTACAGGCCTCCCCTCGGAGCACCGTGTACATTACAGGCCTCCCCTCGGAGCACCGTGTACATTACAGGCCTCCCCTCGGAGCACCGTGTACATTACAGGCCTCCCCTCGGAGCACCGTGTACATTACAGGCCTCCCCTCGGAGCACTGTGTACATTACAGGTAGGGTTGCCACCTCATCCCTTTAAAACCGAACACATATTAATTACACAAGTTCTGAGGCCGATTAAGGTGGTAATTAAACTCACTTGGTGCCTTATCTGCATTAAATTAGCCTCAGAACCTGTGTAATTGATATGTGTTCGGGTTTAAAGGGATGAGGTGGCAACCCTAATTACAGGCCTCCCCTCGGAGCACTGTGTACATTACAGGCCTCCCCTCAGACCACCGTCCATAGCACAGTGTACATTACAGGCCTCCCTTCGGAGCACCGTGTACATTACAGGCCTCCCATCAGAGCACCGTGTACATTACAGACCTCCCCTCAGAGCACCGTGTACATTACAGACCTCCCCTCAGAGCACCGTGTACATTACAGACCTCCCCTCAGAGCACCGTGTACATTACAGACCTCCCCTCAGAGCACCGTGTACATTACAGACCTCCCCTCAGAGCACCGTGTACATTACAGACCTCCCCTCAGAGCACCGTGTACATTACAGACCTCCCCTCAGAGCACCGTGTACATTACAGACCTCCCCTCAGAGCACCGTGTACATTACAGACCTCCCCTCAGAGCACCGTGTACATTACAGACCTCCCCTCAGAGCACCGTGTACATTACAGGCCTCCCCTCAGAGCACCGTGTACATTACAGGCCTCCCCTCAGAGCACCGTGTACATTACAGGCCTCCCCTCAGAGCACCGTGTACATTACAGGCCTCCCCTCAGAGCACCGTGTACATTACAGGCCTCCCCTCGGAGCACCGTGTACATTACAGGCCTCCCCTCGGAGCACCGTGTACATTACAGGCCTCCCCTCGGAGCACCGTGTACATTACAGGCCTCCCCTCGGAGCACCGTGTACATTACAGGCCTCCCCTCGGAGCACCGTGTACATTACAGGCCTCCCCTCGGAGCACCGTGTACATTACAGGCCTCCCCTCGGAGCACCGTCCATAGCACAGTGTACATTACAGGCCTCCCTTCGGAGCACCGTGTACATTACAGACCTCCCCTCAGAGCACCGTGTACATTACAGACCTCCCCTCAGAGCACCGTGTACATTACAGACCTCCCCTCAGAGCACCGTGTACATTACAGACCTCCCCTCAGAGCACCGTGTACATTACAGACCTCCCCTCAGAGCACCGTGTACATTACAGGCCTCCCCTCAGAGCACTGTGTACATTACAGGCCTCCCCTCAGACCACCGTCCATAGCACTGTGTACATTACAGGCCTCCCCTCAGACCACCGTCCATAGCACTGTGTACATTACAGGCCCCCCATCAGAGCACCGTGTACATTACAGACCTCCCCTCAGAGCACCGTGTACATTACAGACCTTCCCTCAGAGCGCTGTGTACATTACAGACCTCCCCTCAGAGCACTGTGTACATTACAGACCTCCCCTCAGACCACCGTCCATAGCACTGTGTACATTACAGGCCTCCCCTCATAGCACCGTGTACATTACAGGCCTCCCCTCAGAGCACTGTCCATAGCACCGTGTACATTACAGGCCTCCCCTCAGAGCACCGTGTACATTACAGGCCTCCCCTCAGAGCACCGTGTACATTACAGGCCTCCCCTCAGAGCACCGTGTACATTACAGGCCTCCCCTCAGAGCACCGTGTACATTACAGGCCTCCCCTCAGAGCACCGTGTACATTACAGGCCTCCCCTCAGAGCACCGTGTACATTACAGGCCTCCCCTCAGAGCACCGTGTACATTACAGGCCTCCCCTCAGAGCACCGTGTACATTACAGACCTCCCCTCAGAGCACCGTGTACATTACAGGCCTCCCCTCAGAGCACCGTGTACATTACAGACCTCCCCTCAGAGCACCGTGTACATTACAGACCTCCCCTCAGAGCACTGTGTACATTACAGGCCTCCCCTCAGACCACCGTCCATAGCACCGTGTACATTACAGGCCTCCCCTCAGAGCACTGTGTACATTACAGGCCTCCCCTCAGAGCACCGTGTACATTACAGGCCTCCCCTCAGAGCACTGTGTACATTACAGGCCTCCCCTCAGAGCACTGTGTACATTACAGGCCTCCCCTCAGAGCACTGTGTACATTACAGGCCTCCCCTCAGAGCCCTGTGTACATTACAGGCCTCCCCTCAGAGCCCTGTGTACATTACAGGCCTCCCCTCAGAGCCCTGTGTACATTACAGGCCTCCCCTCAGAGCCCTGTGTACTATATCTGTATACTATATCTATATACGATCTGTATACTATATCTGTATACTATATCTGTATACTATATCTGTATACTATATCTGTATACTATATCTGTATGGCTGAAATCGCATCGCACGGACATGGCATGTGATTTGCGGTGTGGTGGGAATCACATGCGATCTCGCACAGCGCACCAGTGTGAACCCAACCTATGTCTGGCCATACACTATACGAAAAAAATCGCCCAAAATTCGGTCCTTTAGACAGTTTGTTCGTTTTTCGGCCAGTTCATGGGCACAAAATTGATAATTGAAAAAACGAAGAAGAAGTTTGGAAATTTTCTGCTGAACGAACGATAAATTGAAAGGTTAATGTGCTTCCAGGTACATGGAAAAAAACTATCAAAAAATTGATTCATTTATGTCCACGGAACGATTTATCGGTCATCACATGATGGCGCCATCGTTCGCTCTCACAGCCGAATGTTTGTTTTTCGAAAAATGGGTTGGGCCTGTTTTTCATAGAGTGTATGACCAGCGGAAGACCGGTTGAAATAAGACACAAGTCCATCCAGAGTGGGAGGGGCCTCCTCTTGGCTGTGTCATGTGACCAGAGATGGGGGAGGGGCCTCCTCTTGGCAACACAAATAATAAACATGTCGGGGAGCCGGTGATCTGCCGACAAACGTCCCCCCGGCGGATTCTGCCCCCAACTGTACTGCGCAGGCGCGGCGCTTGCGCAGTACGAACGTCAATGAGCTTCCGAAAATAGCCGAACGTGTAGAGCTGAGAGTCAGCTCTACACGGCGCCTGCGTGGACCTAGATGTAAGTGGCCAGTCGGCCTCCTGGCTCTTTTTTTAACATCCTCCATGTCCACGGGGATGGTAAAGAAAGAGCCTGGATGTCAGCAGTGTAGCACAATTTGGTGTGCGCAGGCGCCATGTAGAGCTGACTCTCAGCTCTACATGTTCGGCTATTTTCGGAAAAAGCGCCGCGCCTGCGCAGTACAGAGCGGGCAGAATGCGCTGGGGGGGCAATGCTCGGCAGTACACCGGTGACACCCCCAGAGTGCTGACCACACCCCCTAAATACACCCAGCCCGGGGCCAGAGAGAGGACCGCTTACCCATCTCCAGGATTGGGGCTCTTCCTCTTTACTGCAGATGATATAGAAGATTCCAGAACTCATCCCATCCATGTGTCTCCAAATCATCACATGTGTATCACCATGGCAACCACAGCTCAGACACAGGCCAAGATGGCGGCTCCATCCCCTCCCCTCCTCCTCTGTCCTGACAGGACCTTACATTCCTCTCCGCTGGTTGTCTTCCTGGTCTCCTCACTACCAATTAGAGAGAGAGCCCCGCCCCTGGAAGTCTCCCCTCCACCAATAGGAGAGGTCCGCATCCTGCAGGCAGTGACATGGACACCTCAAGAAGGACCCCAGGAAGTAAACTGAAGAGAAGGATGGTCATGTGACCACAGGCAGTGATGAGGACACATAAGGAAGGACCCCAGGAAGAGAAGGATGGTCATGTGACCACAGGCAGTGATGAGGACACATAAGGAAGGACCCCAGGAAGAGAAGGATGGTCATGTGACCACAGGCAGTGATGAGGACACATAAGGAAGGACCCCAGGAAGAGAAGGATGGTCATGTGACCACAGGCAGTGATGAGGACACATAAGGAAGGACCCCAGGAAGAGAAGGATGGTCATGTGACCACAGGCCGTGATGAGGACACATAAGGAAGGACCCCAGGAAGAGAAGGATGGTCATGTGACCACAGGCAGTGATGAGGACACATAAGGAAGGACCCCAGGAAGAGAAGGATGGTCATGTGACCACAGGCAGTGATGAGGACTCATAAGGAAGGACCCCAGGAAGAGAAGGATGGTCATGTGACCACAGGCAGTGATGAGGACACATAAGGAAGGACCCCAGGAAGAGAAGGATGGTCATGTGACCACAGGCAGTGATGAGGACACATAAGGAAGGACCCCAGGAGGACCCCAGGAGGACAAGGATGGTTATGTGACCACAGGCAGTGATGAGGACACATAAGGAAGGACCCCAGGAAGACAAGGATGGTCATGTGACTGCAGCTTCAGGTTTTGATGTTCTCATATAAGAGGTCAGTTAGAGGGGGAGGGGTACTAATATCCTGAAGCTGGGCTTTCATTGGTACAGGAGGGCCCACTCTCCCCCCAATCCGTGGCTCTGGATATACCAAATATCTGGGGGGGGGGGGGGGGGGGTTATTGATCCTCAGGTGGGTAAAATATTTGAAGTAGAAATAACCCGACTACAGGACAATTTGCTCAATCACCACCTATTGTACAGGATTGCTGGGTTTTCATTCGTGCTGCTGATCTCCTGCAGCCTCTTTGCAGCCACTTCCTGTCTCCATACACTCCAGAATTTCTCAGGCCGGGTTCCTGACGGGGACACCAGTGAGCCGTGTCTGTGCGACGTGTGCTGATACCGGGGAGTCTCCATCAGAGGATCATGTGGTGACAACACACAAGTACAATTCAGGAACAGAGTGTTGTCACTCTATTAGGGTGACCACATTTCCAAACTGTCATTCAGGGACACCCTCCCTTCCCAAAAATCAGCTTGTGCTGTAACGAATCACAGCACAGTGATTAGACACAAGAGGCGGGATTTATGATTTCTCCAATCACAAGCAGGGGTCTGGGATTGTGCTCCTCCAGGCATTCCCAGCCAGGACAAGTACTGCCAGTGGATAAAGCGGTGGCGTGGCGGCCTTTTTTGGGGGCATCAGATTGGCCCGGGGGGGGTGGCTGTGTCAGTTTCATTCCGGGACACTGTATTGTCCTGGAATGAAGGTGCCCGGGACAGACCTGCAAAATGCGGGACTGTCCCGGGCAATCCGGGACACGTGGTGACCCTACACTCTATAACAGGAAGTGTCGGTGTTTCGTCAGATATGGCAACCCGTCAGTATTGGTAGTGGGAAGTGACGTTCCCTCGCCGCCATCTTGCTACACCCCGCACTCCTCCGTAGTAAGGATACTCTGAGAAGGGGGAAGGCGGACATCTTGGTACACCCACCGGAGTTTTGCATCGTACACTTATTTTGAACAGTAAACTGAGGTTATATAGAGATATACAGGACTCAGAACTCCGTCTGACTGGTTGGATGTTGAATTTTAAAAGCAGCGGCGAGCCTGATGATCTCACAGGTTTGCTAATCTGACAGAAGTTCACTGCTTTTAATATTTAACATCTAACCAGTCAGACGGAGTTCTGAGTCCTGTATATCTCTATATAAACTCACTTTACTGTTCAAAATAAGTGTACAATGCAAATCTCCGGTGGGTGTACCAAGATGTCCGCCTTCCCCCTTCTCAGAGTATCCTTACTATGGAGGAGTGCGGGGTGTAGCAAGATGGCGGTGACGAAACGTCACTTCCGTTACCAATTCTGACAGGTCCCCAAATCTGACGAAACACCTGAACATGGACCTCCATGGCGGAATCACCGGGATTATGATTCTAAAGGCTGCAGAGTTACATTTAAGCTTATTACCCCCCCCCCCCTTCTCCCAGCAGCACTTTAAAACCTTTTCCGCCCGGCCTATAGCAGTCTGAAGTCCAGTAAAATTTGTCTCACCCCTCCCCCTGCTCCTCAGTACATCTTGGAAATGTAGTGTAAAGAGTTCACTGGCCCCATTACATGGTCGCTGTCTCAAACTACAACTCCCATGATGCACTGTGCTCTGCATAGAAGTGTAGCGGTCCTCCCCCAGCTTCTCCCCTCTCTTCACGGCTGGTCTTACAGGGTGTGCCTGCTGGCGCAGTGGCCAATATGGCCGACCTACTCGGAACTCTTCTGGGCAGCAAAGTTCAAACTCCGATAGCTTCGGCTCCATTGCATAAACACAAATCCCGGATGAGCCCCCATGTGTAGCAGTCTTCCCCCAGCTTCTCCCCTCTCTTCACGGCTGGTTTTACTCATCTAGGGGTATCTGGGAGAAGGGGGAAGATGCACACCACCAGCTCGGCTCTCTGATGTAGGATGCAGAGATGTGAGCTAAACTATTTACCTTCGGGTCTGCGCTTTAGGCCGGAACCTCAGCTTCTCCTGTGGAGGATGATTGTCACTGTCACTGACAGGGACACTTAGCTTCCAGTAACACAAGTTCTACACCAAGAAAAGTCCAACACTGTTTTATTGACTTGAAACTGGTTGACTTTTAAAAGAACAGACAAGGTGTGGGAAGGAGTAGGTCCAGGCACAACACAATGAATAGAGTTTCTCCTGTTCCGTTTAGTGCAAACAGGCTTGGCGTGGCTTGGCTGCCACCGACCGTGAATTTGGTCACTGCCACTGACCTGGGTGAACGTTGAGGCCCCTGCCACAGGCCTTAGATGAGGCCTGCCACTGGCCTGAGAAAGATGGGTCTCTGCCACAGACCATGAGAACGTGAATTACCTCCTTTAGAACAAACGACCCCTGTCAGAGGAAGACATCCATCCGGACGGTCACCAGAGGCCTCCACCGGCACCAGCAAATGCTGCGCAGGCTCTACGGGGAGGTCACGTCTCCGGTCCCTTACGTCCAGGATTCAGGCACCCAATACCGGGGGCACCTTAGGAATGCTTCGCCCTCGCGGGACCCAGTCGAAGGTACTGGGCCCCGGGCCTCCTTGTAAAGTACCGCACCCCTGGCTGAAGGTGCCTGGGATGGAACTCAACTCCACGCGCCCAGGCCGAGGGCGCCTGGGCACAGACGAACCGCAGCAGCCCCCAGGCTAAAGGTGCCTGGGGAATGGACCTCGTGCGCAAGATGTCCGCCCGCTTTATATCCTCTCCCAGCAGGCACAGCGGGTTCCCCGCCCCGCCGTACTACTGCTGCGAGAGGACAAAAAGGTTACGGCTCTAGAATGGTAGTTCAACCCCGGTCCCAGGTGACAGCGTCACCTAGGGACCACAGGGAATATGACACCATTCATACCTCCCACACTCCAAAGTGTCCATAAATCCCTAAAATCAATGTATCTGGGCCATCTATGGCCCAGATACACCCCACTAAATTTTACACCCGCTACACTCTCCCCCCAGCAATTTGACACTGATCCCCAGTGTCTGGATCAAGTCATGCCCCGAAGGGAGCCAATATAACCTCCATCCAGAGACTGTTTCAAAAATTGCAAAAATTATTAAATTTAAAAACTGGTAGTTGTGCCTGAACCTGACATGGAAGGGAAACGACACATAACAGTACACACATCACAATGACACCATTACCACCTTCTCCCCCTCCCACATTACTAACTAAGACCCGCCCCATCCTCAGCGGTCTTGACAGATGTTGTCCTGCAGAGAGGATAAAAGAAAGTTAAACACAAAACTTCCTGACACATGTGTGAGTGTTGGAACGAAAAAATCTCTCCAAAGAGAAATCTTTTCCTTCCATGAAGTGTGTGTGTGGTGCAAAGTGAATAACGTTGCGCAACACTGCCACCTGGTGACAGTGCCACGGTAAAGACACTTGTTGAATCCTTGTGGCCCTGACTACCCCAAAGTCCATGATTTCTTTGCGGGAGGGAAGAAGAAAAAAAGAACAACAGCAACAGTTTCCTCCAAAGAGTACAACACCCATAAAACTTGGGTACAGTTCCTAGGTTTCCCGGGAAAGAAACAAACCCCGGAAAGTTCAGCAAACTTGCAAGGCACTAAGCAAGGAGTCTTTTCTCCTACAGGTAGAATCTGGGATGCGGCAAGACAAGGGGCTTGAAATGCTTATCCACAGTCTATGTGATATTCAACATCCTCCCCTTCTTTTCGTCGAATCAACACTTTGTCAGCATGAATGTGCCGACCCAACATCCACTCTGCTTTACAGTCCTTAAATCTTTGAGATGCTTTAGGGGAACAAGCGAGGTACCTGTGTGCGTGTGAGACTTTAATGTGTGTCCACACAAAATCATTGTACCAGCGGTCCCTGCAAACTTCCACTTCATAAAGCAGCTCCTTAGATAAGTATGGGTACTCCCACCCATACTCGTTGGCGACTTTCTGGCAGAATAAATGCTGTAGCCTAGACAAGGGGGGCATGGTAGAGCGGTCTTCCTCGCCCGGCAGGACGATTGATTCCGGGTGGCGAGGTGCCTTGGCCACCTCCAAGTTGGGCATAGGTGCCCACAGCGACAGTCTATTGTCCCCGGTGGTAGGTGCAGGGAGGCACCGGGGACTGAAGAACAGGCAGGGGACGGGGTCCCTCCTCAGGCGCTGGTGCCTCCACCCGGGGTGTACTATCCCCTGTGGACATAGGTGGATCCCTCTCTTTACAGGATGAGGAGAGAGGCATCATGTCCCAGCCCTTCTCAGGAAACATTTAGTCTATGACGACGTCGTCTCCCACATCAGGGACCGACTCCAGGTCAGAAGTGTCACACTCCTCCGTGGGCAGGTAGTTGGTAGTGGACACCGAATCACTCCCACCCACGGGCTCAAGGGGCCTTGAATCCCCAACACCTCCGTCCCAACACCAAGTCCCAGTCCCTGGCTTACCTCGGCCCAAACTTGTGAAGGGATGTCCAGGACTCTTCCTACCGGATCCATCCGGGCCAGGCAAGCGCAGGGGTTGTCCTTCATCTCGGCCGCTGGAAGCTCTCACAAGACCGACCTTCCTTGTTGGCGCTGGGAGTAAGGGAATTGTGGCGACCGAAGCAGCATCTCCGGATTTAGCATCCTCAATTCCTTTGTTCACGACCTCCACGGAGGTCTCTACAGTGCGCGGAGGAATTGCTGTCCAAGCATTGATTTCTCCTTGTTGAGTGGCGGCGCCTGATGTAGGGCTGAGGTGGAAGACCCGAGGTCTCTCTATGGATTGCTCCACCTCAAACGTGAACTCCCCGCAGGCCTCGCAGCGACCAAAGGGCTTTAGCTGTACCACCAGTCCCGAACATCCGGGACAAATCATACCCAGGGCCTCAACATCCTTGCAGGTGTACAAGGCGAATCGTCCCCGGGGCTTGAGCCGAATCCCCGTGTCTGTAATCGGAGCAGCAGGTGAAGTCATCCCCCTAATATTTGAGACTGGAACCCACGAGGCATTGCTGAACATAGTGACTGATTGCTGCTCCATCGCGCACTGCATAACTGGCGCCAAAGTCCCCACGTGTACCTCTTCACATGGCCGGACTCCTCCCCTCTGGCACACCAGTTCGCAGGCTTTCTCCATGTCACGCCCACGAACTGTGCAGGGAGGGTGTGCCTGCTGGCGCAGTGGCCAATATGGCCGACCTACTCGGAACTCTTCTGGGCAGCAAAGTTCAAACTCCGATAGCTTCGGCTCCATTGCATAAACACAAATCCCGGATGAGCCCCCATGTGTAGCGGTCTTCCCCCAGCTTCTCCCCTCTCTTCACGGCTGGTCTTACTCTTCTAGGGGTATCTGGGAGAAGGGGGAAAGATGTACACCACCAGCTCGGCTCTCTGATGTAGGATGCAGAGATATGAGCTAAACCATTTACCTTCGGGTCTGCGTTTTAGGCCGGAGCCTCAGCTTCTCCTATGGAGGATGATTGTCACTGACAGGGACACTTAGCTTCCAGTAACACGAGTTCCACACCAAGAAAAGTCCAACACTCCCAGCAATTGTACAGTATTGGAGTGAAGTGATACGGGTGATCAATAAGGCCACCGGGACTTGCGTCCCATGCGAGCCCATACACTGTTTGCTAGGACTGGTTGACCAACTGCCAATACTCAGAGCCAGAAAAACACTCATATCCCTGTTGTTGTATTATGCGCGCAAAGCCATTACAATGAATTGGAAACAATCGTCTCCCCCCTCTGTTAAATTTTGGAAAAACTTAATTAATGCCAGTTTGACCCTATATAGAGCCACGTACTTGTCTAGAGGTTGTCCGCACAAATTTGAAAAGGTATGGAACTGTTGGTTAGATGACAGAAGCACGGCAAGTGATACAGTGACCACTGTCTAGACTTCTATTATATCATTGAAATATCGATCTATTAACCCAAATAATGTTTCCAGGCTACCTTCCTCTATCAATACCACTTTGAAGCATGACGTATATTGATTGAACCCTCTCCCCAAGCTTGGGGTTGTAGTATAGACTAAGTTAAGTTCTTTGTTATTTGTCGCCCTGTGACGGTCTGATGCCGAAACAGGGTAATGGCCCCTGCGTGGGCAGCTGTTATGCCTAGGTGTGGGCAAAATGTGTGTATGTTTTATAAAAATTCAATAAAAAAGATTTAAAAAAAAAAAAAGAAAAGTCCAACACTGTTTTATTGACTTGAAACTGGTTGACTTTTAAAAGAACAGACAAGGTGTAGGGAAGGAGTAGGTCCAGGCACAACTAATGAATAAAGTCTCTCCTGTTCCGTTTAGTGCAAACAGGCTTGGCGCACAGTCGCTGCCACCGACTGTGAATTTGGTCCCTGCCACTGACCTGGGTGAACGCTGAGGCCTCTGCCACAGGCCTTGGATGAGGTCCCTGCCACTGACCTGAGAAAGATGGGTCTCTGCCACAGACCATGAGAACATGAAGTACCTTCTTTAGAACAAATGACCCCTGTCAGAGGAAGACATTCATCCGGACGGTCACCAGAGGCCTCCACCGGCACCAGCCAATGCTGCACCGGCTCTACGGGGAGGTCACCTCTCCGGTCCCTTACGCCCTGGATTCAGGCACCCAATACCGGGGGCACCTTAGGAATGCTTCGCCCTCGCGGGACCCAGTCGAAGGTACTGGGCCCCAAGCCTCCTTGTAAAGTACCGCACCCCAGGCTGAAGGTGCCTGGGATGGAACTCAACTCCACGCGCCCAGGCCAAGGGCCCCTGGGCACAGACGAACCGCAGCAGCCCCAGGCCAAAGGTGCCTGGGGAATGGACCGCATGTGCAAGATGTCCGCCCCCTTTTATATCTTCTCCCAGCAGGCACAGCGGGTTCCCCGCCCCGCCGTACCACTGCCGCGAGAGGACAAAAAGGGCACGGCTCTAGAATGGTAGTTCAACCCCGGTCCCAGGTGACAGCGCCACCCAGGGACCGCAGGGAACATGACACCATTCATACCTCCCACACTCCAAAGTGTCCATAAATCCCTAAAAATCAATGTATCTGGGCCATCTACTGCCCAGATACACCCACTAAATTTGACACCCGCTACAGAAGTCTATGGGCTGCTTGGCTTTGCTTTCCCCCTGCTGGTTGGACGGGTAATGCAGCATAATATCATCATTACAGTAGAAAGTAGAGCAGCAGAGGGCCTCGTCTCCTCCTCCATATTGGTGAAGCCCAACATCTGACCACTCATAGACCTCATTGTGTTTATTCTCCTCCCCCCCCCCCCCGTCCTCCGGCACCATGTTCAGGGTGATATGTAGGAGAAGGTGGAGTGCTCCTTTAAGTGATAACCCTGGAGCTCCATGCTGAGCATCTCGTCCTTTTTATTGGGTTTTATTCCTCCATAACAAAGTCCCGGCGCAATAAGAGGCGATCCGGAGCCTCGTGCCTCGCTGTGTTCACCCCACAGGCAGGAAATATTCCTCCCCGCACTGCCGGCACCAAATTATGAGGAAATCGGAGCCTCTCCCTTCTCATGGATACTGGCAGCGGGATGTGCACCTTCCGGCTGGGAATACACGGATCAGGATGGATGGACTAGGAGCGCATCGCTATGAAGGGATGAGGAGGGGAAAAGCCCAACTCCGACCCCCGTGTTCCCCCAAAGCAATATCAGGTGCCTGGCTGTCTGTATCCACAATACTCACCGACTCATCAACCAGGACCGTCCACCATGGGGGCTCAACCTGCGCCCCTCCAACTGGTGCAGAACTACAAGTCCCATCATGCCTCTGCCTTTGGGTGTCATGCTTGTAACTGTCAGCGGCTTGCAGTGCCTCATGGGACTTGTAGTTCTGCAGCAGCTGGAGGGCCGCAGGCTGAGCCCCCCCCCCATGGATTAGACCATCAGAGGGAGGTCAGAGCTTCCCATCCCCATCCTTCTTCCAGGTCAGCGATTCCAAAATGGTTGAAGCCATTGGATGGGCATGACTGCCAGAAAACTGGTCTTTTCAGGATGGCAGCCCCTCCCCCGATCCTCTTATGATTAGCTCAGCACCCCAGATTCAGAGGGGTTCAGCTCATCCAAATCATTGTATAAAGTTTATTCTGGGGTCACCTGTGCAGAGAGACTTCCCAGGATTTAGAAAGTATTTGCACAGCAATTCCCCCAGTGAAGGTTCTGTGTGAGTGGAAAAAGTCGAATGTTATGAGGCTATTTCCTGTGCAGGTCGAATGTTTGCATTGATTTAAGACGGAAAATATTGCCTTTGGCCACTAGATCAAGTTTTAAGTATCATTGAAATTTTCCAGTGATGGTTGGCATCATCTACCTGAACTTCAATCTTCCCTTCAGTCAAAAATCAACAGCCCAATAAAAGAAGAAAAAATTAAAACACTGCTTTTTCTACAATACTTGCCTTCAATCCAGAGGTTTTCCCTGCATTACTTCTTTCCTGCCACTAGATGTCCTCAGCACTGAATCATGTCAGTATCAACTAACCCACTTCCTCTGAGTGCAGTCGAGTGTTATGAGGTCACTTCCTGTGCTGGTCGAATGTTTGTCATTGATTTAAAGTGGGAAATACTGAATTCGGCCACTAGAGGGTGCTGAGTATCATGGGAGTTTCCAGTCTTCTAGCTGACCTCTACCCCTCCCTTCAGGAGAAAAAAAAGGGGGAGAAAATTGAAGGATCAAAAAAGTCCTTCAGCAAAATAATTCTTCAACAAGGCTCAACTGGTTATACAGACTTATAATGAGTGAACCGCAATTAGTGAGGTAGAAAATTTCATTAATTTATTCAATTAGTTTTAGACAAAACACAACATCAAGAACACCTGATTAAAATGAGACTAGTCAACAAAAACACTAAACAAGGATGGCCACCCGATCGACCATACACACCGCATTCATTCATCCGCTAGTGATCTTTAGTAGTAATACCGGTATTGAGAATGTAAAAAAATGTTCATCAATATCAATTGAATAGTCCTGGCGAATGGAGATAATTCAAATAATGGCTCCAAAAGTATGGTTACCGGATTGGTCTATTAGGTGAATCAAAAAGGATGACCGGTTAGTGTTCGCGCATATTTACTGGGTGACAAAGGGATAGCTTGGCTGGACATAGTGTACACAGGAGCATGCTATGAGAATAGTGCCTGACGCTCTACAACTCCGACAAGCTCTACAGCTACTCTATGGAGACACCTACGGATCCAAGTAAATGAATGGGTGTGAAGCAGCCCCACACAGCAGAATTTAGATGTGAATCATTGAATCCTCACCGGATTGACACGCAGCAAATCGGTGAGTGTTTGTTACATATGGGATCATATGCAAACCAAAAGACTATTGATCTGGATGGCTGAGTGACCGAGTGAAGACATCTAAGGTGAGCTGTAGGATCGTGTTTTAAGCATCAGGCACTATTCTCATAGCATGCTCCTGTGTACACTATGTCCAGCCAAGCTATCCCTTTGTCACCCAGTAAATATGCGCGAACACTAACCGGTCATCCTTTTTGATTCACCTAATAGACCAATCCGGTAACCATACTTTTGGAGCCATTATTTGAATTATCTCCATTCGCCAGGACTATTCAATTGATATTGATGAACATTTTTTTACATTCTCAATACCGGTATTACTACTAAAGATCACTAGCGGATGAATGAATGCGGTGTGTATGGTCGATCGGGTGGCCATCCTTGTTTAGTGTTTTTGTTGACTAGTCTCATTTTAATCAGGTGTTCTTGATGTTGTGTTTTGTCTAAAACTAATTGAATAAATTAATGAAATTTTCTACCTCACTAATTGCGGTTCACTCATTATAAGTCTGTATAACCAGTTGAGCCTTGTTGAAGAATTATTTTGTTGAAGGACTTTTTTGATCCTTCAATTTTCTCCCCCTTTTTTTCTATATGGTTTTGCAATTCAGAGGCCAACTTGATGGATAAACCCCTAAATTATTGGGTATTTAATAAATAGTGTTTTTTATACTTAGCAAATCACTTATATTACCTAGCATTATACATTGGATGAGCTTAATACATACCTACCCTTTTGTTTTCTCTACCCCTCCCTTCAGTCTTATATCTTATCCCCCCCTGGCCTGTCTCTTTTTCAATCTTATTCCCACCCCCTCCAGCCTCCCCTTCAGTCTTATATCCCCCTCCAACCTCCCTCTGCCCCCCCCCTTCAGTCTTATATCCCCCCTCTGGCCTCCCTCTGCCCCCTCCCCATCAGTCTTATATCCCCCTCCAACCTCCCTCTGCCCCCCTCCCCCTTCAGTCTTATATCCCCGCTCTGGCCTCCCTCTGCCCCTCCAACCTCCCTCTGCCCCCCCCTCAGTCTTATATTCCCCCTCTGGCCTCCCTCTGCCCCCCCCTCAGTCTTATATCCCCCCTCCAAACTCCCTCTGGCCTCCCTCTGCCCCCCTTCAGTCTTATATCCCCCCTCTGGCCTCCCTCTGCCCCCCCTCCAAACTCCCTCTGCCCCCCTTCAGTCTTATATCCCCCCTCTGGCCTCCCTCTGCCCCCCCTCAGTCTTATATCCCCCTCCAACCTCCCTCTGCCCCCCTCCCCCTTCAGTCTTATATCCCCACTCTGGCCTCCCTCTGCCCCTCCAACCTCCCTCTGCCCCCCCTCAGTCTTATATCCCCCCTCCAAACTCCCTCTGGCCTCCCTCTGCCCCCTTCAGTCTTATATCCCCCTCTGGCCTCCCTCTGCCCCCCCCTCAGTCTTATATCCCCCTCCAACCTCCCTCTGCCCCCTCCCCCTTCAGTCTTATATCCCCGCTCTGGCCTCCCTCTGCCCCTCCAACCTCCCTCTGCCCCCCCTCAGTCTTATATTCCCCCTCTGGCCTCCCTCTGCCCCCCCTCAGTCTTATATCCCCCCTCCAAACTCCCTCTGCCCCCCTCCCCCTTCAGTCTTATATCCCCCCTCTGGCCTCCCTCTGCCCCCCCCCTCAGTCTTATATCCCCCTCCAACCTCCCTCTGCCCCCCTCCCCCTTCAGTCTTATATCCCCGCTCTGGCCTCCCTCTGCCCCTCCAACCTCCCTCTGCCCCCCCTCAGTCTTATATCCCTCCTCCAAACTCCCTCTGCCCCCCCCCCTCTGGCCTCCCTCTGCCCCCTTCAGTCTTATATCCCCCCTCTGGCCTCCCTCTGCCCCCCCCCCTCAGTCTTATATCCCCCCTCCAAACTCCCTCTGGCCTCCCTCTGCCCCCCTTCAGTCTTGCACAGTTTTTCGGCTCCTCTCCTGAACTGAAATGTCTTCCTCTGATATCACCGCACACTGTGAGCTTCTCATAATATGCATTAGAAGCTGCAGCAAGTCAGATAGAGCCCCGCCCCATTTCCTGGCTGGAGGACGTCCGGCATCATCTAGCTTCTTCCTTCCCGGCCTGACTGTCCCTGGCCCCGCCCCTTCATTCATTGGATGTCAGCTCTTTTAATCATAGAGGCGCAGCATCGCATGTGGGTGTTGCCAATGCAAATACATCCTGCTTAGGGCCGCCCACTCCTTCAGACTGACACCCCCACATTTCCAAGCTGCCATTCAGGGACTCCCCCCCCCCCCCCTAAAAAAAAAGATTTTTTTATACCTTTTTTTTGTGACCCCCCCACAGATTTCACTGGTTCATCCTGGGACCTGTAGTAGGGGGGGTGTCACATCTTAAGCTCTGAGGGGGTTCATGCTGGGACCTGTAGTTCATCACTATTTGGGGGGGTGTCACAGCTTAAGCTCTGAGGGGGTTCATGCTGGGACCTGTAGTTCGTCACTATTTGGGGGGTGTCACATCTTAAGCTCTGAGGGGTTCATGCTGGGACCTGTAGTCCCTCACTTTTGGGGGTCACATCCCCCCAAATGTGAAGGACTACAAGTCTCAGCATGAATTCCTAATATCTAAAGATGTGACACCCCCCCCAAATTTGAAGAACTACAACACCCAGCATGAACCCCGAGATCTAAGGGTGTGACCCCATAGATTTCACGGGTTCCTGCTGGGACCTGTAGTTCGTCACTATTTGGGGGGGTGTCACATCTTAAGCTCTGAGGGGTTCATGCTGGGACCTGTGTCAGTTTCATTCCGGGACACTGTATTGTCCCAGAGTGAAGGTGCCCGGGACAGACTTGCAGAATGCGGGACTGTCCCGGGCAATCCCGGACACGTGGTCACCCTAACATCCACCCATCAATCAAGGCATTTTGATATTTACATAACTCCTCCCCAGAGCCCGCCCACAAACAGGAAGTGTGAGGAAATCCCTCCAAAGTGAGGGAATCCTGGGGTGTCACCAGAACGAGTGTCCCCAGTGGAAGATTTCCTCCTCTATTCCTGTTCCGGGGAAAACATAAAATTTGTGATTATTTTATTTTTTTTTCTTTCATTTTCACTATGTTTTCCATTGGGGAGATTTCCCTTCACTTCCTGTCCCATAGCCGAAACAGGAAGTGAGAGGAAATCCCTCCAAATTGAGGGAATCCTGGGGTGTCCCCATTGCACACCTCCCAAACCTTTGAGATGGGAACGAGGGACACCTATTAGCAAAAGTATGTAGGTATAGGACACACCCCCTTAAAGGAGAATTATACCCCAAAAAAATTGCTAAACCCACAAGTGCTTTTTTTTACCACAACTATTCCTTTATATTGGCTTTAGGAATTTACAAATTCAGCAATTTAGAAATTGGAGGAAAGTTTTATCCAGGGAGAAAAATTGTGAATTTTATATACAACTATATAGATCAGAGCATGAGAGAGGGACACTGTGACATTCCCCCCAAACCCTGGGACATTCCCCGCAAACCCCCGGGACGGTCCCTCCAAACCCCCGGGACGGTCCCTCCAAACCCCCGGGACGGTCCCTCCAAACCCCCGGGACGTTCCCTCCCAAACCCCCGGGACGTTCCCTCCAAACCCCTGGGACGTTCCCTCCAAACCCCTGGGACGTTCCCTCCAAACCCCTGGGACGTTCCCTCCAAACCCCTGGGACGTTCCCTCCAAACCCCTGGGACGTTCCCTCCAAACCCCTGGGACGTTCCCTCCAAACCCCCGGGACAGTCCCTCCCAAACCCCCGGGATAGTCCCTCCAAACCCCCGGGACGTTCCCCCCAAACCCCCGGGACGGTCCCTCTCCCAAACCCCCGGGACGGTCCCTCTCCCAAACCCCCAGGACGGTCCCTCTCCCAAACCCCCGGGACGGTCCCTCTCCCAAACCCCCGGGACGGTCCCTCTCCCAAACCCCCGGGACGTTCCCTTCCAAACCCCCGGGACGTTCCCTTCCAAACCCCCGGGACGTTCCCTCCAAACCCCCGGGACGTTCCCTCCAAACCCCCCGGGACGTTCCCTCCAAACCCCCCGGGACGGTCCCTCCAAACCCCCCGGGACG
Source organism: Rana muscosa (assembly GCA_029206835.1). Taxonomy (NCBI): domain Eukaryota; kingdom Metazoa; phylum Chordata; class Amphibia; order Anura; family Ranidae; genus Rana; species Rana muscosa. The sequence continues at coordinate 309,475,670 of CM055121.1, read as the reverse complement.
GTCCCTCCAAACCCCCCGGGACGGTCCCTCCAAACCCCCCGGGACGGTCCCTCCAAACCCCCCCGGGACGGTCCCTCCAAACCCCCCCGGGACGGTCCCTCCAAACCCCCCCGGGACGGTCCCTCCAAACCCCCCCGGGACGGTCCCTCCAAACCCCCCGGGACGGTCCCTCCAAACCCCCGGGACGGTCCCTCCAAACCCCCGGGACGGTCCCTCCAAACCCCCGGGACGGTCCCTCCAAACCCCCCGGGACATTCCCTCCAGGGGAGTGGAAATCTCCCTATTGGGGAAAGCAATACAAACTGACAGGGGTTCTAATCCCCCCCCCTCCCCCCCTCCATCCAACACTAGAGGAAAAAAAAGTTTTGCCTTTAGTTATCCACTTGCCACCAAATCACATACCCGGTACGTCACGTGACTTCAAGCGGTTGTAGCGGGATGATCTGCAGCTGCAGGCCACTTCCCAGAACCGATTTTTAAAAACGGTGGGCGGCTTTCTTGTAATAACCGGAGCGGCTAACTAGCCATTATATTGCTATTACAAGCAGCGGGATCTCCTCTGTACTTCTAAAGTGGTGGCCTGTAAAGGCTTTTAAAGTGTGGACTATGGATAGTAAAGTTTACATTGATTGCGCACGCTCGTGCAACAGTGACAATCATAAAGCGTGACATATTTGGTATCTATATGAGTGACATCATCTTTTATATCTTGCAAAAAAATTGGGTTATGTATTTGTTTTTGTTTGTTTTTTGCATTAAAATATAAAATAGTGTATTGTCCTCTGCCCCTCTCTCTCTCTGTCCTCTGCCCCTCTCTCTCTCTGTCCTCTGCCCCTCTCTCTCTCTCTCTCTGTCCTCTGCCCCTCTCTCTCTCTCACCTCTCTGTCCTCTGCCCCTCTCTCTCTCTGTCCTCTGCCCCTCTCTCTCTCTGTCCTCTGCCCCTCTCTCTCTCTCTCTCTGTCCTCTGCCTCTCTCTCTCTGTCCTCTGCCTCTCTCTCTCTGTCCTCTGCCCCTCTCTCTCTGTCCTCTGCCCCTCTCTCTCTGTCCTCTGCCTCCCTCTCTCTCTCTCTGTCCTCTGCCACCCTCTCTCTCTCTCTCTGTCTTCTGCCCCCCCTCTCTCTCTCTCTGTGTGCTCTGTCCCTCTCTCTCTCTGTCCTCTGCCCCTTTCTCTCTGTCCTCTGCCCCTCTCTCTCTGTCCTCTGCCCCCTCTCTCTCTCTCTCTGTCCTCTGCCCCCCCTCTCTCTCTCTCTCTCTCTCTCTCTGTCCTCTGCCCCCTCTCTCTCTCTCTCTGTCCTCTGCCTCTCTCTCTCTCTCTGTCCTCTGCCCCTCTCTCTCTCTCTCTGTCCTCTGCCCCTCTCTCTCTCTGTCCTCTGCCTCTCTCTCTCTCTCTCTGTCCTCTGCCCCTCTCTCTCTCTCTCTCTCTCTCTGTCCTCTGCCCCTCTCTCTCTCTGTCCTCTGCCCCTCTCTCTCTCTGTCCTCTGCCCCCTCTCTCTCTGTCCTCTGCCCCTCTCTCTCTGTCCTCTGCCCCTCTCTCTCTGTCCTCTGCCCCCCTCTCTCTGTCCTCTGCCCCCCTCTCTCTGTCCTCTGCCCCCCTCTCTCTGTCCTCTGCCCCCCTCTCTCTCTGTCCTCTGCCCCCCTCTCTCTCTGTCCTCTGCCCCTCTCTCTCTCTCTGTCCTCTGCCCCTCTCTCTCTCTCTCTCTCTGTCTGTCCTCTGCCCCTCTCTCTCTCTGTCTGTCCTCTGCCCCTCTCTCTCTCTCTGTCCTCTGCCCCTCTCTCTCTCTGTCCTCTGCCCCTCTCTCTCTCTGTCCTCTGCCCCTCTCTCTCTCTGTCCTCTGCCCCTCTCTCTCTCTGTCCTCTGCCCCTCTCTCTCTGTCCTCTGCCTCTCTCTCTCTCTCTCTGTCCTCTGCCCCCCCCTCTCTCTCTCTCTCTCTCTGTGCTCTGCCCCTCTCTCTCTGTCCTCTGTCCCTCTCTCTCTCTGTCCTCTGCCCCCTCTCTCTCTCTGTCCTCTGCCCCCTCTCTCTCTCTGTCCTCTGCCCCCTCTCTCTCTCTCTCTCTCTCTGTCCGTCCTCTGCCCTCTCTCTCTCTCTCTCTCTCTCTCTCTCTCTCTCTGTCCTCTGCCCCCTCTCTCTCTCTCTCTCTCTGTCCTCTGCCCCCTCTCTCTCTCTCTCTCTCTCTCTGTCCTCTGCCTCTCTCTCTCTCTGTCCTCTGCCTCTCTCTCTCTCTGTCCTCTGCCTCTCTCTCTCTCTCTCTCTCTCTCTCTGTCCTCTGCCTCTCTCTCTCTCTCTGTCCTCTGCCCCTCTCTCTCTCTGTCCTCTGCCCCTCTCTCTCTCTCTCTCTCTGTCCTCTGCCCCCCTCTCTCTGTCCTCTGCCCCTCTCTCTCTCTGTCCTCTGCCTCTCTGTCCTCTGCCTGCCTCTCTGTCCTCTGCCCCCCTCTCTCTGTCCTCTGCCCCTCTCTCTCTCTGTCCTCTGCCCCTCTCTCTCTGTCCTCTGCCCCTCTCTCTCTCGGTCCTCTGCCCCCCTCTCTCTCTCTCTGTCCTCTGCCCCTCTCTCTCTCTCTGTCCTCTGCCCCTCTCTCTCTCTGTGTCCTCTGCCCCTCTCTCTCTGTCCTCTGCCCCTCTCTCTCTCTCTGTCCTCTGCCCCTCTCTCTCTGTCCTCTGCCCTCTGCCCCTCTCTCTCTGTCCTCTGCCTCCCTCTCTCTCTCTCTCTCTGTCCTCTGCCTCCCCCTCTCTCTCTCTCTCTGTCCTCTGCCTCCCCCCCCTCTCTCTCTCTCTCTCTCTCTGTCCTCTGCCCCTCTCTCTCTGTCCTCTGCCCCTCTCTCTTTCTCTCTGTCCTCTGCCCCTCTCTCTCTGTGTCCTCTGCCCCCTCTCTCTGTCCTCTGCCCCCTCTCTCTCTCTCTCTCTCTCTCTCTCTGTCCTCTGCCCCCTCTCTCTGTCCTCTGCCCCCCCTCTCTCTCTCTCTGTCCTCTGCCTCTCTCTCTCTCTGTCCTCTGCCTCTCTCTCTGTCCTCTGCCCCTCTCTCTCTCTCTGTCCTCTGCCCCTCTCTCTCTCTCTCTGTCCTCTGCCCCCCTCTCTCTCTGTCCTCTGCCCCCCCTCTCTCTCTGTCCTCTGCCCCTCTCTCTCTCTCTGTGTCTCTCCCTCTCTCTCTCTCTCTCTGTCCTCTGCCTCCCTCTCTCTCTCTCTGTCCTCTGCCTCCCTCTCTCTCTCTCTCTCTGTCCTCTGCCTCCCCCCCTCTCTCTCTCTCTCTCTCTCTCTGTCTGTCCTCTGCCTCCCTCTCTCTCTCTCTCTGTCCTCTGCCTCCCCCCCTCTCTCTCTCTCTCTCTCTGTCCTCTGCCTCCCTCTCTCTCTCTCTCTCTGTCCTCTGCCTCCCCCTCTCTCTCTCTCTCTCTCTGTCCTCTGCCCCTCTCTCTCTGTCCTCTGCCCCTCTCTCTCTCTGTCCTCTGTCCCTCTCTCTCTCTGCCCCCCTCTCTCTGCCCTCTCTCTCTCTCTCTCTCTCTCTCTCTCTCTCTCTCTCTGTCCTCTGCCCCCTCTCTCTCTCTCTCTCTCTGTCCTCTGCCCCCTCTCTCTCTCTCTCTGTCCTCTGCCCCCTCTCTCTCTCTCTGTCCTCTGCCCCCTCTCTCTGTCCTCTGCCCCCTCTCTCTGTCCTCTGCCCCCCTCTCTCTCTCTCTCTCTGTCCTCTGCCCCTCTCTCTCTGTCCTCTGCCCCTCTCTCTCTCTCTGTCCTCTGCCCCTCTCTCTCTCTCTCTGTCCTCTGCCCCTCTCTCTCTCTCTCTGTCCTCTGCCCCTCTCTCTCTCTCTCTGTCCTCTGCCCCTCTCTCTCTCTCCCTCTCTCTGTCCTGCCCCCCTCTCTCTCCCTCTCTCTGTCCTCTGCCCCCCTCTCTCTGTCCTCTGCCCCCTCTCTCTCTCTGTCCTCTGCCTCCCTCTCTCTCTCTCTGTCCTCTGCCTCCCTCTCTCTCTCTCTCTGTCCTCTGCCTCCCTCTCTCTCTCTCTCTGTCCTCTGCCCCTCTCTCTCTCTCTGTCCTCTGCCCCTCTCTCTCTCTGTCCTCTGCCCCTCTCTCTCTGTCCTCTGCCTCCCTCTCTCTCTCTCTCTGTCCTCTGCCTCCCCCCCCTCTCTCTCTGTCCTCTGCCCCCCCCTCTCTCTCTCTCTCTCTCTGTCCTCTGCCCCCTCTCTCTGTCCTCTGCCCCCTCTCTCTCTCTCTCTCTGTCCTCTGCCCCCCCCCCTCTCTCTCTCTCTCTCTCTCTGTCCTGCCCCTCTCTCTTTCTCTCTGTCCTCTGTCCCTCTCTCTCTGTGTCCTCTGTCCCTCTCTCTCTGTGTCCTCTGCCCCCTCTCTCTGTCCTCTGCCCCCTCTCTCTCTCTCTCTGTCCTCTGCCCCCTCTCTCTGTCCTCTGCCCCCCTCTCTCTCTCTCTCTCTCTCTGTCCTCTGCCCCTCTCTCTCTCTCTGTCCTCTGCCCCCTCTCTCTCTCTGTCCTCTGCCCCTCTCTCTCTCTGTCCTCTGCCTCTCTCTCTCTCTGTCCTCTGCCTCCCTCTCTCTCTCTCTCTGTCCTCTGCCTCCCTCTCTCTCTCTCTCTCTGTCCTCTGCCTCCCCCTCTCTCTCTCTGTCCTCTGCCTCCCCCCCCCTCTCTCTCTCTCTCTCTCTGTCCTCTGCCTCCCTCTCTCTCTCTCTCTGTCCTCTGCCTCCCCCTCTCTCTCTCTGTGTCCTCTGCCCCTCTCTCTCTGTCCTCTGCCCCTCTCTCTCTCTGTCCTCTGTCCCTCTCTCTCTCTGCCCCCCTCTCTCTGCCCCCCTCTCTCTCTCTCTCTCTGTCCTCTGCCCCCCTCTCTCTCTCTCTCTGTCCTCTGCCCCCCCTCTCTCTCTCTCTGTCCTCTGCCCCCCCTCTCTCTCTCTCTCTCTCTCTCTGTCCTCTGCCCCCTCTCTCTGTCCTCTGCCCCCTCTCTCTGTCCTCTGCCCCCTCTCTCTGTCCTCTGCCCCCCCTCTCTCTCTCTCTCTGTCCTCTGCCCCTCTCTCTCTCTCTCTGTCCTCTGCCCCTCTCTCTCTCTCTCTGTCCTCTGCCCCTCTCTCTCTCTGTCCTCTGCCCCTCTCTCTCTCTCCCTCTCTCTGTCCTCTGCCCCTCTCTCTCCCTCTCTCTGTCCTCTGCCCCCCTCTCTCTCTCTCTCTGTCCTCTGCCTCCCTCTCTCTCTCTCTGTCCTCTGCCTCCCTCTCTCTCTCTCTCTCTGTCCTCTGCCTCCCCCTCTCTCTCTCTCTCTCTCTCTCTCTGTCCTCTGCCTCCCCCTCTCTCTGTCCTCTGCCTCCCCCTCTCTCTCTCTGTCCTCTGCCCCTCTCTCTCTGTCCTCTGCCCCTCTCTCTGTCCTCTGTCCCTCTCTCTCTCTGCCCCCCTCTCTCTCTCTCTCTGCCCCCCCTCTCTCTCTCTCTCTGCCCCCCTCTCTCTCTGCCCCCCTCTCTCTCTCTGTCCTCTGCCCCCTCTCTCTCTCTCTGCCCTCTCTCTCTCTCTCTCTCTCTCTCTCTGTCCTCTGCCCCCTCTCTCTCTCTGTCCTCTGCCCCCTCTCTCTGTCCTCTGCCCCCTCTCTCTGTCCTCTGCCCCCTCTCTCTGTCCTCTGCCCCCCTCTCTCTCTCTCTCTCTGTCCTCTGCCCCTCTCTCTCTCTCTCTGTCCTCTGCCCCTCTCTCTCTCTGTCCTCTGCCCCTCTCTCTCTCCCTCTCTCTGTCCTCTGCCCCTCTCTCTCTCCCTCTCTCTGTCCTCTGCCCCCTCTCTCTCCCTCTCTCTGTCCTCTGCCCCCTCTCTCTCTCTCTCTCTGTCCTCTGCCCCCCCTCTCTCTCTCTCTCTCTCTGTCCTCTGCCCCCTCTCTCTCTCTCTCTCTCTCTGTCCTCTGCCCCCTCTCTCTCTCTTTCTGTCCTCTGCCCCCTCTCTCTCTGTCCTCTGCCCCCCCCCTCTCTCTCTCTCTCTCTCTCTCTGTCCTCTGCCCCCCTCTCTCTCTCTCTCTCTCTCTGTCCTCTGCCCCCCCCTCTCTCTCTCTCTGTCCTCTGCCCCCCTCTCTCTTTCTGTCCTCTGCCCCCTCTCTCTCTGTCCTCTGCCCCCCTCTCTCTGTCCTCTGCCCCCTCTCTCTCTCTCTCTCTCTCTGTCCTCTGCCCCCCTCTCTCTCTCTCTCTCTCTCTCTCTCTGTCCTCTGCCCCCTCTCTCTCTGTCCTCTGCCCCCTCTCTCTCTCTCTCTCTCTCTCTGTGTCCTCTGCCCTCTCTGTCCTCTGCCCCCCCTCTCTCTCTCTCTCTGTGTCCTCTGCCTCTCTCTCTCTGTCCTCTGCCTCTCTCTCTCTGTCCTCTGCCTCTCTCTCTCTCTCTCCTCTGCCCCTCTCTCTCTCTCTGCCCCCTGCCCCTCTCTCTCTCTCTGCCCCCTGCCCCTCTCTCTCTCTCTGCCCCCTGCCCCTCTCTCTCTCTGTCCTCTGCCCCTCTCTCTCTCTGTCCTCTGCCCCTCTCTCTCTCTGTCCTCTGCCCCTCTCTCTCTCCTCTCTCTCTCTGTCCTCTGCCCCCTCTCTCTCTGTCCTCTGCCCCCTCTCTCTCTCTGTCCTCTGCCCCCTCTCTCTCTCTGTCCTCTGCCCCCTCTCTCTCTCTGTCCTCTGCCCCCTCTCTCTCTCTGTCCTCTGCCCCCTCTCTCTCTCTGTCCTCTGCCCCCTCTCTCTCTCTGTCCTCTGCCCCCTCTCTCTCTCTCTCTCTCTCTGTCCTCTGCCTCTCTCTCTCTCTCTCTGTCCTCTGCCTCTCTCTCTCTCTCTGTCCTCTGCCTCTCTCTCTCTCTCTGTCCTCTGCCCCCTCTCTCTCTCTGTGTCCTCTGCCCCTCTCTCTCTCTGTGTCCTCTGCCCCTCTCTCTGTCCTCTGCCCCCCCCTCTCTCTCTCTCCTCTGCCCCTCTCTCTCTCTCTCCTCTGCCCCTCTCTCTCTCTGTCCTCTGCCCCTCTCTCTCTCTCTGTCCTCTGCCCCTCTCTCTCTCCCTCTCTCTCTCTCTGTCCTCTGCCCCTCTCTCTCTCCCTCTCTCTCTCTCTGTCCTCTGCCCCTCTCTCTCTCTCTGTCCTCTGCCCCTCTCTCTCTCTGTCCTCTGCCCCTCTCTCTCTCTGTCCTCTGCCCCTCTCTCTCTCTGTCCTCTGCCTCTCTCTCTGTCCTCTGCCCCCCCTCTCTCTCTCTCTCTCTCTGTCCTCTGCCCCCTCTCTCTCTCTGTCCCCTGTCTCTCTCTCTGTCCCCTGCCCCTCTCTCTCTCTCTCTCTGTCCCCTGCCCCTCTCTCTCTCTCTGTCCCCTGCCCCTCTCTCTCTCTCTCTCTGTCTCCTGCCCCCCTCTCTCTCTGTCCCCTGCCCCCCTCTCTCTCTGTCCCCTGCCCCTCTCTCTCTCTCTGTCCCCTGCCCCTCTCTCTCTCTGTCCCCTGCCCCTCTCTCTCTCTCTGTCCCCTGCCCCTCTCTGTCCCCTGCTTATCTCTCTCTCTCTCTGTGTCCCCTGCCCCCTCTCTCTCTCTGTCTCCTGCCCTCTCTCTCTCTGTCTCCTGCCCTCTCTCTCTGTCTCTCTGTCTCCTGCCCCCTCTCTCTCTCTGTCCCCTGCCCCTCTCTCTCTCTCTCTCTCTGTCCCCTGCCCCTCTCTCTCGGTCCCCTGTCCATAACTTCTGATTGGAGGATTAGTTCAGACTGACATCACCTGTGTGCTGGAGAGAAATCCAGCTGCAGAGCTCAGCTCATCCACAGGGTGGCGTTCACAGCACACCGCCCAGAACTGGGGAAGACCCAGGAATCCTGAATCTTTCAGAAAAGCGGAGAGGCAGCAAAGTGTCTGCTATTCTAGAGAAGGCAGGAGGACATTGCATGGTGTGTGAGGGACCCTGGAGGGATGTGAGGGGCCCCTGATGGTTGGAGGAGTCCCATCTTCCTCTACAGATCAGTAGGACATTGCATGGTGTGTGAGGGACCCTGGAGGGATGTGAGGGGCCCCTGATGGTTGGAGGAGTCCCATCTTCCTCTACAGCTCAGGAGAACCAAGAGCAGGTTGGAGGAGGATGGCCAGGCTGGGACTCCAGGGAGGTGTCTTCTGGCTCCTCTGGTTGGGTTCAATGGACATCTGCAGGTCTATGGAGAGGCTCTAATCTGCTCCAATCTCCAGCTTCACCAGGCTGAGGAGGAAGAACCTGGCTGTGGACTTTGTCCTCCCTGCAGCCTTCAGGAACTCCTTGAGGGACCTTCTGGGTCTCTTCCCTGCAGGGACTTCCAGGAGCAGCAACTTCCAGGCGAGCTCCAGCCTGTTCCTGGACTGCGGACCTCTGCTGGACTCCCTGATCCCTACTGCTCATCCCTATGGAGAGGTGAAGAAGGAGCCGCTCTCCAAGGTGCTGAAGGCTGGGACTCTGAAGACTCTCCACAGGTCCAAGCAGCTGTTGCTGGAGGTCGGGGAGTCCCTGGTCAGGGAAGGATGTGGGGGAGACTGGGAGAGGAGCAATGAGGGGGGACAAGGTTTGGGGGAGCCCCAAATTCTGTGCTGGAGGTCAACCTGACCGAGCTGTTCAACTGGTGGCTGGAGACCAAGGAGGGGAGGCTGAGGATCAGACTGATACCACACAGGTCTTCCGCTTATCCTGGAAGAGAAGAGAACCTGTCAGCTGCCCTGGGAGCCTCCCAACCCAGACTCTGCTTCCAGATCCTCAGCAAGGGTGAGTGACTTACCTCTGTTCAATGACTGACCTCTGTTCAATGACTGACCTCTGTACAATGACTATGGACAGTAAAGTTTACATTGATTGCGCACGCTCGTGCAACAGTGACAATCATAAAGCGTGACATATTTGGTATCTATTTACTCGGAGTGAAATCATCTTTTATACCTTGCAAAAAAATTGGGTTATGTATTTGTTTTTGTTTGTTTTTTGCATTAAAATATAAAATTGTGTATTGTCCTCTGCCCTTCTCTCTCTGTCCTCTGCCCCTCTCTCTCTCTCTGTCCTCTGCCCCTCTCTCTCTCTGTCCTCTGCCCCTCTCTCTCTCTGTCCTCTGCCCCTCTCTCTCTCTGTCCTCTGCCCCTCTCTCTCTCTGTCCTCTGCCCCTCTCTCTCTCTGTCCTCTGCCCCTCTCTCTCTCTGTCCTCTGCCCCTCTCTCTCTCTCTCTCTGTCCTCTGCCCCTCTCTCTCTCTCTCTGTCCCCTGCCCCTCTCTCTCTCTGTCCCCTGCCCCTCTCTCTCTCTGTCCCCTGCCCCTCTCTCTCTCTCTGTCCCCTGCCCCTCTCTCTCTCTCTCTGTCTCCTGCCCCCCTCTCTCTCTCTGTCCCCTGCCCCCCTCTCTCTCTGTCCCCTGCCCCCTCTCTCTCTCTCTGTCCCCTGCCCCTCTCTCTCCCTGTCCCCTGCCCCTCTCTCTCTCTCTGTCCCCTGCCCCTCTCTGTCCCCTGCTTATCTCTCTCTCTCTCTGTGTCCCCTGCCCCCTCTCTCTCTCTGTCTCCTGCCCTCTCTCTCTCTGTCCTCCTGCCCTCTCTCTCTGTCTCTCTGTCTCCTGCCCCCTCTCTCTCTCTGTCCCCTGCCCCTCTCTCTCTCTCTCTCTCTGTCCCCTGCCCTCTCTCTCGGTCCCCTGTCCATAACTTCTGATTGGAGGATTAGTTCAGACTGACATCACCTGTGTGCTGGAGAGAAATCCAGCTGCAGAGCTCAGCTCATCCACAGGGTGGCGTTCACAGCACACCGCCCAGAACTGGGGAAGACCCAGGAATCCTGAATCTTTCAGAAAAGCGGAGAGGCAGCAAAGTGTCTGCTATTCTAGAGAAGGCAGGAGGACATTGCATGGTGTGTGAGGGACCTGGAGGGATGTGAGGGGCCCCTGATGGTTGGAGGAGTCCCATCTTCCTCTACAGATCAGTAGGACATTGCATGGTGTGTGAGGGACCCTGGAGGGATGTGAGGGGCCCCTGATGGTTGGAGGAGTCCCATCTTCCTCTACAGCTCAGGAGAACCAAGAGCAGGTTGGAGGAGGATGGCCAGGCTGGGACTCCAGGAGGTGTCTTCTGGCTCCTCTGGTTGGGTTCAATGGACATCTGCAGGTCTATGGAGAGGCTCTAATCTGCTCCAATCTCCAGCTTCACCAGGCTGAGGAGGAAGAACCTGGCTGTGGACTTTGTCCTCCCTGCAGCCTTCAGGAACTCCTTGAGGGACCTTCTGGGTCTCTTCCCTGCAGGGACTTCCAGGAGCAGCAACTTCCAGGCGAGCTCCCAGCCTGTTCCTGGACTGCGGACCTCTGCTGGACTCCCTGATCCCTACTGCTCATCCCTATGGAGAGGTGAAGAAGGAGCCGCTCTCCAAGGTGCTGAAGGCTGGGACTCTGAAGACTCTCCACAGGTCCAAGCAGCTGTTGCTGGAGGTCGGGGAGTCCCTGGTCAGGGAAGGATGTGGGGGAGACTGGGAGAGGAGCAATGAGGGGGGACAAGGTTTGGGGGAGCCCCAAATTCTGTGCTGGAGGTCAACCTGACCGAGCTGTTCAACTGGTGGCTGGAGACCAAGGAGGGGAGGCTGAGGATCAGACTGATACCACACAGGTCTTCCGCTTATCCTGGAAGAGAAGAGAACCTGTCAGCTGCCCTGGGAGCCTCCCAACCCAGACTCTGCTTCCAGATCCTCAGCAAGGGTGAGTGACTTACCTCTGTTCAATGACTGACCTCTGTTCAATGACTGACCTCTGTTCAATGACTGACCTCTGTACAATGACTATGGACAGTAAAGTTTACATTGATTGCGCACGCTCGTGCAACAGTGACAATCATAAAGCGTGACATATTTGGTATCTATTTACTCGGAGTGAAATCATCTTTTATACCTTGCAAAAAAATTGGGTTATGTATTTGTTTTTGTTTGTTTTTTGCATTAAAATATAAAATTGTGTATTGTCCTCTGCCCTTCTCTCTCTGTCCTCTGCCCCTCTCTCTCTCTCTGTCCTCTGCCCCTCTCTCTCTCTCTCTGTCCTCTGCCCCTCTCTCTCTCTGTCCTCTGCCCCTCTCTCTCTCTGTCCTCTGCCCCTCTCTCTCTCTGTCCTCTGCCCCTCTCTCTCTCTGTCCTCTGCCCCTCTCTCTCTCTGTCCTCTGCCCCTCTCTCTCTCTGTCCTCTGCCCCTCTCTCTCTCTCTCTGTCCTCTGCCCCTCTCTCTCTCTCTGTCCTCTGCCCCTCTCTCTCTCTCTGTCCTCTGCCCCTCTCTCTCTCTCTCTCTCTCTCTGTCCTCTGCCCCCTCTCTCTCTCTCTCTGTCCTCTGCCCCCCTCTCTCTCTCTCTCTGTCCTCTGCCCCCCTCTCTCTCTCTGTCCTCTGCCCCCCTCTCTCTCTCTCTCTCTGTCCTCTGCCCCTCTCTCTCTCTCTCTCTGTCATCTGCCCCTCTCTCTCTCTGTCATCTGCCCCCTCTCTCTCTGTCATCTGCCCCCTCTCTCTCTGTCATCTGCCCCCTCTCTCTCTGTCATCTGCCCCCCTCTCTCTCTCTGTCATCTGCCCCCCTCTCTCTCTCTGTCCTCTGCCCCTCTCTCTCTCTCTCTGTCCTCTGCCCCTCTCTCTCTCTCTCTGTCCTCTGCCCCTCTCTCTCTCTCTCTCTCTCTCTATTCCTTTCTCTCTCTCTCTGTCCCTCTCTGCCCCCCTCTCTCCCTCTCTCTGTCCCTCTCTGCCTCTCTCTGTCCCCTCTCTTCCTCTCTCTCTCTCTGTCCTCTGCCCCCCCTCTCTCTCTCTGTCCTCTGCCTCTCTCTGTCCCCTGCCCCCTCTCTCTTTCTCTCTCTCTGTCCCTCTCTTTCTCTCTCTCTCTATATGTTCCTCTCTCTCTCTCTGTCCTCTGCCCCCTCTCTCTCTCTCTCTCTCTGTCCTATGCCCCCTCTCCCTCTGCCCCCCTCTCTCTCTCCCTCTGCCCCCCCCTCTCTCTCTCTCTCTCTATCCTCTGCCCCCCTCTCTCTCTCTCTCTCTCTCTCTCGCTGTCCTCTGCCTCTCTCTCTCTCTCTGTCCTCTGCCTCTCTCTCTCTCTCTGTCCTCTGCCTCTCTCTCTGTCCTCTGTCTCTCTCTCTCTCTCTCTCTCTCTGTCCTCTGCCTCTCTCTCTCTGTCCTCTGCCTCTCTCTCTCTCCTCTGCCTCTCTCTCTCTCTCTCTGTCCCCTGCCCCTCTCTCGGTCCCCTGCCCATAACTTCTGATTGGAGGATTAGTTCAGACTGACATCACCTGTGTGCTGGAGAGAAATCCAGCTGCAGAGCTCAGCTCATCCACAGGGTGGCGATCACAGCACACCGCCCAGCACTGGGGAAGACCCAGAAATCCTGAATCTTTCAGAAAAGCAAAGTGTCTGCTATTCTAGAGAAGGCAGGAGGACATTGCATGGTGTGTGAGGGACCCTGGAGGGATGTGAGGGGCCCCTGATGGTTGGAGGAGTCCCATCTTCCTCTACAGATCAGTAGGACATTGCATGGTGTCTGAGGGACCCTGGGGGGATGTGAGGTGCCCCTGATGGTTGGAGGAGTCCCATCTTCCTCTACAGCTCAGGAGAACCAAGAGCAGGTTGGAGGAGGATGGCCAGGCTGGGGCTCCAGGGAGGTGTCTTCTTCTGGCTCCTCTGGTTGGGTTCAATGGACATCTGCAGGTCTATGGAGAGGCTCCAATCTGCTCCAATCTCCATTTTCAACAGGCTGAGGAGGAAGAACCTGGCTGTGGACTTTGTCCTCCCTGCAGCCTTCAGGAACTCCTTGAGGGACCTTCTGGGTCTCTTCCCTGCAGGGACTTCCAGGAGCAGCAACTTCCAGGCGAGCTCCAGCCTGTTCCTGGACTGCGGACCTCTGCTGGACTCCCTGATCCCTACTGCTCATCCCTATGGAGAGGTGAAGAAGGAGCCGCTCTCCAAGGTGCTGAAGGCTGGGACTCTGAAGACTCTCCACAGGTCCAAGCAGCTGTTGCTGGAGGTCGGGGAGTCCCTGGTCAGGGAAGGATGTGGGGGAGACTGGGAGAGGAGCAATGAGGGGGGACAAGGTGTGGGGGAGCCCCCAAATTCTGTGCTGGAGGTCAACCTGACCGAGCTGTTCAACTGGTGGCTGGAGACCAAGGAGGGGAGGCTGAGGATCAGACTGATACCACACAGGTCTTCCGCTTATCCTGGAAGAGAAGAGAACCTGTCAGCTGCCCTGGGAGCCTCCCAACCCAGACTCTGCTTCCAGATCCTCAGCAAGGGTGAGTGACTTACCTCTGTACGACGACTTACCTCTGTATAATGACTTACCTCTGTATAATGACTTACCTCTGTATAATGACTGACCTCTGTTCAATGACTGACCTCTGTTCAATGACTGACCTCTGTTCAATGACTTACCTCTGTACAATGACTATGGACAGTAAAGTTTACATTGATTGCGCACGCTCGTGCAACAGTGACGATCATAAAGCGTGACATATTTGGTATCTATTTACTCGGAGTGACATTTATATCTTGCAAAAAAATTGGGTTATGTATTTGTTTTTGTTTTGTTTTTTGCATTAAAATATAAAATAGTGTTATTGTCCTCTGCCCTTCTCTCTCTGTCCTCTGCCCCTCTCTCTCTGTCTCTGTCCTCTGCCCCCCCTCTCTCTCTCTCTCTCTCTCTCTCTCTCTCTCTGTCCTCTGCCCCTCTCTCTCTGTCCTCTGCCTCTCTCCCTCTCTCTCTGTCCCTCTCTCTCTGTCCTCTGCCCCTCTCTCTCTGTCCTCTGCCCCTCTCTCTCTCTGTCCTCTGCCCCTCTCTCTCTCTCTGTCCTCTGCCCCTCTCTCTCTCTCTCTGTCCTCTGCCCCTCTCTCTCTCTCTGTCCTCTGCCCCTCTCTCTCTGTCCTCTGCCCCTCTCTCTCTCTCTCTGTCCTCTGCCCCTCTCTCTCTCTGTCCTCTGCCCCTCTCTCTCTCTCTGTCCTCTGCCCCTCTCTCTCTCTGTCCTCTGCCCCTCTCTCTCTCTGTCCTCTGCCCCTCTCTCTCTCTGTCCTCTGCCCCTCTATCTATCCCTCTGTCCTCTGTCCCTCTCTCTCTCTCTGTCATCTGCCTCTCTCTCTCTGTCATCTGCCCCCCCCCTCTCTCTCTCTCTCTCTCTCTCTGTCATCTGCCCCTCTCTCTCTGTCCTCTGCCCCTCTCTCTCTCTCTGTCATCTGCCCCCCTCTCTCTCTCTGTCATCTGCCTCTCTCTCTGTCCTCTGCCCCTCTCTCTGTCCTCTGCCCCCCTCTCTCTCTCTCTCTCTCTCTCTGTCCTCTGCCCCTCTCTCTCTCTCTGTGTCCTCTGCCCCCTCTCTCTCTCTGTGTCCTCTGCCCCCTCTCTCTCTCTGTGTCCTCTGCCCCCTCTCTCTCTCTCTGTCCTCTGCCCCCCCTCTCTCTCTCTCTCTCTCTCTCTGTGTCCTCTGCCCCTCTCTCTCTCTCTCTCTGTCCTCTGCCCCCTCTCTCTCTCTCTCTCTGTCCTCTGCCCCCTCTCTCTCTCTCTCTCTGTCCTCTGCCCCCCCCCTCTCTCTCTCTCTCTCTCTCTCTGTCCTCTGCCCCCTCTCTCTCTCTCTCTCTGTCCTCTGCCCCCTCTCTCTCTCTCTCTCTCTGTCCTCTGCCCCTCTCTCTCTCTGTCCTCTGCCCCCCCTCTCTCTCTCTGTCCTCTGCCCCTCTCTCTCTCTCTCTCTGTCATCTGCCGCCCCTCTCTCTCTCTCTCTGTCATCTGCCGCCCCTCTCTCTCTGTCACCTGCCGCCCCTCTCTCTCTCTGTCATCTTCCCCTTTCTCTCTCTCTGCCATCTGCCCCTTTCTCTCTCTCTGCCATCTGCCCCTTTCTCTCTCTCTGTCATCTGCCCCTTTCTCTCTCTGTCATCTGCCCCTTTCTCTCTCTCTGTCATCTGCCGCTCTATCTCTCTGTCATCTGTCCCCTCTCTCTCTGTCCTCTGCCCCCCTCTCTCTGTCCTCTGCCCCCCTCTCTCTGTCCTCTGCCCCTCTCTCTCTCTGTCCTCTGCCCCTCTCTCTCTGTCCTCTGCCCCCTCTCTCTCTGTCTCTCTCTGTCCTCTGCCCCCTCTCTCTCTCTGTCTCTCTCTGTCCTCTGCCCCCTCTCTCTGTCTCTCTCTGTCCTCTGCCCCCCCTCTCTCTCTGTCCTCTGCCCCCCTCTCTCTCTGTCCTCTGCCCCCTCTCTCTCCCTCTCTCTGTCCTTTGCCCCCCCTCTCTCTGTCCTCTGCCCCCCTCTCTCTCTCTCTCTCTCTGTCTGTCCTCTGCCCGTCCTCTGCCCCCTCTCTCTGTCCTCTGCCTCTCTCTCTCTGTCCTCTGCCCCCTCTCTCTCTCTCTCTCTCTCTCTGTCCTCTGCCCCCCTCTCTCTCTGTCCTCTCCCCTCTCTCTCTCTCTCTCTCTCTGTCCTCTGCCTCTGCCCCCTCTCTCTCTCTGTCCTCTGCCCCCCTCTCTCTCTCTCTGTCCTCGGCCCCCTCTCTCTCTGTGTCCTCTGCCCCTCTCTCTCTGTCATCTGCCCCTCTCTCTCTCTCTCTCTGTCATCTGCCGCCCCTCTCTCTCTCTCTCTGTCATCTGCCGCCCCTCTCTCTCTCTCTGTCATCTGCCGCCCCTCTCTCTCTCTCTCTGTCATCTGCCGCCCCTCTCTCTCTCTCTCTGCCATCTGCCCCTTTCTCTCTCTCTGCCATCTGCCCCTTTCTCTCTATCTGCCATCTGCCCCTTTCTCTCTCTCTGTCATCTGCCCCTTTCTCTCTCTCTCTGTCATCTGCCCCTTTCTCTCTCTCTGTCATCTGCCGCTCTATCTCTCTGTCATCTGTCCCCTCTCTCTCTCTGTCATCTGCCCCCTCTCTCTGTCCTCTGCCCCCCTCTCTCTGTCCTCTGCCCCCCTCTCTCTGTCCTCTGCCCCTCTCTCTCTGTCCTCTGCCCCTCTCTCTCTGTCCTCTGCCCCCTCTCTCTCTCTGTCTCTCTCTGTCCTCTGCCCCCCTCTCTCTCTCTGTCTCTCTCTGTCCTCTGCCCCCTCTCTCTGTCTCTCTCTGTCCTCTGCCCCCCCTCTCTCTCTCTCTCTCTCTGTCCTCTGCCCCCCTCTCTCTCTGTCCTCTGCCCCCTCTCTCTCCCTCTCTCTGTCCTTTGCCCCCCCTCTCTCTGTCCTCTGCCCCCCTCTCTCTCTCTGTCCTCTGCCCCCCCCTCTCTCTCCTCTGCCTCTCTCCCTCTCTCTGTCCTCTGCCCCTCTCTCTCTCTGTCATCTGCCTCTCTCTCTCTGTCCTCTGCCCCTCTCTCACTCTGTCATCTGCCTCTCTCTCTCTCTGTCCTCTGCCCCTCTCTCTCTCTCTCTGTCACCTGCCCCCCTCTCTCTCTCTGTCCTCTGCCCCCTCTCTCTCTCTCTCCCTGTCATCTGCCCCTCTCTCTCTGTCATCTGCCCCTCTCTCTCTCTCTCTCTGTCATCTGCCCCTCTCTCTCTGTCATCTGCCCCTCTCTCTCTCTCTCTCTCTGTCATCTGCCGCCCCTCTCTCTCTCTCTCTGTCATCTGCCGCCCCTCTCTCTCTCTCTGTCATCTGCCGCCCCTCTCTCTCTCTCTGTCATCTGCCCCTTTCTCTCTCTCTGCCATCTGCCCCTTTCTCTCTCTCTGCCATCTGCCCCTTTCTCTCTCTCTGTCATCTGCCCCTTTCTCTCTCTCTCTCTGTCATCTGCCCTTTCTCTCTCTCTGTCATCTGCCGCTCTATCTCTGTCATCTGCCCCCTCTCTCTGTCCTCTGCCCCCCTCTCTCTGTCCTCTGCCCCTCTCTCTCTGTCCTCTGCCCCTCTCTCTCTGTCCTCTGCCCCCTCTCTCTCTCTGTCTCTCTCTGTCCTCTGCCCCCTCTCTCTGTCTCTCTCTGTCCTCTGCCCCCCCTCTCTCTCTCTCTCTCTGTCCTCTGCCCCCCTCTCTCTCTGTCCTCTGCCCCCTCTCTCTCCCTCTCTCTGTCCTTTGCCCTCCCTCTCTCTGTCCTCTGCCCCCCTCTCTCTCTCTCTCTCTCTCTCTGTCTGTCCTCTGCCCGTCCTCTGCCCCCTCTCTCTGTCCTCTGCCTCTCTCTCTCTCTCTCTGTCCTCTGCCCCCCTCTCTCTCTCTCTGTCCTCTGCCCCCCCTCTCTCTCTGTCCTCTCCCCTCTCTCTCTCTCTCTGTCCTCTGCCCCCCTCTCTCTCTCTCTGTCCTCTGCCCCCCTCTCTCTCTGTCCTCGGCCCCCTCTCTCTCTGTGTCCTCTGCCCCTCTCTCTCTGTCCTCTGCCCCTCTCTCTCTGTCCTCTGCCCCCCCTCTCTCTCTGTCCTTTGCCTCTGCCCCCTCTCTCTCTCTGTCATCTGCCTCTCTCTCTCTCTCTCTGTGTCCTCTGCCCCTCTCTCTGTCCTCTGCCCCCCTCTCTCTCTGTCCCTCTCTTCCCCTCTCTCTCTGCCCCCCTCTCTCTCTCTGTCCCTCTCTTCCCCTCTCTCTCTCCCCCCTCTCTCTGTCCCTCTCTTCCCCCCCTCTCTCTCTCTCTCTCTCTCTGTCCTCTGCCCCTCTCTTCCCCTCTCTGTCCTCTGCCCCCTCTCTCTCTGTCTGTCCTCTGCCTCTCTCTGTCCTCTGCCTCTCTCTGTCTCTCTGTCCCCTGCCCCCTCTCTCTCTCTCTGTCCCCTGCCCCCCCTCTCTCTCTCTCTCTCTCTGTCCCCTGCCCCCCTCTCTCTCTGTCCCCTGCCCCCCCTCTCTCTCTCTGTCCCCTGCCCCCCTCTCTCTCTCTCTGTCCCCTGCCTCTCTCTCTCTCTCTGTCCCCTGCCACCCCTCTCTCTCTGTCCCCTGCCACCCCTCTCTCTCTGTCCCCTGCCACCCCTCTCTCTCTGTCCCCTGCCA